>JAWWEV010000095.1:64997127-65022420 GCA_035583235.1 Hafferia zeledoni
CAGAACCTGAAATCTGCAGATTTTATTTTCTGGAGCAGATGAAGGTCTTTGTTTGTAAGAAAAATTAGGCCAAATCCAACATTTTCACAGATGGAGGATCCTGAATTATTTATCAGAAGTTCATGATTTTCCCCTTCTTTCTTTCTTTTTTTTTTTTTTCCCCTTCCCCTAACTGGTAAATAATCAAGTCCAAAAAAGGCTGATATTTATTTCAAGACTGAGATCAACTCCACACCAGCAAGGCTAAAACAATTTCTCTCCATTTTACTCCCTCCCTTTTTCTCTCTCTCACTTCTTTTGGAGATATTCCACTTGTATAAATAATTAAAGATTCGTTGGCCAAGAAAGAAGGAAGAGAAGAAAAAGAGACACTGACTTTTTGGTGTTGCAGTTGAAACATAGAAAGAATAAAGTTTCATACAAAGGAGAACAAACAAAATGGCATAATTTAGCTAGTTCCAGCTGTTTCAATCGAGGACACAAGGAACACTGAAGTAGAGACTGATGAGATAATATGTTCCCATGGTAACTTTCATCCTAATGCCTAATCATTGAAAGGTTGGCTTAATTCATGCTTTTGAAAGCTTTGCATTACTCTGTCTTAAAATGTTTCCTTTTAAAAAAAATGTACTAGTTTCTACATGCATTTTTGTCTTATCTGTGTTTAAAGACTATAAAAATTATTCTCATTGACGCATATGGCAATGGGTTCCACTCGATCAGAGCCTAGAGAGACACAAAGAAGAAGAATGGGAAACATATTTACTCTCCATATCAAATGCATTAGAAAAAAATATTTTCTTTTTTAACCTGCACCCCATCCCAAGATCAATGAAGTCACAGAATACATCTGGAACTTGAAAGAAATGCTACAGTAGAAGGAATAAAGAAGAAAGAAAACAAACTAGGAACTCTTATGAATTAAGGCTTATGTGAATCAAGAAATACTTTGCACTGAAACCTTACAGTGATGTGCAGATGTAGGTTAGAGCATGTTCAGATCACTCAGCAGGAATACTGAACAAAACCCTATGGGAAAATGCAGCCTCGATCAGCTGGATATACGCACATCATACCTGTCTGGAGGTTCCCAAATTTTTTTCTTGGGTTCACATCTAAGCTTTAACTCTGATCTACCAAAAAAAACCCCAACCAACCAAGCAACTCTCCCTAATATGTTACTGCATACAATCTGATTAGCAAAGAGCAGTTTCCTAGAGAGGAATTATAATCTAGAGCTATCTAGTTAGCTAAATAAACAAACACATAAATAATATAACATATAGTATAATAATATAATTGCTGCATTTGAAACACCTTTTTTAATTCCAGAATTCATTCTGTGATGCAAATAGATTCTATAGCCAGAAGACAATACTTTTGATACTTAGAGAAAATTGTCCCATTAGTGTTGCTGATGCCTCTTGGCACTTGAAAAGAAATGCAGGACTTTCTGCAGTTTGAAGAAAGGCTACATTCCTTACCCAGACTCCAACAGAGTGATTCGATAGTCCTCATGCATACCTGTAAGTCCAGGCTTTGCCAGTACCTCTTGTGAAACACCCACACTTTTTTTAGCACAAAGCACCGGTAGTAAAAGGACAGTTGTGAGAGATCTTTACTTGAAATTCAGCAAAGACTTGGCACAACAACTAGAAAAAACTCCATCTGATCGGTCTGCTCAAAGTCTTGCAGATGCACTCCTGTCAAAGCAGCTGAAACTAAATTGGTTTTCTCTTTGACGGCCATTAAACCTCGGTTATGCTCCACTGATTAGTTGATCTAATAGAGAGGTCAATTTTCATGAAAAGTGGTGGATAGGCGAGCTAAGGAGATGGGTCATTTTTCATTCAAGTATCTGGCTTTGGCTTTAAAAGAAATTGTCTTGCAAGAAGAGTGAGATAAATTCAGAAAAGTTTAATGAATGTTCTAACCTCTTTCCTTATAAACTTCAACTCCATCATGCTATTATGCTTTACTTAGTCTCAAAGAAATAACCTCAGGAAAAAAAAAAATAAAAAAAGAAAAAAACAACAGAGTGATGTCTGGACTAATCACAACCACAGTGCAACAAATAATATGATGGCCAGTAATTTATCAAACATCCCACTTGCACTCCAGATACTTTTTCCCATGCTCATCTTCTTGCCAAGCTTTACTTGCTTCCCTGCAGAACATGGAAGGGAGGGATGGCTCACTTGGGGATGGGGAATCAGGCATCCTTGCAGTAGCAGTCTTTGCTTCCCATTTCAGAAAAGATTCAATCAAAGGAAAAAGTACAGACCTAAAAAGAGTAGACTATCAGAAAGTTAAAGCATCTGCTAAGTGAGAATCTTGTACACTGGGACTGTGAGCCAGTCTTGCAAAATGCCAAACAATCACAACTGTCATTACAGCCACAGGGAGAGGAATGCTTCCCAGGAATACATGGCAAGAGAACTTTTCCACATAGACAATTGTGAATTTTCTCACCCAGAGGTTAGGTGCAGGTTTTACACACTGTTGCAGAACAAGAAATTGGACTATTCAAATGGATTTGAGGACTCACTAATCAAATAATTCTTCCATGCTAATTTAATCTGTTGATTTATTAAAGATATAAATTCAAACCAGAAAATTACATTTAACAAAAAAGCTAGACATATATTCTGAGATCCAAATAAATAGCAGTTCTAAGTAAAAAAAACCCAAAAAAACAAAAAAACAAAAAAACACAAAAAATCCCAAAAAACCAAAACAAAAAACCCCAAACCAAACCAAACAAATGAAAAAAAAAAAAAACCCAAACAGAGGTCTTTGAACTACCAAATATATTAAAAGAACATTTTATAATTAAACATTTATTTTACCAAGGATTGCATTAGAGAACCAATGGAGGAGTACTTGTCTGCAAACATTTCTGGTCTAGCTGACTATATCTACAAAACTTAAACTTTATGAGACTTTTTTCTTAGCATGAAATGTCAGTGATAAACTAGGATAAAACTCAGTATGTAGCTAAAAGGCTCTTATTACATACCATTTAACTGTCACCACTCAGTAATTGCAATTACAAATTGCTGTAGCTTTACAGTCACCAATCTGAGATTAAATACTTGGGAAAACTACTGAATAGACACCCCAAAGTAAATGGTCTCTGCCCTAGTTTCCTAACAATTTAGTCATTGAAATGCTTGGATAAAGCAGAATGGGGTGGATTGCTAAGTCTGGTACAATGAAAGAGAAGGAACTTGCTAGGCAATACCAAATCACAAATTGTCACAGAATCATCAAAGGACACATGAGAATCACCTCAAAATCACAGACTTTGCATGTGGAACAGTCCTAATGCTGTACATTATGGACTGTATTTGACAGACTCTGAAAGCTTGACAGAATTTTTCTCCATATGTGATACTTAACTGGGAACCATAATATTCAAGACAAATATAGTATTTCAGAACAAACACAGGAACAAAGGAGTGCTATGGACACAACAATTTCTTATAGCAAGTTTAACATGCTGCCTTAAATGGTCACATGGAGCAGCACACGGATGGCAAAGGCAGAAACAGAAGAAACCCTACAAGAACATGACACCACTCACTTTGGTGAGGGGATGATGATAAAGAATATTAGCTACAGGTGACATAATAGATCTGTTGTTTTCAACACTGTTGGAAAATGTTTAGAGGAAGCAATGAGTAGGTAAGAAAACTACAACTGACAAGAACAAACGGCTTGTAAAAGTATGTTTAATAAGAAATTTGAGATAAATAAGATAGCATCTTTGCAAAAGGTGATATCAAACAGACCTGTTTGTGGACCTCAGACTTCAATCTGGCTCAGCATCTTTGGTGTTCAAGGGACACTCCTGCTCCTGCCTACAGCAGCCGTCACCACCTGTCTATGCTGCTCCGCTTTCCAATGAAGTGTGAAATCGGCATTTGGATTTGAAAGCCCTGTTCCAAAGCACCTGAAATTTGTATCTGCAATTTTAATTGATGGAGAGACCCTTAAAAAGCGGGAGCTAAGCACAGCCCGCAGGTAAACAATGCCCGACAGCCAGTGTTAACAAGGACATACTTAGCTTGCCTGAAGAAACAAACAAGGATAGAATTGAAAACTATTTCATGAATGAGCTGTAACATGTTGTTTTAAAAAGATGCTGTCAGAAGAAAGATACAAACAAAACAACACATGTTATTGAAGGGCAGTTGCTATTATCTGGGCTATTAGCAAATGGAAAAAACTATTAAAGCAGAAACAGTGTTAGAGATCTAATTCACTTTTCGGCATTAACACTATTTACTGCTTCACTCTTCTCTTAAGTTGGAACAGAGAAAACGGACTAATCAATTTTCTGTCCTAGTGCTAACACGATTTCTTAGCAGGGCCTGAAACTGCGGGTTTCGGCTCTACACTCAGAGCTTACAAAGTAATCGGACATGATCTCAACAGAGAAAGGGGATTGTAATGGATAGCAGAAGTTTAGAAGGATGTCGACAACAACCTTCAGTTAGTGACATCATTTCTGGGAAGAATTTAAATTTTCCTATAAGTTATGCTAATTTTTTATTTTCCACTTCCATTTAGAGTGTCAATAAATGATGAGGACTCTGTTGTGTTCAACACTGTTCCCAGAAGAGAACTCATGCCCCCCATTCACTAACATATACCTAAACAAGATAGCTAATGAATCTGTGAAACCAACTACCTCCCCTCTCCTTAACTGCCTCTTTTTCATAAAGTTCTCATGTCCCACCAGGGCTTCGACAGCAATTTTGTGGCACAGAAAAAAACATCTCCTGAATCCTATTCCTTTAGCTAAAATCTTATTGCTTATGTTCACAGCCAACATTATCATCTGTGGACCCCTTGAATGTGGAGGTCTGTAAAAGGAAAACGAACAAGGAAGAAATGACATGGTATTTGGAGCTAAAAAAAGGGGGGGAAAGAACCCCAAAATTAAAATAAGGATTTTTTAATATTACTTAAGTATTTTTAAAGTTTGTAAATATTTCTGCTGAACATAAGTTCATGTAAAATCATGAGCATTTGAAGTACAGGATAAGCACATTGAATGCAAGCCAAAGGAAAACAATATACTCTTAGTACTATTTCCATTTAAACTGTTTAGCCACACATTTGCAGACATGAAACAATTCCGCTGAGGTCCTCCTGCACTCAGGAAATTCTTCCTGGGTCACTGACCATCATTTAAAGGGCACATCTCAGCCCAGTGTCCAGTGTGAATTTCTCAAATTAGCCCACAGTTGCTGCCTCTGCAGTACACAATTGTGCTCAAAACTCCTGAGCTTTTCAGAAAGGCCCCTAAACCCATTTAACAATCTAAAAAAATACACAAATATATGCTTACTATTTTTCACATACTGTGCAAACACGTACACATACCCTATTGAAGTGAGAGACCATCTCCCTTCAAGGCTCTTTGTTAGGCAGCACACCTTTCTGAGAGAGCTGCTGTGATTCAGCCCAGGTGACTGGGACCTAGTGCAAGATTCACTGTAATCCCGTGGCCTCTATTACATCCAGAAGGTCAGGATAAATGATATGCTCTGTCCTCAAAATCCTCTGAGTCCCTAATATTGAGGTAGGCATGGGAGAGCCTTTTGCAACGGTTGGTTCTGATAAACATCCTAACAGCATGATAGTGTTGGCTTTGCCCCAAAGCTATGTCAGCTGTTTCTACTGTCCAGAGACCTTTGTGTACCAGGAATGTGAAAGTCCTGCCAACATCAGAGGCATCTGCTACAGAGTCTGCCTCATCATCCCTCCTTGAAACTCACCTTTGCAGTGACACTTCCAAACCACTCAACACCCACGAGGCAGCTAGTGTGCTATCACTGCAACTTCCCAACTAAATCATAATCCGCTTTATATTACCTTGCTCTCCCTCCATCTGTTTGCTGTGGCCTCTCTCAGGCGTTCACATCTCCAAGCAGTTCAGGTCAAGGACCCGCTTTTCATTTTGTATGTGGTAAGCACTTAGTAGTTCCAGGTCTTTTACCTTCAAATCGTACCTCCTGTGCTCATGGCAATACACACTGTAACAAGCCAACAAGAGTCCTGAAGAATGGTCCAGCTGTGAAGTATGACTGGAGTAGCCCACGTCAGCCTCAAATTTCTCCAGGTTATTCACTGTAGAGATGCTGCAGTGACTCCAGAGCAGTTTCATGGAACTCCCCAACCAGAAGCACAACACACTCCTTGCAGACACAGACAGAAAACCCCTCCCTCCTCCTGCATCATACCCTTGTCCTTGGTCCTTTTGGACACCACTTCCATCAGTTCAGTGCAGTCAGGATTGGAATCCTTGGGTCTGTGCCAGTAGTGAGTGGAAAAATCCATCAAGTTACTAATGTAGATTCAAAAACAATTTTGCACTAATTTCCCACCCTAAAAAACCCCATAGCAATAAAATCCACTGCTTTCTTATTTCACCACCAGATATCTGAAAACCTGAAGCACTAACTTAAGTCCCTGTTTTTCGACTTCTTTTAATTAAAATACAACAAACCCCTTTGGTCATCTAAGAATGAAAAAAAAAAAAAGGAGAAAAAGTTGGGAAATTACATTGGAGAAGTTATTTTATCCTGTTCCAGTACATGTAAAGCTCCATTTTCTCCAGAGAAATAAATTAACTAAGATCTTATTCTCCTGTTTGCTTTAGAAAGACAAAGTTATGGCTTAAAAAAGCCTTTAAGAAGAGGGCATCATCTTCCCCCATAGTGCTTTTGCAGGTTTTCTCTCCCCTGCTCTATATCAGGCCAGCTCTGCCCACTGCAAAACAGTTAATACTTTTCTCCACTTTCTCCACTAATTCCTTTGCCTGTCTTGGTCTTAACCTCTCCAGAGAAGGATCTGGCTCCTGCATACTTGTACTGTATCTACTTCAGCAGGTCTACCTCCACGAAAAACATGTTCCCAGATTTTTGCTGGTGTCCAATGCAGGGATCATCATTGATAAACTCAAGACATATTCATGTGGTTTTTTATGGCTTTATAGGATACTAAAGCAGAGGGTTGCAACAGGATTTAATTTGACTCTCTGTGAAGGCTTGTGCATTTACTCCAGTAGAGACCCCTAGAACCTGGCTGTGAATATCGTGCGTACAGACACAATACTTAGGACAAGGTTATAAGTAAATGAATGAATCCTTCTCTTTTCAGGACATCTAAGTGCATCCTTAGCTATGTATACAGGATGTTTCAGTGTTGTCAGAAGAAGGTTTGATTTCCCAAACTAGTGCTGCAATTTATAGGTAGGACTATGTTGTTCATGTAACTTTTTCTTTTTTTCCCCTAAATCCTTTGTTTTGCTGTCACTGCATGTAAAAGCAAAGGCTTGCAAGCAAGCTTAAAATAATATAGGGTGTGTCTTATATACTTTTCAGTTTCAATGTCATGATGTTTAAACCAGCCTGGTGATTTTGAGTTCCCTGACACTGCTCTTGCTTTCCAAGTCTGGGATACAAACATGCCACCTGGCAAACAAAACACCAGCCCAGGTTTTGTGGCAGAGCTGCCAGTGAGTCATTGGGTAACACACTTAAATCAGCCATAAACCAGCTGTCCCAGACTGTGAGGAAGTGTGCTGGGCTGCTTAAACTCTTGTCCTGAGTGGGCATAAAATTCAGTCATGTCCACTTGAGGGTAGGAATACTGCAGGGTCTTTTGCACAAGCATGCCCCAGTGATTGGGAACAAATTCTTTCCTTTCAGTCTATCCCTCTGGATTCTATGCACAGGGTTATGACTGTATAAATATTCTAGGGACCTGGGACTTGGGGGCTGAGTTAAGGAGGAGGAAGCCAAAGAAAATACATTTTAACTAGCAAGGACAGTTGCTTCTCCTCTTTCTGTCACCTTGTGGGCTTTTGCAACAGAAGAGATATTTTATTTGTATTTAATAAAGCCCAGCGGTAGAGCTGCTTATGAATCAAGCTGCACCATGCATGGAGCTAGAAAAAAATATATATTGGGATTTTCTAGCTCGCTAGAGTTATTAATCTGGCTCAAAGCCTGCAGTAGGATTTAATATATTAAGTGAAATTGCAGGCCTTTGCCCCTGTCTTTTCACTAAGACAACAACATACATACGCCATATTAGATTCCATTTTTTGTACATTGCAGATAAGGAGTGGATTAAATAATGAATGAGATTCCCATTAGCTTGAAATTTTGCTTATTTCAGGCAACAACCTTCTCCCCCCTCCTTCTTGTTGTTGTTTTTTTGTTTTTTATTTTTTTAAATCAAGATGTCTTCACTATGGAATATTTTTGCATTGATTTGAAGGGATTTTTTTATGCAGTCATTAAATTTGCATTTACACATCTGACAATACCTCTTTTTGTGTCCCAAACACAGAACACTGCATTAAAAAAAAAAAAAAAAAAAAAAAAGAAACCCACTCTAGTTTTGCCTTGAACCATGTGAAACCTTTCTCTAGAAGAGTGTGTGAAGTTTGGAAGATCTTTGGGATTCCCCATTAATTGACAAAGTCAAGTGAAAGACTCCTTTATCAGTATTGTGGGCATCAGATGGAGGTTACTGTAATTGATAAGAGACACAGAAGACACCACAGCTTGCCACTCTACATACTCCTACCAGACTCTCATGGAATTGCCCCTTGCAAAGCACATTCTGATATTCCCACCTCCAGGACTTCAAGTGTTGGTGTTCCGCCACCCTACTAAGCAGCTGTCTTTCCTTGGGCTGGTGTTAGAAAATTCCTGTTAAGTTCAGAAAGCACTAATCTAGAACTGTGAAGTGAATGGATCCCAGACTGGAAAGCAGAGCCATGGAGTTCAGTTTATTTACCAAGTAAGTGTCATATTTTCCAATGTTATTCTGAACATAGGCTCCTGCCACAGAGACAGCCACATCTAGTGCTTGAATTGCCCAGGAAAAAATTCTACCAAACTGTTTGCCTTTGGAAACACTAACAATAGGTGATCAACAACTGGCTTATGCAACATTTGACCAGGCAAAGTGGTCAAGGTCTCACCAAGATACTGCTGACAGAATGCCCAAACCAGGTACTGTGAAGGATTTTAGCCATCTCTAATTCATATATTGGAGGGAAAACTTTCCCTTCTGTGCACCAAGCCTTGTATGAAATAGCAATAAAAGCTGTAGAGTGATGCTTCTCCATTGCCTCAAAACAGTGGATGCAGGAATCATTGTGCCATTTGCCCCTTCTCGCTATTAAAATGCTATATAAACATTTATCCTTGTTATCTTACCCTTTACAAAATTCTCCTAATATTCAGAAAATTTTCTTTGCTTAATTACCTCCTACAACTCCTAGTAAATCTCCCTTTGTACTATCATAAGCAGTTCATCTCCTGTCTTGGAATTTACATCCTTGTAAATATATGAAGATAAATATCATGTTCCCTTCCTCTCCCCCTCCTCAGTCATCCCTTAGCCAAGCCACACATATTTGGTTCTTTTAATCTCTCCTCATAAGTCAACTCCTCACAAGCCCTTCATCATTTTTGTGGCTCTTGTCTGAATTTCTTTCAATTCACCCACATCTTACTGGTGAGAAGATGACAAAATGGAAAAAACAGGATGATTCACTTTGCACTATATGTATCACAGACTTGCTACTGACACTGCGCAAGGATCTCCCCATAGTCCATAGGGCAGGAATGCAGGAGGCTGGTTCCTCCATCAAGATATTTAGCTGACAGGAAATGGCACTCTGAAACTTCATGTGAAAATAAAGCTACCCTAGTTTTATACCGTACATGGATATTTTTTCCCCTCCCAGCCACACACATTAAAAAAAAAAAAAAAAAAAAAGGTGATCTAGTTCGTAAGAGAAACTAATGAGCACACTATCTTAGGGAACGACCACACCCAGGCTCTCCCCAGGTTCTGTCCCCCACTTCTCCACTTAAATACGCTTCTGGTCAAAGACTGCAACTCAGTGACAAAGGAAAAGGTCCTGAGTGACTGCATTTCTCTGCATTTTAGCAAGCTGCAGGCTTGGTTCACTAGAGCAGATAAAGCACTGAGATTCTCAGCCAGGCGTGCAAATCCTTTCTTAGCTATTGGGATATACTGGCTTCTCTCAGGCTGCTTAAGGAACAAATGCAGTCAGCACAGTAATGACCTACCACCCAACACATAATTATATATTTTCTCCATTGGAACGACCTCAAAATACTCTTTTTAAGTCAGAAAATCTCTGTGTTGGGTGCTACACAGGCAAGGCACAAAGCAAAGAGACAGCTCCCACTCCACACACACTCAAACTGTTTCGGCTCAGTGCCAACAAATGGCAGAGGTGTACAAAAGGACAGTTTTGTTCAGCCTGAAAAATCAGTGATTTCCACATGGTACCAGTTGACTATGGTTACTGGCGTTTTATTTACAGCAATGTGAGAGCTTTTTAATTGTGCAGGAAATAAACTACCAAAGGGCTCCTCCCCTTTGTCTCTTTTTTTTTTTTTTTTCAGAAGAAAGATTTAGTTTACAAATCTATCCTGTAACAGATACTTTGCACTTTTATTTTTCCACCAAAAGATATACTGATTATTTACAAACACAATTAAATGTGGAGAGGAGGGACTGTAAATTGCAGGTACTCAAGAGAAAGGTCTACCATCCCAGATTTAATAGCTGGATTCAGTGAGTATAAAATGTAGCAGTTCCCATGCACTTTAGTGCACACAGTCTTTGCAGAAAGGAAGAGAAGACAGCAAAAATCATGAAGAGCTGGGGAAGTCAGGACACCTGGGTTTGTCCATGTCTCAGTCACTGTATAGTAATATTGAGCCATTTACCATCTTTGGGTTTCAGCCATTTTGCAGGCAGAAAGCCTGATCTTACCCTAGAATTTATTGGGGATAAATCAAATGTAGTAGAGAGGGCAGGGTGGAAGGTAAATGAATGACCTGTGCTTCCCTGCCTCTCGTTCAATTCCTCCTTGACTCACATGTGGACTTTGTAGGGGTTCAGATACACTCTGAAACACATGCCACAGGACATGGAGAGGGTTTGTTTCTTCAGACAGATTAAATTTCCCACTGATCAGGCTGGCCAGGTCCCTCCTGGGGACCCATATGTTTGTGCCCTGTCCCAGGGTGTCATCACAAAATTACACCCACAGTGCACCTTATTCTTTAGATCTGAAGTTCCCACACATTTCCACTTCTGTCGTCCTCAGCTGTAGTCCCCAAACCTGTCATTCAGGAACTGCTTCTCCAGCATTTGTGTTGTGGTGTTTAAAAGCCTCCTCACTACAACAGCCAGTGGAGAACCCACTGTGCACTGTGCTCTTTTGGGTCTCAGGGCTTGCTCTGCTAATGGGCATCTCCAAGTCCTCTCAGGGCAGGCCTACTGTCAAACACAAACAGGTCATACATTGGAAACAAAAGCTAGAGCAATAGGGTTAATGTTTATTACCTGAGCCAGAGAGACTGTGGGGGTGGGCAAGGGATTCCTGAGGTGGCAGCTGCAGATGCTGAAGCCAGTCCTTCTCAAGTCTAGCTAATCTTCAGTAGCAGCAGTTTGGAAAACCAAACAGTTTATAATTACGCATCAGTTAGAAACCTCTGGCCTTTCCTTGCAGATGAACACACAAACTTTCAAGATCCCTACCAACAAGTGCACTATTACTAGCATTTTCTTGATAATGATTATCTGCAGTGTAAAGCTGATCCATAGAGGAAGAAGGGATGAAGAGATAGAAAAAAATCCTGATTTTAATTTGTGTGAGAGTTGGAAAAAAAGGTCAGAGAGAGCAACAAGGTGAGTGGAACCTGTTTCCTCTTCTAGATTTGACAGAAGTCTTAATTGTGTTTCTTCTTTCTTTTCTTGCAGTAAAGAGACCCCTCTGTAAATCTCAAAGACAGCAGAGCTCTTTTGTAGGAAATTAGAAAATGAGTAATAAATATGGCTCAAAAGCAAAGGAGCTGAGCTGGCAACTACTATCAGATTGTTCAAAAACTGCTATTCGCCCAAAAGAAAGGGACCAGAGGAGGGTGGGAATGGGTGAAGGGAGAATCCATTGAAATGAAGACAAATAGATAAAAGTAACTGTCATTCACTTTTTTTTTTTTGTATTTATAAGTTCCTGATGCAAACTCCAGTGTTCAACACCACCAGCTCTATTTTCACTTACATACCAGAAAAAGTGCTGGTGGAGAGACTTGCCTGCCCCAGCACCATAGTATTGTTGGAATATCCTGCTCACCATGGACAAGCCATGTTTGTGTCTAAGGCTGGGGTGAGAAAAGACATGGCTCCTCTGACATGCTTTGGGGGAGCTCCAGGTAGCCCCCTGTGTGCCTGGACCCTTCACTGTCCCTATGCACATAATCCAGCAGCTACATTGACTTGATTTTGGTGGTATCTGAGGAAAGTAATGAAAGGAGAAGCTAGAAAAGGCTTATTCTCTACTGTTCTCTCTTTTTCCTCCACCACCTCTGTGGGCAGCTGTGGAAGCAAAGATATCCAACTTACTGATTAGCCATCCCAGGATAAAGCAATTATCCTGGCTCCAGAATGTTAACAGGGAAAATTATCTCTCCTGCTCCTGCAAGGGCAGAGTGCACTTTTTGTGTCCAGAATGCTGAAACTAGAGTTTCATTGAAGTAGAGTTATTACTCAGGAGACCAATGGAGATAAGTCAGAATCTGTTCTTCCTATCTAACCAACATAGACCGTTATAACAGGTATATTTACCCTGGAAATAAGGAAAACCTGTTCATATAAGGTCATACAAACCATGCTGTCTGGAACAGGTTTTATTACCCCTCCTTCATCTGGTCTGGGCAATATCTGCGCTTTTCACACCGGTACTGTGTTCCCAAGGGTAGGATGAAGTGTGCTGTGCCACAGGAACAAAAGTTATCCTGACTTCAAAGAGTACCTGGAAAAGCTATGGGCAGGAACCATTGCAATTCAAGGGACGCATTAGCTCGAAGATTAAAGGGAGCTGTGACCAGCATCTTGCACAAAAGTGGTACAGAGCATCTCAGGATATTGCTGATCAGTTACTTGGCAGTCCTTCATCACCATATAGTAAGGTGTAAGCCACTCCCACTGAGTTTTCATGACAATAATCTCATCTTGAATTTGAAAATAAAGTTATATTTAGCTACAATACTGACATAGGAAACTCTAAACTCAGCAAAAGTTTTTTTCCCCCCAGAAGTTCACCATAGACCTCTTCTGGGAGATGCTTTCAACTTTCATTTCCTCACTTTCCCCACTTACGCACTAGGGAAGTTATAATTTTCACACTCTCCCCAGATTTTAGCTTCAGCATATTGAATACTACAATTGCCATCAAATCCTAAATTAATCTGCTACTATTCTTATCAAATTGCCTTTCTGAAGCAAAATGCTCCACATTTTCCCAAAACATTAACATTTCAGATAACTTAGAAATACTAAACCATTTTATAATGTGAGAAAATAGTATAACCAGATTGTTTTTGTTTTCACAAAGAAATAACTGGGTGGAACTGCAGATAGACTAAATCAGTGAAACTCTGATGACATCACTGTTGCAATAATCAGATTATTATATACAGGGAATATTTGGCCTCATGATAATCACTGCAGTTTTCCCAACCTGCCTCACTTTTGTTTTAAACACACCTTTTCAGGTCCTGAAGGGACCCTGCTTGCCTTCTCCCTAATGGAAAGATGTCCTGCTTTTATGAAGTGTGAAAGTAGCTTCTTTCCCTGCACGCGTCTCTATTATTTGAAGCTTAGCTCCTGGGAGAATGCACAGCTTTTCAGATCAGACCCAAAGGAAAGTATGTCATCAGGAGGAAAAATTTTGCATATTTAAAATATCCTATGACATTCCTTTTAGTATTGGCAAAAGGGTTAATGGCTCCCTCCTTGAATTCAAAGCTCCAATGCCCATTTATAAAGGTCATCACAAATCTGCTATAATTATCAGTTTCTCATCCCCCAGCATCTTTGTCAATCTGTCCATAACTCTTTCCCAATTAATCCTGTTTCAAATCCCATCCTTCCCTTAGTAGCACTCAGAATACCCCAAAAATGAGGATGAAATAATGAATACTAGGCCCAGCTAATGACTCCTCAAGTCCAGCACGTATTTCAGACAGTAACTTGTAAACATTTGTGGATGAAGAAGAAGAAAGAACACAAATCAATCACTCCTAGCCAGAGCTTCTTATCCTTGGTAGATCAGCAACTACGGACATTTCTTAGAAATGGATAACCATATCTGAGAGTCACTGTAGTTTCCTTCTCTGGAAATAACCTAAAATGAATTTATCCTAGTGCTCTTACTTATTTAATTATTTAAACCTTCCACTCCAGGAATACCTCTTGATCTTTACAATGTCCTGAAACAATTAGTTCAACAGTTTGCTGATTCCTTGGGGAAGATTTCTTTCCAACAGAGGAATTTCAACCTATACTTGGATCCTAATGTCTCTATTTCAAGCTATCCCAAAGTTGCTTCTTTGCTGGTGCCTAGACAACTTTCCCTGCTTTTGTCTCAATGCACTCAGGACTGACTGTACATATCCTGGATCCTTCAATGATACTGGTATTTTTCAAGGACATGGCATTTTTCTAAACTAAGTGGCATATCCTCCTTATATTGTGAAAGCTTTGGAAATAATAATTGCTTTCTCAACGTATGAAGCCAAGCTAATGAAGCTTGGCTTGCTACAGATTTGTATCTCAGGCCTCCCATGCTCTCCCATCTCAATAACCCAGTCTCCTCCCTAAGTTCCACTGTATCCAAAAGAGTGTGAACTCTGTAGCTGGTGTAGGGCACAACACATGCAAGATGCATTAGGTGGTACAGGGATGCAGGCTGGAGCTGCTACCCTGGCTGAGTTCTGTCCACCACATCCTTAGAAGGGAAACACACTGGTATCCCTTTTCTCTGCCAATTTCTGTACAACTGCTGGAACTGAAACTCTTATAAAAACTCTGAGAGTGTTTTAAATATGGTTGAAACCAAATGATAGGTTAAAAAATGTCATGGGGGAGTGTAGACGGAGACAGGGTTAGTGCAGAAACAGGTGAACAAACAGATGTGGGTGGATTGTATGAATGAATAAGCTGTGTTTTCTTTGGAAACAAGATCAAAAACATAGCTCAAATCCAGGCAAAATGAAGGTTTGACTCAATCCATTCTTCACAAAAGATCACTCCACAACTAGAGGCAGTCTGAATGTTTACTAAATGTCCATGCACGTATACAGGGTACTGCAGCTGAGCAAGCAAGAGCAAGAGGAGGCAGAGCCCTAGCCTTTTCTGAAGTCTGAGTTAAACCCCTTACATACAGTATCATCAAAGAGAAAATCCTTCCTCTCTGTAATGTTACTGGTGTGTCAGGTGCCTCCTTTCTCTACAAACACTGACGTTTCCTACAAAAGAAGAAGAGCAGAGACGAAACCACAATGATAGCACATTTCTGTATCAAAGAGGTCCACCTGGAGTGAGCAAGGAAATGACATAACCCTTCACAAAGTTACGAGCTACAAAGGATTCCCTATCAGCATATTTCCATTTTTAATTCTTTGAGTGGGTCGATATTTGGGTGGGTCAGTAGGAAAAAGAAGGGGTGTGAAGAATTTAATCCAGCCTGTTTGCCAAAATGCAACACAAAATGTGCTCCAAACAGAAACATATATATTTCAAAGAAAATTGAGGAGAGGGAAAGTAAAGAAATCTTGGAGGGATACCTTTTCACACCTACTTCTAATTTTCAAATTGAAAGCACTGCAAAAAATAAAGAAACACCATCAAGAGTGAAGATTTTAAGCTAAGATTTTGAGAGGTCTCAGCTTTCATGATGCCAAATGGTTGGATCACACACCTTGTTCTTCTCTGAAGTTCTGCTATTTGAGGTATTTTTTCAGGTTCTAAATATAAAAGCAACAAAAGCAGTTGATTATAATGGCAATAATGAATCAGGAGGATCTTTTTCCTCTAACACTAATCTTGACTATAGTAGAGAAAACTGTATTATCGCAACAACGGTTCTGTCTGCACTCCAAATGTTCTTGCCACATTTCCTGCTGTAGGCTTAAAGAAGCAACTTGCATCCTTTACAGGTCTCTCCCCCCTCTCCTGCTTGCAAAATTACCACCAGAATCAGCAGGTCCTGCTTCAGATAATCTCTGCTTCTCCCCTCCTTCCTCTCAGTCTTTTTTATCCCCTCTATCAGAAAGTGTAAAACAATGGCCCTTTAGGTCAAAATCTTTTGTTTAAATCGCTGAAAGATGAGTCTCAAAATGGATTTTAAAAAGGTCAGAGATCTAAGCTTCCAATTCTCTGTGAACATGAAAAGCCTGAATAGGCTCCAAGACTCCACTGAGCAGAAAGACACAAGGATGGGTGGAAATTTACATGAAACTGCTGTTCCTGAATCTGCTTTATCATTTTCCCTGTCTTTGCCACCTACAGCCTCCATATAGAGGCCAAAGCAGCTTCCCTCTGCAACTCACAAAAATCAATAGTGAATGGGGAAATTTGAATTCTTCCTCTCCATGCTGCACTCTCTATTCTCTTTTTCTGTAGTGGCAATGCACAATACCCCATTGAGGTACCTGTCCTTAAAGATAGCTAAAGCTAGAGGTAAGAGAAGGGAGAAAGAAAAAAAACCCTCTGAAAATAAAAGATGGGGGAAAAAAAACAACAAAAACCCCTAGAATCATCCAACAGTGAACATATTTCACAGGCTTTAAAAGGTTCAAATCACAACTGTACCTGATTACCACGAAGTACATCATTCACTTTAGAACCAAATTTACCCACACAAACTTGATGTTCTTCCTCTGTTTATTACTGTAAGTTATTGCTCTCTGAAATGCTGACTCATGAAACTCAGCTTATGGAAAATGTTCTATATGTTAAGGCAGCAAATCCTCACACCATCTCAGCTGCTGCAGCTCATGTCTCTGCTACTACAAGTATCAGCCAGGACATAAAGCAAGGGATTTGGTACTCTGGGTTTCTTATTCTTGCTTCTAACATTGATGATTTATGTGACACTGGGCACAATGCACTAAATTAGACTTCACCTTTATCTACTTAGTTGTCTATAAAATCAGAATTGAGCACCCCATACTGTCAAAAACAAACATTAAGACATACTGAACTGCTCCCCTTCAAATGTAAGATTTCAATAAATTATACTTTTTTCTTTAATTTGAAATCTGTACAGGTTGAAAATTTATTTCTAGAAAGTATGTGAAATGGAAACTCAGCTTCTTCTACAATCACATTTCTAGAAAAATGAAGCTTTATGGAAGATCCAAATATCATAATGAAAATCGAAAATGTATGCAGAAACTGAAAGGTAGGTGGAGAAGTGGCAAATCTGAAATACTGTTCTCAACAGAGGAGTTGTCAGGTCTCAACAGTTAATGTTGTCAAAAGTGCTTTGGAAGAATCTCAGGAGGAAGGTGTAAAAAAGTGTACAATGGTTGTTATTTGCTTTCTGAAAGCTAAATATCACATTTTAAAGGCCAGAAATCCATGAGTCCAGAAGGGTTTAGGCACCAAGAGGGAATCTCTTCCAGCCAAGCCCAAACAGACTAGAACTGGGGAGACCTACTATTTGCACCTGCTTTGCAATTAAACAACAGTACAAAAATAATACTACAGCTTCCCTTAGCTCAGTGCTAAAGCTCCTGATCCCCATCCTGCATGGGTCTCCTGCACATACTTAACTTGGTTTTCATTGAGTTCAAAGGGATTACTCATGTGTGTAATGTTATTCATACGAGTGAGTGCTCACTGGATCCAGGGGGGGAAAAAACAACCCTTTTCAAAGATTCAGAATATTCAGCAGCCTTTATTATTAATTATTACTCTGATTTACTTTTCATTTAATATCATGGTACATTTCTTCTTCATATTTTATAAACATGCACACAAATATCAGCATCTGCCATTGTGGATTTCAGCAAGAGCAAACCCAATAAGGTAACACGAGAAAGACTCTTCTTAATTTTAATTCTAGATCAACAAAACCTTGGAAGCCCTAGAAATCACACCTGACAGAGACTTTCTAAGTAATTTTAGTCACCAGGGGTCTGGATTAGGTCTGGCTGGAAAATGGATTTTCCTATATACTCAGATAAAGAAAAAGAAATATTGAAAAAGTAGCATTTTAATTGGATTGAGTCTATGGGAAACATCAATTTTCACTGAAAATCAAAATACCTTTTTTTTTTTTTTTACTCCAACACTTGATTTACTTCCCTACCTTCCTCTTTTAATTTATCAATGCTAAATCAGTATTTTCATGGGGAAAAAAAGTCTTTTCATTAAAACCTAGAAAAGTCAAATGCCTAGTTTCTCCCAAACACATCTCCAAAAAACCATGCTCACTAATCCGTATTTGGAGACAACTAACAAATAATTCTCTTCTTCATTTTTGAGGTACTTTCCTCACTCTTTCCAACTTTTTTAGCTAGAAACCTGGCAAAAGCAGGCCTACGTCACTTATGTTGCATGACTGCTCATCGTATCCTCAAGCATACCTTGCTGCTCTGCCACATCTATGGTCTTATACAGCTTAGGAGTAGAAAAACGCAGGGTTTGGAGGCAGGTAAGAGGTACTGGCTGTAATGGATATTCTCAAATGAGCTGTCTTTCAGAAATACAGGAAAATGTAGTTTGCAGTGACAAATTTATTTGGTGACACAGCCAGGCTGAGGACCCTACAGTCCCTTAGCACTCAAAACGTGCTGGAGGCATGAGTCACCAAATAATTGATAGGGAGTTGGTCTTCCCTGTGGAAGTGGAGTTGGTGTTGATGTCTCTTCCCAGAGTGAAATCCTGACAGAAACTCCCACATGTGCTCTACACAAACTTGGCTGGAAAGATCATGTTCTCCACAGGAAACATTACAAAATTTGTGTGATGAAAACTTTCCCCAGGGAGAATGGGGCACTCTCCACTAACTGTACAAGGATAGACCTCCAACATCAGGATAGGCAAACACCCTTTCCTGATCCTTCTTGAAAGCTGGAGTGATCTGTCCAGGTCATGCATTCAGTCAGTGGAAGTCCACTTCTTCCAAGTCCCATCCCAATGCCTTCTCCACAGCTTTATGCTCTTCCTTTTGTTTTAGCTGATGCCCTCTAAACTGACAAGCCAAACTTCCAGAGCCCTCCTGGCCCTGTCTGTCATCCCAGCTGAAAGAAACTCCATTCAGCCTGTCCAACTTGGGCCAGCCCGAGCAAACAGAGCTCACAGATGGTTAAATGCATTTGACATTTCACTGCAGGGCCTGCAGCAGAAATCCTTGTCTGCTGTATCCAGAGCCCTGGATAGTAGCGAATCAAGGCTCGTGGCTCCAGCGCTGTGTGTGCACACTCTGCTGTGAGTTAATATTATTGGCTTGCCCCTCAATCATGCCTTTTCCAGCTAGCTGCTCCTGTCAAAGCACATCTCATTAGGCCTGAAGGCTCAATGAAATGGAAATTCATGTTTAAATTTAAAAACAACATATTGACCCTGGGAGCCAGTGATGTCTACATTTTTAATAACTTACTGAGAATAAAAAGAGTGTGTGTGTATGGAGGGAGGGGGAGGGATGGATGTCAGGAGAAAGAGGGAACGTAGAAGTAGAGGGAGGACAAGCAGACAGGGCAAATAGCCAGCCAAGGACTCTGGTCCTCTCCACTTCCCTCCAGCTCTATTCTCACTTTATTTGTCCCTCTTGCTGCACGGAGAAGAGCTCAGACTTCACTTAAAGGGATCTCATAGCCTCAGGAGCAAAGCATGCCCATAATCTGATACTAAAACAACTAGGGAGGAGAAGAGCACTGTCTGAAGCAGCCTGTCTGCATATATACATGCATTCCCATCCACTGGAACGTGCACACACACGTGTAAACCCTAGTGCCCCAAGCCTTGAGCATCCCAGTGAGCTGTGCTTCATTTGTCCGGAGGAGTAGAGTGCTGCAGTGTGTGAGTAAACACAGAGCCTTTTGGAGGAGGATGTGAAGACAGCTATGCTGCATGTGACTTGCCATGTGGCAGAACCTCAGCCTCCTATGCTTTGCTCTCACATCATTCCCAGAGAGGCATGCACAGCTCACCGCGGCTAGGTAACCTGGTGGGGAGACAGAGACAGCTTGTCTTATCCTGTGTGATTACGGGAGAAGTGATGCTCATTCTGCTGGGCTTTAGTGTTCCCTGGTAGTACCCAGGGAGCTGGGGATGGGGAGGCATAGGTGGGAGGTCCCTGTATTATGTGATCACTGTGGCCCCTATGTCAGTGTTTTTTGAAAACAAGTGATCTGACAACGTCATCTTGGCTGGCATCCAGCTTGGGGAATCACACACTGTATGGATAAACCCATTCTGACTGCTGCATCTGCAGAGAGGGATGGGTTGCTCTGTTGCTGCACTATAGCGAGAGTTTCCTTGTGCAAGATGCATCTTAACAAGAAGTGAGAGTCAAATATTAATATCTAGGGAGAGCACAGAAAGACAATTTGCAACAAGCTTTAGAGCACTGGATGGAGTTGGCGTAGATGAGCAAAGTACGCCTATCATGCTAGGGAGAGCAAAGATCATTCTCAAAGGAATTCACTTATTTCTTCCATACTCCCTTCTCTTTCTCAGCACAGTATTCCAAGAATACTGACCAATCCTCTGGTGATGTCTCTGGTCTGTTTGACTCAGAGGGATATGTTTGTCAGTGTACCAAGAATGTGAACAGGACTTCAGTCTTCAGACTTCCTGACCTACATTCCCATTCAAAGCTGTCCACTGTAATTCAAACTAGTTCTAAACATTGTAGGCATGCAAATTCCTCAAGATTTCTGCACTTTTAACTTAAGATCTCCTATGTTTTACCACTTATCCCTCTGTTGTCCTGAAAATTATCATCCTATCCTTACTTTCAGACAGCTTGTCATTAGCCCTTAATTCTTGAACTGTGTTTCCTGTCTTTATTCTTTACCATCTTCTACCACTTTGATGATTTCTCCAGCATTCTTCGTTTTTACACTGATGTTTTTTTGTTTCATATTGTTGCCATTTTCCAGATGTACTTAAAGACTGTGTTGAAAGAGTTTAAGGACAGACGCCTCTCTCACCTCACTGACATCATGCACCGTAATTTCCACTCACTTACTGAACACCTTGCTCTTGGCTAAAGCATCTTTTCTAGGAAGGCATTCAAATGTTGATTTGAAAACTTCAGGCAATGAAAAATTCATCCATTTGAAGCTATGACAAAGTTCAACTGCACTCACTGATTACAAAAAAACATGCCTTACTTATAATTTTTATCTTCCTTGCTTTCACAGGTGTTAGTCCTTGGTGTCATTTTCCTTGATATGCTAGAGAAATTTTGTTGTTCACATCCTCTAAGCTATGACACTCTTAAGCACTTCTCACCCTCTGCAAGCTTGCTGCATCTGCCTTACCTTCTTGTTTGTGGCTCAATGAGTGATTCTCCTTCCCTAACACCTTCTTCCTGATGGCCTTACTACAAGATACTATTACAAGCCCTCCCTTGTCACTTGGCCCCTGGGAGCCTCATGACGTGTCTTTCACATACATGAGGACTGGTGTGCAGGGACTGAATCTTCTCTGCAGGCCAGATACCAGATACCTTAGAGCCCTTCCAGTCAGGAGCCTGCACATCTTCCCAGAAGACTAGAGAAGTCCTTGGAGATCCTTCCACAAGCAGAAAGAGTGATATAGGACAGAAAATCTGCAGGGGTCACATGCAAAAGCTATTAAATAGCCTTTGGGCTTCTATTTTATTTATTTATTAAGCTAGACGAGGAGCACAAAAAGGGATAGAGGCACTTTGTTTCTCAATTTGTGTCTATTATCTATTGAAATTTGACATAATGTCTCCACAGTTCTCCTTAATATTCCACTGTATATAGAATGTGACTAGCTCCACCATCTAATGTGACAGCTTAGGAAGATTAAAAAGAAAAGCTAAACTAGCAGTAGTTGGAGATGAGGAAAAGTAGCACATTTATGAATAATTTCAGCTGAATTCTAACAACATTGCATTCCCTGGACAGGACACATTTATTATCTTATTCACCATGACTACTGCAACATTAGTGATTTGTTACTGAATCAATTATTAATTCATATGAGTGAATAAGGCTCTGTCACTTAACTCTTCAGCTGTCCATACCCGCTATACACTGATTGCGATTTTTAACTCTGTTTTCTCACCCCTTATATTTACCTTCCCTGAACATCTATAGTGAAACAAAATGATGCTTTTCATTTCAGAAGTCTGTTTGATAAAAGCCACTTGCTTTCTTTTTATTTGTGAGACTTTACCCTGGAAAGTTCCTCTTTTGATATACTAGCTTGGTTCCTAAATTGCCAGGGAGTCAACTGGTTGGATAAGGACTTTATCTGTGAAATAAACTGGTTAAAAAGATCGGTGAAATTAAAACATCTTCTCTCAAAATCTTCTTAGATTCCCACCACTGTAGCTGCAGGAGCAAGACTTTTTAGTAGGTTTATGAGTTTGGTCATTGGGATATAAGAAATGTAATAATACACCATGTAGATGGGAGGTTTTATCTTCCAATGGTGAAATACAGGGACAGACAATCAAAGCCTGCAACCAAAGCAGAAGCAAGATACAAGTAATACTCACTCCATCCCATCTCATGCTTACAGATAATACCTCTCTGTCTGTCAGCTAGTTAGACAACCAGGCAGCAAATTTCAAGGGATGGATTGTAATCAAGTCTCCATCACAGATTTACTGCTATGGGCAGTGATGGTCACATCTGAATTTTGTCACCCTTCTACCTTTGAGAAAAGACATTTAGAAGAAAAAGGAACATACTAAAATCTTCACAATATCTATTACAAGCAATTGAAATGACAATCATTAACTTACTCCTTGTCACATGCAGTGCAAAGCCTACCTCTCAATGGCCATTAGACAGAAGGTAAAAATCGTTTTAACAGTAACTACTATAAATGATATACATTGTGATTAATACATTGTGATTAATCACTAAGGTCTGCTTAAACTCTAAGTGTATGGTGACAGAAGGCGGCGAGCTCCAGGACAGGAGTATTTGTTATCTCAAATTCTCCTATAGTCCGGTGGAGCAAGCTGTAAGCAGCTCATCTCTGCCTAATGTAGGCAAGATGCACCCTTAGACGCATTCTTGGTCCTCCAAATCACGCTC
Source organism: Hafferia zeledoni (assembly GCA_035583235.1). NCBI lineage: Eukaryota > Metazoa > Chordata > Aves > Passeriformes > Thamnophilidae > Hafferia > Hafferia zeledoni. The sequence continues at coordinate 65,020,302 of JAWWEV010000095.1, forward strand.
TGTCACCTCTGGGCGACAATTCGCAGCTCCTTAGTGGCGACCAAAACCGTGACTATTGCACGGGTGAATGATGCCGTTGTACGGGTGAATGGACAGCCAACTGTCCATTCCAACAAGTAGCAATGTCTAGATCTAAGAAAAGGTTGCACCTTCCCAGGAGTGTTCTTGGATCTCTCAGAAGGCTTGAGTCTGTCCATATTCATCATTCAACAGCACTGCCTTCAGAGAGTGCAATAAATTACATGCATAGTCACCAAACACCCTGGGCCCCAGATTGACAGCCTGTTGAAACTTGGTTTTGTTTCAGAGAAAAACGCTTCTCCTCTTCCAACCCTTTGAAAAGGTTGAAGGGTTTTATATTTCTGCTTCACTCTGCCCTTCTCAGTCTGTCCCAAAAAATTTTCAGCAGGAGTAATTTAAGTTCCAAGACAGGGAAAAACTGATTTGATGTTAAAACTAAGCCAAGATTTCTCAAATGGACTTGTGTATGTTTACTAGAACTTGGTCTGGAGAATGTAGAAAAATGTTTGTTTCTGTGTCATACCTTTGAAGCACATCGACATAAGGCTTCAGGAGTGATTTCTGAAAATGAAGGGCCTTCCAATATTTATTACAGAGGGACTCAGTCTTTAGCTAGTGACATCCTGGCATCCCTCAGATTAGCAGAATCAGGTCAGTATAAGGCTTGGTAGATAATGAAATGAACTGACATCTTCCAATTGACTTTACTGTTCCCACAAATGAAGCTTTCAGGGCATGTGACTCATATCCTTACCAGCAACCTGCATTTCTCACAGCACAAGTGTACATCAAGGGTCAATATGAAACCTCAATAGCCAGGTTTTTCAGCATAGCACCTACATGAAAAATGTTCTTAGATTAAGCTTTGTGGTTCTTTAATGAGAGACCAGAGAAGCAAGATAACACTTTTAGAGAGGTGATTTTACACCATGCTTACTCACAGCTGATGTCAGGTTGCTCCTTTCGGTGTTATCACCTGATGTAAAAGTTTCAACTGCCATAAAAGGACTAAAGACATCTGACTTATGAGCAAAGTCTCTCTTCCCACATCCTCCTCTGAACTGTCCAATCTGCGAGCACCACAAGAACTAAAGTAAATAGCCTAAATGATGGCAGGTCAATTAGAGGATTGAAATCATGTCCAATTTCATAATCTGAAGCATTATAAGTAACACAGAAAGGATTTGTCTACGCCCACAAGAGTAAATATTTGATTTTTATCTTGACATTGTCCTTTCAAGGAAAGTCAGAGAGGGGAGCAGAGAGAGATTATAAATAGGATACTAAAGCACTGAAGAGCCAACGCTTTATGGATAATGTTTAGGTAGCACAGGGCCAATGCCACGAAGTCCCTGTAGTAGTTGGAGAAAGGGACCAGACATGACAATATGGCCCATTCTGCTACTAAAAGGGGTTAAAAAGGCCTTGATTAATTACTTTGTGTGGCATCAGTCTTTTCATACTTTCACAACCAATATTTCTGCCCCATACATCATGCAGTCACACAAGGTGGTACACAGATTGACATCTAAATGCAAACACAAATACACATTGCACTGCTTGACTTGCTCAAAGAGGCATATTTGAGATACTCATGAAGAGGCCAATAGTGAAAATAATAATGCTCAGCCCTCTATAGTCCTAGTACAGCCAAAACGGATAAAGATCTGTCTGCTTATTTTGCCAATTTTTTGTTGTTTTGTCCCACTTTGTCCCCCATACCTGCCTCAGTATTCTCCAATTTTCAAATTCTGTCCTGGTTTGACAAGAAAAAGGAGAAATAAATTTTCAAAGTAATTCACCAGAACTTTATTCCATGCTTCAGAAACTGAATTTCACCTCTCTGTTTTCCACAATTCTTATTAGAATTAAAGTGGCTGTGAAAGGTGGGCAAGGTCTTTGCAACAGCTGAACTGGCTTAACATGGACCTGAGGAAAACAAAGCTACTCATGGAAAACGTTTGTTTATAAAAGCCTAAAAGGACAAAAAACCAAAAAAATCCTCTATCATTTAAACCTGTCCATAAATCTCAGTAAGACTGCAAAGTTGCAGCTTGCTTGGTGTATTTTATAGACAGAGATCTTGCTGACTTGGCTG
>JAWWEV010000095.1:65022436-65038622 GCA_035583235.1 Hafferia zeledoni
GGGGAAGGCAGGAAAGTTGAGATTTGGGGTGGGTAAACATTCCCATCCATCAAGTGATTGGATTTGCAACTAAAGCTGTGAAAGCCACATCAGATTAATGTTGCCGGGGCAGGAATGATGTGAAAATCATCTGTCTTTAATTCAAATGATAATAGGGACCGGGAATACACATGTGGGGCCAGGACGGTTCTGGACCCTCTGTTCCTTCAGACCAAGGTGCACGGAAAAAAGACTCCCACGCAGATCCAGGCTATGTATAATACTGGAGCATGTCCTCAGCTCTTTGCACTTGATGCAGAGCAGGGAGGGGAAGGTGGAGGACAGGGTCCAGCAAACAGCCCTGCAATTTCCCTTCAGCTTCACATCTCTTTTGTTCAGAACAAGATGCCCCAATTGTGCTGAACCATGTGAAAAGAAAACCTACAGAGGCTTTTGTTCTCCGAAATCTCTCATCGAAGGAAAGAGCTGAGACCGAGCAATTTAATTCACTTAGGACTTTTGTGTCTTAATCCGTGCAGCAAGGTTTTCAATCAGCTGTGGGGTGACAGGGGAAGGCGGCTCTGTGCAGGCTCCCCTGGGTGCAGGCGAGTGGGTGGAGGGCAGAGAGGGAGGCGAGGAGCTGAGCCATGATCAGTGACAGAGCTCCCACCCAGCCCGAGAGGAGCCGACCAGGCATTACTCCATACCGGCTTTCAGGAATGCAAAGCAGCTTATGCTTGTAGGTCATTTCAGGACACTAATGATAATTAAAACGAACCCTAAAACACACTCACACACTAAATGACCACGGGTAGTAGAGTTTGTGGGTGAAAAGGGGATAGGTCCAACTCCTCCCTAGGGGGGCAGATGGAGGATGCGCTGGTAACACATTTTTAAAAAGAAAACAAACAAAACCCCCCAAATATACAAGGAAAATCTAGGGAAAAGAGGGGACTTGGGGGGGAAAAAAACAACAAAAACAATAAACCAGCACACCCAAAGAAACAAACAAACAAAAAAAAAAAAACAAAAACAAACCTCCAGCAAAGAAACAAAAGAGGGACTGCACACATTTGGACTGAGGGAGCAAACGAAACTGTTTGAATAATAGCTCAGGCTCCATTGGGCAGGACTTGGGCAGTACCTCAGCATCTCTAGGACTCAACTGCTTTCCATTCTCAGTCTCTTCACACTTATGCAGCCCTGCTAGGGCAAGGGACAGGTTAGACCCTGACACTGAAACAAGAAAAGTCTACCAGGGTGTGGGAATGACCTCCAGTCTCCATGTGCTTCAATACTTCCTCACCCACACCCTGGTCCAATGTTTCCAGCTACCAAAGCTTAATCCTTCCTCTCACTGCTTACAGATCGATTCTGCAAAAAAAGGACCAGGGACCAAGATTTGTACAGTACTTGGAAACCAGAAGTCATCTGAGGTAACAGAGAAAAATTTTGTTCATATGCGTAACCCCTATATATACACATAAATTCATCCACACACACAGAGACCTTTTCCCCTTCTGGAACACCTGGCTTTATAAAAGGTTTGCTTCTACTTTAAGGACACAGTTCAAGAAGGGCAGCTGTTGAATCACATTTCTCCATAGCGCACACAGCTCTGAAACTAAATGTTATCATGAAAGTCCCTATGGGCCCAAGCTGGGAAGGAAAAACAGACTCCTGACCTGCAGTTGTTAAAAATGGCTTTTTGCAGAAGAATGGTAATGTGAAACGTTATCTTACAGATGGTAAAAAAATAGCAATATGAACTCAAATTGCACACACTGAAATTGCACACTTTTAGCACCTTGAAAAACAAAATAAAACAAAAATCCCAGCACAGCCTGTAATCACTATCACAAAGTAGTATTGGGACAGGTCTGTGGTGTGTTTAGAGCCATACACCTGCTCCTCAGATAACCTGACAGTGGTACCACAATTAGAAATTGCATATTACTGTTCAGACCTAGACTGACCTCTACTGCACAGTGCATGTGCAATGTGGCAGTCAGGCTCATGACAAGGGGGTGAAAGAGAGAAGTCTGAGACAGAGAAGGAACTCTCAGCTCCACTCTGGTGATACCCCATCTGGAGCACTGTGTCCAGTTCTGGGTTCCCCAGCTTAGGAAGGGCATCGACCTGTTTGAGTGAGTCCAGAAGAGACCACAAAGATGATCAGGTAGATGGAGCTCCTTTCCTATGAAGGCAGTCCAAGAGAGTCAGGTCTGTTCAGCGTGGAGAAGAGAAGCCTTTGGGGTCACCTTATTGCCACCTTTCGGTATCTAAAGGGGGCTTACAAGACAGCTGGGGAGGGACTTCTTACAAGCGCATGTAGTGACAGAACAAGGGGGAATGGCTTTATCTGAAAGAGAGCAAAAAGTTTTTTACTATGAGAGTGATGAGGCCCTGGCGCAGGCTGCCCAGAGAAGTTGTGGATACAACATCCCTGGAGGTGTTCAAGGCCAGGCTGGATGGAGCACTGAGCAATCTGTTCTTGTGAAAGGCATCCCTGCCCATAATAGAAGCATTGGAACTAAGTGATCTTAAAGGTTCCTTCTAACCCAAATGATTCTGTGATTCTATGATTCTAGATCTCATTTCTCCTGAGCTCCAAGTGCTGTAACTCTGCCAGCAGAGACACAGGACTCTAGCATTGAAAAGTCCTGGTGATAGTTTTGAAGAAGCTGAGCTCATGGGTCAAACAAATGACACGAAGATTTGGTGGCAGTTGGTCAGTATGTTTGAAGATTACAAGCTTAGGTGTTGCCACCAACACCTTGTAGCAGTGTTCTGTCTGCATCCTACTCCCAGGTGTAAACTACCTCCTTCTCATTGAACTTCTCTACCAGAAGCTGGGACTTGAGAAATAGCTACATACAGATCCTGTTTACTCAAGATCTTGACAGGGAACTTTGTTAGTGGTGAAAATTTCCATAGAAGGAGAATGCCAGTTCAGTGTTACTGTTATTATCAGAGATTAGTTGAATTCAAATGTTAGCAGCTACGTTTACAATTGTGAGGTGAAAACAGAAATGCTGTTTAAATCAAGTGCACTGTGCCTCTGATAGCCATATCAGCTCCTTCTTGACAACTCGAGGAAGAAAAGTAACAATCATCTATGGTTTTCAAAAAGAAATCAAGACCCCTGTGAGGCCAGACAGCTACTGAGAGTCTGATCTGAATTTACTGCTGCAGACGGAGGGGGAAGTAAATGGCATTTTATGAACTCCATCATTTATTGACTCACCAACATTGTTTGCTTTTGGGAAGGCTGGTGATGCTTTTAAAACCTATTTTTCTTCACACTGTAAAGGGAGTTGCATTTGTTTGACTGACTGCAGTGGCCTGATGGCAGCATCACCACCTCATGTGGCTGAACATGCTCCTCCCTTGTTTCTGTACTGAAAATGCTCCATTTCATAGCTGTTTTATTTGAAGTCTTCTGACAATCCCTATAAAGACATTTTCTGAAACCTCCATGCTTCTGCTGGGCTAGGAACAAGCTGTTGTACATTAAGCAATAACAACTAGGAACACCCAGAGCTCTTGGGAGCCTCCAGAGAGAAGACAGTATCCCTCTGCATCCCGTCAGGCTGAGCATGGCCACAGAGCTGTAGCAGGTGTCCTCTTTAGTTCTTTCTACCTCAAACACTGCTCTAGCAGAGTCACTCTGTTTTTAAGATCCTTACATGCCTTCAGGAAAACTGACTCACATGGGAATCACCTTCCCAAATTGCAGTTAGATAGAAGTTAGGCTGTAGAGGTTTGACTCTAGCTGGATGCCACTCCCCTCCTCAACTGGACACAGGAGAGAAAATAAAATGAGAGGTTGAAATAAGGACAGGGAGAGATTACTCACCATTTACTGTCTCAGGCAAAAGTGGACTTGACTTGGGGAAATTAGCTTAATTTATTACCAATCAAATCAAAGTGGGAAAGGAGAAATTAAATGAAATTTTAAACCACTTTCCCCCTACCCTTCTCTTCTTCCTGGCCTCAATCTCTGTCATGGTTTCTCTACCTCCTCCCCTCAAGGGGCACAGGGAACAGGGGTTCTTCATCATATGTTGTCTCTGCTCCTCCTTTCTTTGCAGGCTCACACTCTTCCCCTGCTCCAGTATGGAGTCCTTGAAAGACAGTCTCCTATCAACTACTCAGGCGTGGGTCTCTTCCACAGGGTCAGTCCTTCAGGAACCAGCTGCTTCAGCCTTGGTGCCCTGTGATGTCACAGGTCCTGTCTGCAAACTTGTTCCAGAATGGGTTCCCCTCTGCAGGGTCCCCAGGTCCTGACAGGACCCAGACGGAGACAAAGAGGATTTGTTTTTTCTGCAGGAAACCGCTTGATGGTCCATCTCTTGTACTAAAATTAAAAGTATAAGAACTAAATATCTTTAATGAACCAATAAAGCAAGTGTTGCCAAATTTATTTCAAACCCAGCAACAAGTTCAAAAGCTATTTCATGGGAACAGGAGGTGGGAAAAGATGGAAGGAGAGGAGAGGCAAAAGAGGGACATAGATGTGACAACGGGAGTTTAAATTGGATATTAGGGAAAATTTTCACTGAAAAAGTTGTCAAGCACTGAAACAGGCTATCCAGGGCAGTAGCAGAGCCACAATTCCCATAGGGATTTAAAAGTCCTGCAGAAATTGGACATGCAGATGTGGATTAGTGGTGGGTTGGGCAGGGCTGGGTTGGACATGATGATTTTAAAGGTCTTTTCCAACCCTAATGATTCTATGCTAAGAAGCGCTGGAAAATGAGATGTTTATTAAGAGGCATTTCTACACAACTGCTAAGTTTCCCCAGAAAGGGCTAGGGGTGCGAGAATCACCAGAAACCTCAGTAAGAAGGGGGTATATGGGCACTCAGGCAAACCTTATTCCCCCTGTGAATGCCATGACTCTGAGGAAGGTGTGGGAGCAATCTTGCCAGTTCAGTGCTGAGGGACACGTCTCTGCTTAGCTCTTCATGTCTGCTCCCACTTAAGCTGCCACAGAATAACCTTGTGCTCCCTGCTGTGCCACTGTGCAAGGGCTGGCAGGGGAAGGGGCTCAGGGATAATGAATGAAGCTCTATATTAGCCACAGAAGCACAGGACAGTCAAATGAAAGGGTAAAAGTATGGTCATGAAAGACAAGCAGTCACTCCGACTGTGTGCTGGAGGTAATTACTGCTATATAAATAAACCAGAGGGAAAAAAAAAATCTTTTAAAAATCTAATTACCATGCAGCACTGTGGGTTTCAACCTTGATCAAGTACAGGCAGACCTGATTTACGCTCCATCATAAAATCCTAAGCACGAGGCTGGTCTCCCTCTCTTTACAATATGAGTCAGGGAATCAGCACAGGACACTTCTCAGAGAGGAGCTGCCTGATAGATAGATGTTCTTATGTCTGAGTGGGTCAGCATCTCCAACAAGCCAGGACTACACAGTACACCACCTGCATGCCTATTTATCACAGTTTTTCCTCTGCAAGAATTTTTTTTTTTTCCTAAAACAAAAACAAAACCAAAAAATGCTCCCAAACTTCTGTTTCCCTGGACTTTTTTGGATGATTAGTGTTTCTCATGACCCTTAGTAAGAGTATTTCCCTGGTATACTGAGCTGTCTTCTCTCTTTCAAACCTACCATGAGGCATTTCTCTGAAACTTGTCTAATTATGTAGAAAAGAGAAAGAGAGGTAGATGCCTAATTTATCACTGAAACTTTTGTCTCCTAGTCAAGCAAGAGTTTTGTGCTCTGCTTTTTTTTTTTCTTTTTAAACTCTCAATGTGAACATTTTACACTTCATCTCAATACAAATAATGACCCAAACTTAGATCTTTATTTCCTGGGCCTTTGCTTGTCGCAAGGCAGAATTCATCCAAGAAAAACTGTGGGGGAGTCAAGTGCAGCAGCTAACTTTAAATGCAACAGCAATTTGAACCTGAAGAATTGAGACACATTCAATAGTGGAGCAAAATAAATCCTAAAGCACATCTAATTTGTCTCATGTGGAACCAGGTGCTATGCTACAACTTCTTAACCGCAGAAACACTTCTGACAGCAATCAGGTCCAGGCTGGATTTGCAGATCCATGTTCAGGTCTATTGATATAAGTGGATAGGAAGCAGATTTCCCATCATGAACAAACAAGAGATATATTTTTCCCATCCCACTCTGAGAGACAGAAACCAGAACCTATTAAGTTACTATTTTTTGTCAGTAGACAAGTGTGAACCCACATACCTATAAGGACAAATATGTTAGATCAGTGGAATCTCATGTAAATTTCAAACTGCAAAACTGCTTTTAAAAAAACCCTGCAATTTTGCTCAACAGATTTCTGATCTCAGTGCTGGTTAGATTTGGAAGCCAAGCATTTTGCATAAAGCCAAGTCAAAACAATGTGCTTCAAGAATGTCTAAACATAAACACAGATCTGAAAGTGGTAGGATACCCTAGGGGGGAAAAAATAGCTTATTGTGTCATCTAATTATTTTCAGTACTTTTGGAAAACAAACAGTGAAACCAGAATAAGTATTAAACAGTAACAAAAGTTGGGAAACAAACACCATCAGAGTTTAAAAGTAAGACAATTTCCTTATCATCATTAATGAGATTTATTACCCAACATCTGTTATCCTACCTTTAAAAAGTCAAACCCCACTTTTAATAATTGCCTCCTGCTTTTATATGGTATCTGGCACTCACACAGCTTCCTTGATTAAACCTCAAAGCAGGTAAGCACTGTGATTCAGTGAAAGGAGGATTCAAAGGTAAAACAAATTGCTTGTAGTTTCAGAGAAATCAGTGCCAGAGCAAAGAATCAGAAGTTCAGGCTCACATCCTGTATAATAAACCACCCTGCAGCTAAAGCCTTGTCTACTGTTGCCCACCATCAGTGTGCATTTTGCAACTCTGATAGCAGTGAAACCTCTGTAGCTGGAGTAGTTAAACACAAATATAAATAGCCTCATCAGAAGAGACTATGGATGTCTAAATGGACACAGTAAAGAAGGTAGGTGCTGCTGTTCATGGGGCTGGTCGTGCATAACACCACCAGGAAAAAAACGAATACATGCAAACAGGCTGCAAGCATCCTTAGATCTGAAGGTTTGTGACCCATAGAGGAATAAAATTCTTGAAGAGCCTGAGTGAATTAATACACAGCTTTACTGAGGGCTGTGCTATGGCAGCAGCATTAGTGGTGAAGAGGATTGGGTAACTGAGATGCCTTACCCGATCTCATGTTAAAGATACTATGAGAGGGTGAGTGGTGTGGGGAAATAGCTCACTCCATCTTGTACTCGCTCCTGACAATCATCTTTTTTAGCTTTTAAAATTAGGATCTAACCCCATTTTGATGAATTTCTTATTGGGTAAAGCAAGCAAAAACATTTGAGATTACATTTTACTAGCTGTGAAAATCTCAGCTGTAACACTCCTGTAGCAGCAACTCTTGAAATGTGTTTTACCATAACCATGACCCATGCTTCTAAATTTTATCTTATCTTCCTGCACCCTTTCAATCAAGGAAAATGTAAGCAGAGAGTTCAAACTGTCACAGATCCACTTACATTATATTTAAAAGTAAAAAGAAGGGGACAAATATTAAAATGCTTCCACACAGAGAAACAGAGAGACAGCTCTAAGAGAAACTGAAATAGCTCTTGGGAACAGCTCTTGTCTCTTGAATAAATACTTTGCAGTTTACAGCTTTCTATAAAAAAGACATTTCCTTTTTTCCATCTTTCTTCAAGCTACACACCAGCTTTATGTCATGAAAAAACAAAGGGCTTGGTAAGCCCAAGAATTGGCTTTCTGTATGAGTGTCTGAATACATGCATTTTTAGACTGGGTTCAACAAAAATGCATGTACAGCATGTGCCACACACTGAGGCTGCTCCTGCTCTAAAAACTTTGCTGCATGCCTGCAATTCCAGGAGTGCATGAGAGGCACAACTTGGAGCTTCACAGATGAAAGACACCAGTGGAAGGCAGAACTGCAAGGACATCAAGAGAAACTCAGATGATTCTAGTCAAACTAAAGTACCTACTTTTTCTTCCTCTGTTCTGCACTCTCACCTTCCTCTTTCTTCTCCATTCTTTTGTGGCGCCTAAACTCATGGGTATCTCCCATATTTGCAGCATTCACAGTTTACTGAACTTTTTCCAGATAATACTTCTTGCTTGCCCATAGGGGTTTCATTTGAAAAATTAGTAATAGAAAAAAATCATTCATGTTAGCAGGGCAGGAAAGGTTACTACTGCTCTAAAAAAAAAAAAAAAAAAACAACAAAAAAAAAACAACAACAAAAAAGCAAAAAAAAAAAAACCAAAAAACTGAAGCTGATTCTAAGGAAGACAGGCAGTTTTCAGCTCAGGACAGAAGAACCTGGTAGTCACACATGGCTAACTCTCTTACCGAGGTGATCCTCTCTCTACAGACTAGCCAAGGAATAGTTTTGCTTACTCCTGTCTGATTCAACTGACCTGAGGCAACTTTCCCCCAACTTGTCACAGTGTAAGAGTCATCAAGTGAAAAAAAGCATGGTGTGAAATTTGGGGAAGTTCAAATGGACATCACAGATTTTGAGTTGTTCTTTTAAAGAAATAGGAAGTGCCACACTTAAAAATGGTCCTTTATGTTACTGAAGTGCCTGAAAGTTATAGTAAAAGAGAAAATGTTTCAAGGGTTTAGCTCCTACTTTACTATACAGACTAAGTGACAATGTCATGCAGGCAGAATATCTCTGTGAACAATAGGAGCTGCTCAGTAAGAGGCCATCTGTAGAAAGAGATGCACAGAGATCTTATGTAGGGCAAACAAAACTATGTGTTTAATATCCAGGCTATTAATGTTAGTCTGTTATGTCATGCAACTTATACTGTGATGCAGTTTTCCCATCCCAGAAATAGAAACAATATATTTATTGTTTGCTTTAATCTTGCAGTTAAGTTATATGGACACAGCTCTCTAGAATTTGATAGCGACTGTGGTTGGATTTCTGAAAAAAACCCCCAAAACCCAAAAAACCAAACACCTGAAACAAAACCAAACCAACCAACCAAACAAAAGCCTTTATTCTTCATCTTAAACATCATTAAATGCATTGAACTCTAAAAAGAGTAATGTTCTTGTTTCCTCTTTTACCACAATAATATAAATGTTTAAAGGTAAATTGAATATTTTATAGCACTTCCTGCATGTCTCTAATACCGTACAGAGTTAATAATAGAAATTCTGAGTTGTAGAACAGGGGAAATAAATTCTAAATAAAGGCATAATTTAAAATGTAAAAGGACAGAATTAGGCAAAAAGAATTCTATTCCAAGAGCAGAAGAAGTCAGTCCAAATCTCAGATGGAAATCTGACCATTGAATCACAAGGCAAAACTCAAATTTACCAAACCCTAAAATGAATATATTTATTGCAGCTTTTATAGAATGCAATAAGGATCAGGACAGTATGTGCACTACTCAGTCTCCCATTATTCCCTAACGAAGGGTATGAGGAATGTTTTGAAACTGGTTCACTTGTACAGTTGCAGAAGGCACTAAGCTGCATCACCTAACTTGATGAGAGAACTATGCTTGCATGGTTATTGGGATCCAGTAGAATCAGGTAATGTAGCAGCAGTGTCTTAGAGGGGCTAAAGCCTTACTCACTTTTCACACAATAAACTTAGAGTTCAAAAGAAACTTGCTGTTAAAAGAAGTAGAGCTTGGTTAGATTACACAGGCTTTCAATTTGCCCCTAAGTTTCTTTCCTCCTTCTGGCAAGGGCCCTCCAACCCCTGTGACGGCATCCCAGTATTGCATCAGCAACACACCCAGCTCATCAGGGGAGATTTACAGCTGTGTCAGACTAAAAGAGGCTGGGTAAGGGCGGCCACACAGCGGTATATTTATCGTGCAGCACTTAGGAGATGCAGAATATTGCTTGGACACTTTAATAGATGCATCAGTGTTAACTGATTTGCTCTGAGGCACCATATGCTAATCAAATGGGGTACGATGCATAATGTCTTATTAATGTCGTAATAAAGGAAATCTCGATGTGTTCCATAATGTCTTTATGATTACCTTTAATTTTAGATAGCTAGTGAAGGAATGTGTGTTCAATACCTGGATCTGCTGTCTAATTACCAAGAACATAACAAGAACCAAGCGTACGATAAAAGGCCAGGGTTTTTATTGGAGATTGCAGGTGACAAAATAAACCATAAATAAGTCTTTCAATCTGAACAAGCCTGAAACACTACACCTGATCAGCACATGAGAATGTTTTAGGCATATTTTGAATTCTTTTCATCTTTAGTCACCAACCTGGAAAAAGGAAAGGCACAGACACAGAAGGATATAGCTTCAAAGCTTCTTCCAGGAGGTTTAAATACATGGGTCCAACAAATGTTTTACATTTACTTCTACAAATAAACATACTCACAGTTCTGTCATTCAATTCAAGCCACCCCTTATGCTTACGACAGCTTTTCAGGTAAAGTTACCTTAAGCCTGCTCATCTTTTTCATAAATGCTCTTATTATTTTCCTTCTTAACATACACACCTCCCTGCTACTTTGAATTAGCTTCTGAGAATTTGAAGCAATATGGAGAATAATCTCTTGTTAACAGCATTTGGATTTCATGTGGTTTTGTTTAAGCAATTTGCCTAATCCTCAATGTATTTTACATAGGAATATTGTAGCTGTTCTATTTTATAACTGGGGAAATGGAGGCACAGAGTTCCAATAGCCTGGTACTGTGACAGCACTTTGGATGTGGGATTAGGCACCAGGTCTCACAATTTCTAAATCATCTTCTAAGCAAACAAGTGCTTGGGATGGAACTTACACCAAATAGCATGTATTAGAAGAAAATTTTGGTTTAGTTGTGTCAGGTAAGAGAGGTTTCAGGAGTCTTGTGCAAAAGAGGATTTGATTTAAGGTGATGCCCTTGCTCTATCAAGATTCTCATCCAAAACCTGGTGCTTATGCACATATGCACATATCATCCTTTCATCCTTCTTTTACAGAAGCTTTCAAGTTGGACCCAGCAGGAAAGATTTTTGCAGGTGAGGTAGTGAAATCAAAAACAGAACACAACTGAAAATTCTAGCATGACCCTTCCCAACCAGAGCTGCTCAGTGGTGATGTTAGAGCCCCTTCATATAGAGAGGTTCCAAGGTGGCTTGTCCCTAAATATGCTCAACAGGTGTACACGGAGTTATTTCAGGCAGGTGGTGATGAAACTAAGATTAGCATCTGGCCATCATAAATAAAGCAGAAAGGAGGGAGAGTGAATTCTGGATTTCTGAGCGAACTACAATCTGCTACTCCAGCACAAATCAGAGAAAAGCCTCTGCAGGTCAGTGGAGTCACACCAGGGTAGAAGTAGTAAAAAACTAAATGAAATCCAGGCCCAGGAATTAGAGCAGCAATGCTGCCTGGGCCCTAAGAGACAGACAGAAACCCTTTGATAGAGTAAAATCCTCATACATTGCAAGAAACGACCTGCAAGAGAGTTCCCTATCGGCATCATTAATGCATTCCCAAAAGCAGAAATCAGAAGGCTGTTTCCAGAGGAGGGGTGCTGTAGAAAGAGGCTCCCTGTTTAATGACACCAATGAATGTTTTGCCTGATGTGAAGAGAAAGAAATTAGCTCCTGCTGATTTGATATCAACACAGGCTGGGACTGCCCCAAATTTCATGGTCAGAATGGATGCAAGGCAAGGTGAGAAGCAGAAAGGAGATAACTATCCCAGTAGTGGGATAACTAGAAAGTAGTTTTACAATTCATGAGCCCTTCAAGCCATTTAGCTTCCTGGAACATGGGATTCAGCTTCCTTAGGATCTGTTCCTCTGGTTTTTGGATTTATGAAAAATGGGGAATTGATCCTCAGGATCAAGCAGAACAAAATCAAACAGCCCTGGGGACAGTCTTGGCCCCAGATGAGAAAGAAATTTGAACTGTGCATATAGGATAAAAGTCATGTTTTCAACTGTTACATGATTTTAAGTCTGGACTTTGGTTCCAGATCAGCTCAAAAGTAGAATTTTATTACTAGGTATGTAATATTTCCTTCTGCCTCTCATTTTTTTTCAAAGTTCTAGTCTCAAATCAGTGTCGCTGTTTTGTAAGCTAGTGAAAAGAGATGTGAGGAATCCCAAAATTTCAGCTGATCCAGAAAGAAGTATTAATATTCAGTAGTTCATGGATTCTTGTCTAATATCATCTTCACAACCTCTACAGACTGGGACAGCAAAACAGCCCCAAACACCACCCTTGTGCTTAACATCTTTGCTGGTGAATTCCACATCTCAATAGCTATCTGCAGCTCTTCTTCTATATAGTGAAAGTTTCTGTTCCCTGTGGCAGTTGTAAACTGTTCAAGAAGAGGAGTTATAGAAGAACATCTACCTGACTTCCATGCCAGGCCAACAGTGTGTTGGTTTCATTTTTTTCCATTCTTACTTCTAATCTTATATTCAACTGTTTTATTTTTCCCTCATCTGACTAATATAACTTTTAAAGTTTCTATGTCACATGCTATGTTTATGTAAAGTCTAATTTGGATGGAAATGCCTTGATTCTTGATCTCTGTGCACTGCCTCAATGCTGGACACCAAGTCAGTCTGGTACACCTGCACTTCTCAACATTAACATTATCCAGTGGATGATTCGGAAATAAACTGAAAACAGTAGAAAGGAAGGATCTTGGAAGAAGCTAGAAATGGAAACAGACATGTGTGGTGGTTTTGGCTGTAGCTTTAGCTAGGCCTCAGTTCAGCAGGCCCAGAGAATCCACATAGATTAGAGGGGACAAGAATCACCTGACTTAAGCAACTAAAGAGATATATCATTTGATGTCAAATCTAGTATAAAAGAAAGTGTAGGAGGTGCCTTGCTCTTTCCCCTTCATGGCCAGGTGCTGAGCGGACCTGCTGTCACTGTTGCTGGGAGTGTTGAGCCTCGTCACCACTTCACAACTGTTTGGTTTGGGAAGTACTTCAGGGTTTTTTCCTTTTGTCATTGGTTTTCTCTTCTCTTGCTGAGTATCCTTTGAGGGGAGTTTATTGGGTTGGTTTTGTGGGCTGAGCTGGTGGAGGTCTGTGCTGTTGCGTGGGTGACTTGATGGTTGGTGGTGGTGGTGGTTTGTTTTTTTTCCCACATTTGTTTATATATGTATTCTATTTTTAGTTGTCTCTCTTTTGTATAATATAAGAAGCTTGCTATTTTGGGTTTGGGTTTTTTCTTTTTTTTTTTTTTTCTCCCTGCTCTTCCTTTGATGGGAGAGTAGATTCTTTCTCTCTGTGCTGGGCAGTTGTCATTTTGCCAGCTCAACCTAACACAACATGGAAGAGAAATTATAAAAATGTTTGAGTGTTATGTCTAGTTTAAATTTCTCCCCCAAAACAGCTTTGAAAAAACACTGACCAATATGGACTCCACAGTTTCTCTTTATCCTAGAAACACTGATGTGCCAGAATCAAAAAATTAAATGTAGCAGTTCAGAACAACTTCAGCTGAAACTAAAGATGAACCTGAATATCTCTGGGTTTGCCTAACCTGTATTTCTAATGCTGTTTGTTCTAAGTCAGCAAACCCTCATTTCTACAGGGAATGTTTGAACTTAAGTCCTAATCCATATGAACGACAGCAAGAACACATAAGAGCAGGAATCGTAAATCTAAAGCCTTTTATTTTATTTTTCATTCCCTGATAGTTCCATAGCTCTAAGCATTGTGGCTTCCACAGAGGGTAGCAGCACATTGCCAGCAGCATACCTAATTAATTCCTTCTTGCCTGTTCCATGTGTCTTCCTTACCCCCCATCCAAATGACCTACTGCTTCTCTTCAACATAAGCTAAATTAATGATGATGAAATTAAAGAAGAAGTGAATTATTTAATTCCATAAAGTATCAAAGCTTACATGATCCCAGTACTGACTAGGCCAGAAGGATCAGTCCATGCCCTTGGGATTGTTTTTCTGGTCTCCTCCCTGAGTTCTCATCAAAATCAATGGGAAGTTAGCCTGGTCTTCAGTGGGTGACCTTTTAATTCTCAAGAGGTGCATAATGCTTGGCATTTACTCTGTGCAGTGTCTTTCAAGAGAAGGGCTCAAAATATCTCTCTACACCAAGTCTCACAATATCCTCAAGGGGAAAGTAAGCATTATCCTCATTTAATTAATGCATTGCCAAAGGCTAAAATGCGAACCAAAGGAGGCTGATCATTCAAGGTGCAATGCTTGCTCATATTCTAGTAAAGCTAGTGGGGAGATGAACACACTGAGCACCAAACAGGATTACCCCTTCAAGACCAAGGTCAATTTTCAGATGAGATATTCTTGTCCAACACGCTTCATTCAAAGTTTGTATTCTATGCCTTCACCCAACTGCTTCATCAAGATCCAAGTGATAGCAATAACAAGAAATATTTCAAATTAATTTGTTTGTGGTGGTATATGTACAAAAGCTAGCCAATCCTGAAGCACATCCACTAATGTGCCAATTTTCTCCTGTCAATCAGCATAACACAGTAAGCAGAAAGGGTCACTGGGAAGCCACCAACATTCACAGGACTTGGCTTTACTCCTGCACTGGTCAGGGCTTGGCATATGGCCCTGGGGTAAGTCACCACTCTCAGATCATCTGTTCAATTCCTAACTATTAGCCTGACACTAATCATGGTAGTCTTACTCTCAGCAATTTGCTGCCTAAAAACAAGTAAGCAGGAAGAGAAAGAGAGCCATAGACAAGCTAAATAACTTCTAAAGTCATGTAGGATATCTACTGTACCCAAGGAATCTAACAGAATTGACCTGGATCTTTGTGGAATTAAAATTCTGTCCGTTGGACCATAAGGAAAGTACAAAGATGTAAACTTCCCCCTGCCTTTTCTCATCTGCCATTCACTTTTTCCCTCCTACTGTTTGGTCTTAAAGCTGCTTATTTTCATTACATCCTAAATGCCTTCTAGGTTTTTCCACTGTAGAAGAAGACTGGATGCCTTGATTGAGACTCATAATAAATGTGTAAGCAGACAGACCCCTAAATTACCCTAAAAATCCTTATAGTTGCACTGTGATAAGAAAAGAAGGCAGCAGTGGGGCTAAAGAAAACTTTTACATGATGCAGACCAAGAGCCAAATGCCCACAGTTACACTGAAACCCAGCATAATTTTTTTTGCATAGCAGCTTTAAATAGAATTAAGTTAGCATGTCACTGAAAATAGGATCTCTCCTAGGGAGGATAATATCTACCATCATCTTAGAGTAATTTGCTGCTCTATATTCAAAGAACTCCTGAGTTTCTACAATAGGCAGTCTAATTGCAAACATTTGGTGTTAATGTCTGATGACTAGAAGCACAGCAAATCCGAGGTGTATTTCAGAAATGTACATGTGGGGGGTTTTTTTGTTTTTTGGTTTTTTTTTTTGTTTGTTTGTTTTTGTTTGTTTGTTTGTTTTGTTTTGTTTTTTTCTTCAGGGGCTGGACAAGGCATCCATTAGAAGGTGATGAGCTAACTGCAATTTTCTTGGAAGGTTTTATGACTATACCTGGATATAAAGAGATGCTACTAAATGCACCTCAAATAGGTCCATGTGTGAGACACCAAGTCACATATAGATACTCTGACAAAGTCACTTTGAACCAAAGAACAAGGATTTCAGGATCTGAAGCCAAATAAATGTGGCAATGAAGAGGAGGGACAAGTCTGTAAGTCAACTAGCAGTTATAAAACTACCTAGCATGTGTGCTGAAGGTAATTGCTATCAACTGGTCTCAAGTGTCTTCAGTACAGCCTTGAAAATGTTAGTGGTGAAGAAAGTGTATGAAAAAAAGCATCCTAAAGATGTCAGCCTGATTAATGCAAAACAAATTTCTTCAAAATTTTATTCTCCACTCTTGTGTTCATGTTCTCTTTGGCCACAGCTATAGTTGCCAGTAAAATGCAGATTCTGTTACAACAAATCTTGGCTGTTAGAATTTACAAGTCGTGTCAAATAGACATGAAAATATAAAATTCAATGTTTCTGGAATATTCAATTTTATTTTTTTAAGTAATTCTCTCTAATATTTTCTTAATATACAAGCTATTAAAACACAAACAAAGTGCACTTTGAGAAAGCTTTCCCTTCCTTCCCTTCCCTTCCCTTCCCTTCCCTTCCCTTCCCTTCCCTTCCCTTCCCTTCCCTTCCCTTCCCTTCCCTT
>JAWWEV010000095.1:65038722-65056267 GCA_035583235.1 Hafferia zeledoni
AATTTGCAGTGTCTTTTTCCATAAACTCCATGAGCAGGATACCATATCAGTACATGGTTAATATGTAGAGTTTATAAAAGAAAAGATCTCATGCAAATCTTCTGTCAGAGTATTTTCCTTAATTCTTAATTAGGTATTCCTTAATGCATGCTCCAAACAAGTGCCACTGTTATAAGCCTACAAACAACATGACCCATAAAAATTCAACACTAGCTTCTAGTTATATATTGTTACTTACTATTTTCTTTATTATATTAGACATCTCCCATGCTCCAGGTATTTTACAGCTCTTAGGATAGTTAATACAATTTAAATATATATAGTGACAGTACTGAGTTCTCATTCGAGAAAAGAACTATAATCTATCAGAAAAAAAGCTAATTACAGTTTATCCCATTGATTTATATCTCCCCAAGACTCCCCTCCCAATTTTTTTATAAGTATTAAAAACCTTAGGTTGTAATTTTGATATATGCTGCTAGATAGATTAAATGCCAACTAATTCTCATATAAAACTGGTAGTTTGATCAATACAGCTAAAAGCTTCATTCCTCACATATGTATTTCTCAACTTTAGAACTATCAATTTTAATCTCACCTTTTGGGATTAGATAATAATCAGGACAGAAATCACCCCCAGACAATTCAACAAAACCTCTTGTTCAAATTCTACAGAAAAAAGGTTGATCCCTCTTTGGAATAAGAAGGATGGACTGGATAACCTCTCCAAATTCTGTCCAAGGCTACATCCTACACTTCTAGCAACCCTTTCCCTTCCATTCTCTCCCTCTGTTCCCTCTCTAGGAAGTAACCTCATCAAAACAGATGTGAGAGAAAACACCCTAACAAAGTTAGAAAAGGCAATTTCCCAGATTGTTTGTTTCCTGGGCTAGAAACACAGAAGACATTGGAAAACCACCAAGAAGGTTTGCCCTCATATTCTGCAAGGAACTGAGCAAATCTGTTTTGTCCTTCCTGTGAGACACAAATGGATTTCTCACCGAGTGAGTCATTTAATTTCCCAGATAGCCCCAACGTCCTTCTTTTGTAGGAGGGTACAGGAGAGAAGGGAAAAAACAATAAATAAAAATCACTTCAGCAGCAATGAATGTGATGTGGGAACCTGATTAGAATGTCATAATGTAGCCCTGATATAGGAAATTAAATAGAATAGAGAGTAAGCAGTCTACAAAGATTCTGGTTTCAAATAGCACTTATTGTCACACTAAAAAACCAACCAACCAACCAACCAACCAACCAACCAACCAACCAACCAACCAACCAAAAACAAAACAAAACAAAACAAAACAAAAAAAAAAAAAAAAAGGAAAAAAGTAGGCAAGAAACAGAGGTGCTGGATCTCCAAATGGTTTTCTACAATAACTTTGAAGAAGGTCATGCAGAGAAGAGAGGAAACTGAAGCCTTTTCCCTACAAAAAGGAAAGTAAATGGGTGACACTATGCTAATGAAGACGATTTGCTCCCAAGATGAGTCACTCAGCAGCAGCAGAGTCTCTGTCCTGCCTGTTGATTCATATTCTTTTCCCCCTAACATCAAGAAGTTGTCTTAAATGGGTTTGATTTTGTTATTTATCTGGTATTAACATGGTGTCGCTCCCAGGAGGTTTTCCCTTCAGTGATGTCTCTGGATTACCTTCTGTGGGATGGAATGGAGCAAAGCTTGAAGCAAAACATGATGCTAGAAGAACTACAGCAGAAACAAGCCATGATCAGGAGGTATATCTGTTGGTGGAAAGGTCAGCTTGGCCTCCATTTCACAATGCAAAAATTAAGACAGGGTGGTTTTTGTTTTTGCCATGATATCTCATTGTCGCTGTATGAATAATTCCTAACAGTTCCTATTTCTCTCCTCTGCTTTGACACACAGGAGCTTTTAAACAGATCAGCCCCTCAATGTGAAAGCTCAGATCTGAACTGGCACAGTGATGGGATATAGGTCCAATTATGCAAACCTTCCTTGGGCAATATTGTTTAAAAATCAAAGTGAAATGAAGAGGTCCACAATGTTGGTTGTAATAAGAGTACCAGCTGCACAAGAACTCTGCATCTGACCCAATCCACAGCAGCAGAAAAAATTATAAACCTTGTCCTTCAGGACTAAAGCACTTTATTTTCATTTAATGACAACTATGATGATCTTTTTAAGAAGGAAGTGAAAATTAAAGTACTATTTTTAAGCATGTATTTTTTAAATGTATCACTTTATGGAGACATTACTAACCAGGTAGCTGGTATAAACTGTCATATTTCTAGTGACTGAATGCACCTGAATCAATACTTCAAACTAGGCTCAATATTTGAATGCAGCAGTAAGGAAGGTAGTGTAATCCACCATTATAGATTAGATGGCATGTCAATTCAAAATTGCACCTTACAGAAAAACTAGTTTGAAAGACTTTTCCTCTAAATGTAGCTGGTTTTGTTTTGTTTTGTTGTTTGTTTGTTTGTTTTTTTCTAAATGGTAAATATTTTTCGTTCTAAGTTATTTAATCCAAGTTTTCCTCAGTGTTAAATGCAGAATTTGTCTCCTGCATCTATCACATTGCCAATAACACTCAATAAAACATCAAATTAATTATCAAAAACTATCTAAGATCAAAATCTTTGATTGCCTGTAATGAGATGTCCAATGATGCTAATCACAGAAAAAGTTACTGTTTAGAACTAATCATCAGAAACAGATTTCAATGAAAAATAAGCAGTGATCATTATGACAAGAATAATAACAAAAAAGAAGCAATTGCACATATATCAACCAAGAGCTCATATATTAAATATTCTTTTTATGATTCACATTCACACCTATAGCTTAATAAATACATTTTAATGTTTACTGGGGATTTCTTAACTTTCAGCAATGAACATTTGAAAGGAAAACACAAACCTATTCAGAGAGGTCTTTTGAAAAGGTGACTTTCAGTGTCATAATTCAGACAAATACTTTTTCTCCAAGTATAAAGAACACTGATGAAAACAAATCCTTCTTCATATTTTACTTGGTTTTGTTTAAAAGGTTGATTTCTGCATTGACCAGGACCCCAATTCTGCTCTCCATGAATTTAGAGGCAAAACTCCCATTTGCTTCAACAGAAACACAAGAGAGACTCAAATTTGTGAAGTACCCTCTCTCAACAAGTCACAAAATCCTTCACCATCTCCCTGCCCACACAGGCTGACACTGCATTCCTTGGGCAGAGAGCTGAGGGATAAAGGACATTCAAACCAACGTGAAGTATTTTCCCACCTTTGACTATATCTGTGAGAGTCCCAGGTAACTGAAAACTGAGCTGTGCTACATCAGGTTTACCAAGTCTCAGTGGCACCTGGCTCTGATATTACCTGCAAAGCCACTGGGGGAGAAAGATCACTCATGATGGGCAAAGACTACGTGAATTTTGAAAACTTCCTTCCTCCCTCTTGTTTCATTAGCAGAGGATGGGCTTGCCTAGAGCTGCTGCAGTGGCAACCTATGGATTGTACTCACATCATCATTAGCCTGAAAAATCATGTTATCTGTGCTCCAATTTACCAGTAAGGATTGGATGGATGTCTCTGTTGATGGCAGCTATATCCTGGCAGCTTTACTGCAGCAGCAGTGAAGGATATCTTGTACTTGGGTCAGATCAGCAGATCTGCTCTCTGTAAAGATATGAGATGCAAAGGGACCAAGCAGCAGCTCCCATAGAAAAGCTAATTTGCTTGAAGGGAGATTGCCTGAGAAGGACATATTGGTTGGATGGGACCTCACTGAAGTGTTCAAGTTACATGTACAAATTTGTCTCTTATAAGGGCAGGTGCATCATGTCTCCAATTCTGTTGAAAATCAAGATACATTTCAGTTACTCATCTTTCTTTCATTTTTTTTTTTCTTTTCCTGCCACTCACCTTATCCCCAATTTATTATTTGCTTCAATAATATTACCTCTCTGAAGTAGCAGATGGCTAGGAATTCTGGAACTAGATGTACCAATGGTGGAACTACTGAATATGATTTTTTCCAGTCTTCCCAGTTTGGTTTCTCTGCTGTCAAAATAATGTGCTTAATCTCAACTGAGGCTTTTCACTCAGTGGGAGACAGGCTTTCCATCCTCTTTCCACATTATTTTCATTAAATTTGTAGGAACCAAATATATTTGAGAGGGTTTATTCCAGGGGAAAAAAAAAAAAAAAAAGAAAAAAGAGAGAAAGAGAGAGAGAGAGAGAGAAACTTGGCCACTTAGTTCAACAGATTGAAAAAAAGGCAAGAATGGTAAATAGAGCTACAGTACAAAAGCTGAAGACTTCAGTTCTCAGAAATCCAAGCTTAGGAAAGAATCAAAAAGTATCCCAGTGATTTTCAGAGATGTAGCTTCTTGACTTCCATACTATAATAATATTGGCTTTCATTTTAGTCATTTGTTTTAAAAAAATGAAGAAGATAGAAAGAAAATTGATCAAAAACATGGCTAAGAGAAATAGCTGACAATTTAAAGCCAAATAACTGGCTATGTTGGTTAACTGATTAAGCTGCATATATTGCCAGCTCTTGAATCCTGACACTGTAGTCTTCCGACTCCTCACACTCTTGTGTATTTATCCACTTCTTTTGTTGCTGTACACGCTGATCTTCTAGTCCTAGCATATTTTCTAAATGCCTTTGAAGCTCTTGAGCCTTAGTTGCAACCACTGACAGTATTATATTTTACCATGGCTGTTCCTGTTCTTGTCTGTGAAGCACTAGGAAGCAGCATTGGGAATGCAGACATAGAACAATGGGAAAAGTCAAGGCATCACTGAAGCAAGGAGGTCTGAGTCTTGTCTAGGATGAAAAAGACTCTGCATGCCTAAAATGGAAATCCACTTCCTTCCAAGACAGAAGAGCCTCTGGCCATACACAGTAGTTCAAAGTGCCACATACAAACCTGCCATGACAAACAGGGTTTATCTTGGGGAGGGTAGCTTAATTCCCACTTTCAGTGGGGACATGATGGAGAAGAATTGAGCCCATAGGTGTTCCACAACAAAGTGTGAGCAAAAAAATACTGTTGCTAATGAAGCGTATGGAGAAATATAAATTTCTGTACCACTCTTCTCTCTTTAAAACTTCAAGTAACACATTGTTTTCCTGAGCAAATGTAACAAAAAATACAGCAGCCTCAAAAGTTGTGTATTGTCAATTTTTGTGACACCTCCTGTCTGCTCAATTATTCAGCAACCCAAGGGACCAAACTTAGTCTGGTTTTGTTCAAAAGCTCATATCTGCAGACCTAGAGGAGAATCTTTTATTCACAGGTAGTTGAATGGCAAAGTTTCTGTTGAGACAGGGGCCACCTAGTGCCAAAAAAAGTGTGATATTCTGTCCAGAAGCACATCTTAGTATAGCATTTCATATATCTTTATTATTCAAAATAAGCACAAAATTCTACACAAGTTATTTAAGCCCACACACATTTGTTGGGCTAAAAATTTAACAAAAATTTCCAACTGTGCTCTTAAATCACTGGTACAGAGGAAAATAAGGTTCAAAATCTTGGCTTCATCACAGGATTTCTGTAAATAATGTGAGGAGATTTATTGTGCATCATATGTTAGCTTGCCCAGCCCTCTGGCTCATTCTAGAGCCCCAGCAGGCAAACACTTTCACAATGCCTGAACAGCTTGAAATTTGAGTCCAAGGTACAAAATCAAGAGAAGATAAACATGAAGGAAATATGAGACAAAGCCAGAGAGTACATTATGTTCAAAACGTTCTCCTTCCCATGCTGCTGTAGACTTTGTCTATATATTTAACAAAAAGAAGAATGCATCAGAGTAGACATTATTGCTTATTGAATGCTTACAAAATAACAAGCACAACAGGTAACAATACCTAAACAATACAAATAGTCTCAACACTTGCCAATGAGGTCTTTGAATATATACCCATTTCTAGATTTTACAATTTTCAGAAAACACACAAAATATTGTACTTCAGAGAAGGAAAGGTACACAAGCCAGTCTTCTTCCTCTAACAGACCTTATGCTGGAAAGAGACAAGCCCTTCAGTGTTTGTCATCTCATTGTGTTCTGTAGATGCTGCAGGGACCCTTAGTTCTTCACCTCAGTTCTTTATAAGCCCTGTTCCTGCAGTAGACAGTATGAAACCCTAAATGTACACTTTAGTGCAAAAAATATATTCCACTTTAAGCGAAAACTAAGCTCCTTTACAGTTTGCCAGAATGACCATATTGCTAGGTGGGGCAGAAGACATGAAGGTCAAGAATTTGCTCACAGCTAGGACAACTCATGTACTTGAGCATCTGTAGTCAACAGCAGAGTAGGCAGGAGCTACCACATTGTCCAGGCACAGGATAGACATAGAACATGTAAATTCATACAAGTGGTTTTATATGGTAAATGACTCATCTAGACAATTTTTTAACTCCTAGTTCACTTGTTTTGCTATACTCTTGTAATTATAAGACAGAAATATGCTCATAGTTCTTAAAAGGCAGGGGTTTTTTTCACCTGTGTCTGACTTTTCTTTTTGGGCTATGCAACTGCTATCAGAGGTGAGCACCAAATTTCTAATCACACATTTGATCACACTGTCTCTTCAGAGAGGCCACTGTAGTGCTCATGTAATCTCCATTGTCTGAGTTCCTGGAAATTGCTTGGAAAAACAAGGGTTGCAGCTACAGAAGTGCTGCAGAGTGAATAGGGAAAAGAGGTGCTCCAGCCTGTTTCTCAGTTCCAGCATTTCTCCCTCAGTTTAGAAAATAGAGAAGATCCAATTACCACTACCGAGGATGATTTCCAGAGCTATTGATGGAGCTCTGCATGGAGCACTTCTCCCAGCTAGAGAAATTGCATATGTAACAAAAAAACAACCCATACTACTAACACTTTTATATTATATCGGCTAAGTGGTATTGGAGAGACTATAGTCATCATTACTGTTGCTTAGGATTTGTCATGATGCCATACCAAATGCACATTGGAGATTTCAATTGGCAGAACTGACAGCAACTTAAAGGGGCACCAACTGTTCAATTTATCTCATTAACTCTAGGCTCTTAACTAACCTGTCCTTCAGAAATGCTTCAAGAGATTTCATTGACTGCAGAGTGAACTGAAGGAGATTAGCTCCTAACTTGACACGTCAGCTGAAGTGAATCAGGAACCAGCAGTCAAAGACACAGGAGTGGATCACCAGTTCTCTTCATCGCTGTACTACAGCTGCTGGTGAACAAGCCTTCCTTTACCACACTTCTCTGCCATGCCTCTCTACTCCTTCCCCAGACTGGAAAGCTCCCAGAGGCAAAGGACATTACTGCACATTTGTGAGACACTAAACCCTGAAGGGTCCTGACTTTCACAGAGCCTAGAAGCAATTAATGATGCATAACTTTAAAATCTGAATTACTACATCACCAGCAGAACTCATTTTGACAAGGCAACAGCACACATTAAAAAAACCACCCTCTGAATTAGATGATTCTAATGGAAGTACAATCTTCCACATCTGAGTAGAATATTAATATAGAATTGGAAGCAGCATCTTAGTATTAGGAGTCTAGTCCCTAAGTTCACGATATATTGAATGAGAAGAGATTGGCATAGCCAGATGGCAATTCAGATCCTAGGTAGGCTGAACTGACCCCTGGAAGTGTCTGTGAATATTAACAGTTCCCTTTAATGATTTGGAAAGCACGTCTTAATTTATACTGAAGCCTCCAGTGTTTTTCCTTCCTTTCCCACCTGTCTCACAAAATGTTGACACAGAAGACACCAAAGCAGAAAATCCCCCCAAAGAACTCTTAAAAATTTACTTTTATTTTCTTCTATTTGGAGCTGTCTATGCAACAGATTGTTTTAACCTATTTACTTGCATTTTCTGGACACCATTGCAAACTGAAATTTTATAATTCTAAATTTCAAGTAATAGATCAAAGAGCACCTAGGTGCCATATAGTATAGCAAAAAGGATAAATTCTGCATCAATTGACACAAATGTCAAAGGTCTCATTCTTTTGCAGGTCTCAGCTTTAAACAGTACTTGCCACCACAGCAGTACTGTTGGAACTACTGTAAGTGATGGAGAAGAGAAAAAAGAACATGAAATGAAGTTGCCTTTGCACTGATATATTTTTTCCCTGTTTCCACAGAGTATAACAGTTGAAGAGGGGAAATCTGGACATAGGCCTATTTATAGAAACAGCTGCTCCTGCTAATTACCTGTCGGTTTCTAAACACCTCATTAGAAGACAAGGGAACAACATTCCCTCCACTGGAACTACTAAAAGATCACCCATTTCTATCATCAGACCATAAATGGAGACTCAGCTCACCAGGATGCTTGTAAGGAAATTTAGGAGGGAACTGTAGCAGACAACAGTGCATTTATCTCAAATTCTGCCACTGTGTATCTGCCCAAGACCTCTTCCATCCGCCCCTGCTGTGGCAAGACATTCTTGCTCTGAAACTACCATGACCAAGTTCCCTCTTAGGGGCTGCACATTCATGGGGAGCCTGGGAAGGCAACCAGCCAGGTGTATACAGGAATGAACAGAGACACCAAAAATAATATGGAAGCCACACTCTCTAAGAGAGGAATGCTGTCCTCAGCTGGAAACTGACCCAAATATCTTTTTTTTGCTAGTAACTTTCTGTGGGTTTTATACTGGGAAAGAAAATCCTG
This sequence comes from Hafferia zeledoni, assembly GCA_035583235.1. Lineage (NCBI taxonomy): Eukaryota > Metazoa > Chordata > Aves > Passeriformes > Thamnophilidae > Hafferia > Hafferia zeledoni. The sequence continues at coordinate 65,047,403 of JAWWEV010000095.1, forward strand.
GGCTACTTCCTTTCATGGGCCATTCACAGTTGTGTGAAGCCTCTGCTGTAACTGTTTGTAGGTCCCATTGCCAGGGAGGTAGGAGTGCAAGCAGAAGGTAAAATACACTCATAAGACCATTAACATTTCAAATACTTTGAGAAAATCTACTGGGAGCAAATAGATTTAACCTGGGAGACATCAATCCATAAAGGGAGCTGTTCAACTCTTCCAACAAACATTTTTGGGGACAAATAAAAGAGGTGTCTGTATGCAAACCCAGTGGAGGTAATAGAAGGATCCCTGCTAGCATCAGTGAGGTTTGGATCAGGCTGGTAGCTTCTCACAAGGTGTTTGCATCAATGACTAATTAAGACTATAGGCAACTATTTAATGTATCCACAAAATTCAGAGTGGTTTTAGGGAGATGCTTCAGTCATCTTCTGGCTCAAACTTTAGAATATGATGTCTCATCCAGTTAATATAAAGAGTAGACATCACAAAAAATTTAATCAGCTCTAAAATCTTAGTTTACCCACCATTAAACACCCACAATAATTTTGTTCATTATCAATATGTGACATAAAATCCAACAGAGGAAAGGGTTTGTGGATATTGTATACACTATGGATATTCTTGCTGCCAACAATTAATTTAATCTACAAATTAAACACCTTTCATACTGTTTTGTCATGGAAATACCAAATTGCCATCAGTAAGGTCTTTTGGTGGTGTAATTCATATACCTTTTACCCAGCTGTTGGTATTAAGTCTTTCTGTAGTTTTGGTGATGGTTTTTTTTTAATATCCTCTTCCAATTCTCCTTGAAAATTGAAAGGGATTAGGTTAGGATTAGGTTAGTGTTTTAAGTGAAAAGTCACGAAGATGGATGAAGATACCTTCAAAAAGATAATACAGTGGATATTCCTTGCTACCAATTGTCACTACGTAGAAGGATTTTCCATATTTAAAATTTAAACCCCTCTCTATATAGTTTATAGTAGTTTTTTGTTCTTCTCTCAAAGTAAACTGGCCAAGGTATCATTTAGCTTCATTTCCTGAGATCTGACCAAGGGTCAGAGATTACCTTGAACTGACATCTGACATTAGCAAATAAACAATCTCCTCCTGTTTCCCACTTGGTGAATCAGCAGTCCTCATGCTAATCCGGTCAACAGATTTTTGCTAAAGCAGAGGAAGGGGAATTCCAGGTTGACAAATAAGTCCCCGGAGAAATGCACCTGTCAGTTACAGCAGAGCCTACATGGCACTGCAGAGTCAAAAGCAACAGGATGGATCTGTGCCACTAAAAGTGATATTCACGGGGTCATGGCCCAGTGAGCTACACGGATGTACACAGGTTACCAGAGCAGCACAAAACCAGTGGGCATTATCCACCACAGACCTCAGAAAGAGAAAATAAAAGCAATGCATCATTTAAAAGCATGGCAGTGCAGAAACAGAAGGTGCACTGGTCAGCTGACCTTTGACTCCTTGTGTTGTTTCTTGCTGTATTGTTATCCAACACCTATACACTATCAAAATTCCAGCAATCTTTAGTTCCCCATTATCCAAAAACTTCTCCACCCAGTTGTCCCAAAGAAAAACTGCTAAATCGTCTAAAACCACTGCCCTTGTACAAGATTACTTTCAGAAATATTTTTTAAAAAAGCTCCCTCTAATTTTTAACTCCACATTTACTCTCCAAATACGGTCATTACTTCTCCTCCCCTAGTGAACCATTTGACCCTGGGCCAAATCCTGAATGAGAACCAAGCATTTGAAAATTTAATCTTGCAAGTAAAAAATCTGGACCCACTGTATTATTCAATGTGGAAGAAAAGGACAGACACAAAAATCACCTGTGTGACCTGTTGTAGGAAATGTGATTTAAAAAAAAAAAGCCAGAGAGAAAGAAGCACAGTTACATAGGTGAATGGGGTAGGAAGAAAGTGGCTGGGTCTTGGTTTGGTGTTTCTCTTGTCACTTCTACCCTACTCTCAGATGCCTCCTTTCCCTGTCACACCAAGGCAAGCCAAGGAGCTGGCTGGAGTCTGAGATAATTTTATCCCACATTGGTACTTGCAGTGCTGAAGGTATAAAACACTGCTCTTTACTCAGAAATCTCCATTGACTCCCCACTTCTGTTGCAGCTCTGGTCACTGCAACATTTTAGTGGGAAAAAATAAGCATCACACTGAGCTGGTGAGATCATCTCACTGACATCTCCCCACAGAGCAGGAGACAAGTCTATGCATTCCTACAACTCCAACAGAGCAGGACAAGGCAGAGTGAAACACAAAATTAATAGCACCAATATTGCTATTATCACATTAGCACAGGCTCCAAATCCTTTTGAATGACAAGACCAGCCTGGGATAAGCCTTCCCACACAAGTCATGGAAAAGCAAGGACTATGCTTCTCCCTTGCTGTCAAATTGTGCTTTTCTCTCAAGCAAAGTGTAATTTTTGCTTTCAAAGAAGTGAAAAGGAAATTTCATGGGAAGTTAGCATTTCTGTTTTAATAATGAAATTTACATCAATTCAGTTTTACTCGTCAAGAACAGAGAGGCTTTGAGAGTGCCCTGAATTTCCAGTATTCAGGTGGCCACTGATGACCAAATTAGCTCTGTTTCACAGTTGTTATTAGTAGTGCCTTGTGCCTACTTCACAACTAACAAAACAGTTTTATATTAACACAGGGACCTAAATAGATTTGTCCATTAAACACTAGTACATTAGACCCAAGGTGTCCCTTACAAGTATCCCAGTGGAGTTTTCTAAACAATCTTGGCTAGAGCAACCTTGGGAGGCAAGTTTACTGAGAAACATCACTATTAATAATAACCCTTCCAGGGCTGAAGCCAGGGTCTAACAGAGAGCCTGGAAGTGTGACTGAAGCTACAGCATCCTAGTGGGAAGAATGGAAAATAAACTGTTAGAAGTAAGATAAAGAAAAATAAAATATCAGCAGAGAATGATGTGATCAAATATTTAGATTTAAAATCCATTACATTCCCTTCCCCCCACCCCTGCATGACATTGATATTGCAAGAACAACAAAAGTGTATTCCTGACAGATCAAAATAAGATTATCTCTAGAGAGTAAGAGACTTGTTAATTTCTTGGTGGGCTGGGCAAAGCAATGAGATTCATATTGTTGTAATTATTAATTTCTTCAGCAAAGTGCTAAATCTCCAGGTACTTTACCTATGGGCTACATTTTTTTTTTTTTTGTATTTCCAGCAAAGCCATTAATTTAATACCATCTTCTCAGAGGAAAGAAATCTGAATGGAATTAAGGATGCATGATCACAGCTAGGAAAATGAGCAGAGACAGAAAGAGGGAAAGAGAGAAAAAAATTAAAGCTCTGATAGTTTACTCTGCCCAGGAACACCGGTGGAAAAGCACTCTATGCAATGTTATTTTGTCCTAATTTAGGTAGATTCTTCATCCTGATCAAAGCCATTTTTCACACTTTGGTTGTGCCAATAAGTAGATATTGTCTGTTTCAGGCCAAAAAATATTCTCTAGAAAGGGATATTCTGAAAAGATGGTATTTATCTAGAAATAGCACATGCACACAAACATACCCAGTCTGAATAAAAACATGCACATATATAATTTCTGCCTAAATTTCTTTCCTGAAAAGCTTTATTCCTGCTAAGACACACTAGGATCAAGGAATTTGTGACTGCAGATCAGCCCCCAGCTGCCCTGGGAAAGCTGCTCTGTTACAGCCAGCGAGCAAAGTCTGGACAGAGAAAGGAAAGCTGGACAGAGGATCACTTGCAGGAAGTCACCATTACTGCCTTTCCCTACACTTCTCCCCAGGGAACTTGATCCACGTCTTTTCCCCTGACTGTGACCTGCGGTGACCGTTTATGAAAGGATGGGACCCTGACAGAAGATCTGGCAGTAGTAGAACCTGTTTGGGAAGCTTGGTGGACAATGGGAGCACACTGCAGCAATGCCTGTGCTCCCCCCATTTGCTGGGCATGCACAAGAATGGGGCCATCACAGAGGTAAATCCAGACTCACTTCATCCAAAGGAAGTGCCACACCAGAGAAGAAAGATGTGTGACACTGAGTTACACAACAATGGCAGTTTGACACTTGCAACAAATCTCTGAAAAAAATCTTTATGTCCCAATTAAGGGATTTGCTCAGTGCTAAATTTCTGTTTTCTGTTTTACTGAAAATACCAAACTTATTGTGCTGGGGGACAAGCCAAAAGGTTTTACTTTTAATCTTTTTTTTTTTTTCTTCTCTTCTTTTTGCTTGCTCGGTGGTATTCATAAAGCATTACCACCTAGGGACAGGTTGCAAGGGGTCCAAATGTGATGATAGTTTCTATATCACTACCTGAGACTAGGAGAGGCCAAGGGGGAACGTGCTTCCTACTGAGCTTAATATTTTCAAGGAACAATGCCTGTTACAAACCCACAGTGCCGCTGGGCCCCAAATTCTCCTTTTATTAAGAATCAGTCAATGCAGCTCCACCTTGGGAAAATTCAGTCTCCAAGCCTCAGCCATGAGCCTTTCTCAGAAAAAGGGGTTCTTACCATGCCTTTCTGGTTTCCTCCTTTGGCCTCACTGCAGCAGACCAGGATGTTAATTGGAAAAGCAAGGCTAATTAAAACTAGAGAGGCAAATGAAACTGTGAGGGGAGTGAAGGGGGTGGGGGTGGGGGAGTGGTGTTGGGGTGGAGGAAGTTAAATTCAAGCACATAATAAAGAACATTTCTGCTCTGCTGTTCCTAGGAGGGATCTCATAACAGTGGTGCAACAGCCCAGAGGCTACAAGAAAAAAAATTAAGCTACTGTGTATAACAATGAAAACATCAAACCCTTTGTGTACCATCAAAATGGAAACCAAGAAATAAAGTTAAGATGCTAAACATGTGTTTGAAGAGCACTGAAGCATGTGGCATGTATTTGACTTCCACCTTCTGGGGTGTGCAGGGAGGCATGACTGAGATTTATTAAATCCAATGATGGCCAAATGCTCCGTAGGTGCGTGCAGCTCCAGTCAGGGCACAAACCCTGAGGTACAGACACACAGATTTTAGAGTCATGTCACCAGGCAAACATGCTGCCTCACTGGAGAGAAGTATCCGTCACCTCTTGGGAGAAGGTGTCCTCATCTTTCTCACTGAGGATACTTAAAAGATACTATACATGCTCATTCTTTGACGAAACACTTGCCTCTCACTGTGAGACTAGCCTGGGACCCACCTGTCACAGCAGGGGAGTACCTTCACATGCAAGGCAGTTGCACAAGACCTGCAGTTTAAAAGAAACCTCCCGTTACACATGTGACTTCCCAGTCCCTCACAGCCACCAATACTTTGGTGTCCATAACTGCTTGCAGATGGAAAGTCGAATCAACAAGGCTCAGAAAAGGTGAGTAGCAGGATTTAAAAGGTAAGATAAGAGATGTTTTTTCTCCTATGTAATCAAAGAACTACTTATGCTTAACTTCTCCAACAATAATAAGATCACGCTAAATCTCAGGTAATGCAGAAACTTTCCTTTTTTATCTGGCAATTCAAAGTGGCAGCAAAAGGGCCAAGACTGACATTCTCACTTCCTTCTTTGCAGATCCCCTCCTCTCATTCCTTCCTGATAATTTCACATCTTTTGTAGAGTCCCCAAGTGCCCTCAGGGTTGTTAACCCCTTTGCAGGCTTCACACAGTGCTCACTGTGTTTTCTGCCAGTCACTGGATGCTCCACATCCCAACCTGCATAGGTGAAGGAAAAGCTTGTAGCATCCAATATGGACAAGGTCATATTCCTGACCACTCTTTTTGCAGCAACCCACGGGTGATTACCCCATTCATAAATACAGCTTGAGACTCATTTAAAGGCCATTCAGACATAAGGAATTTTAAACTTTCTCAAGAAAATCCAAAATCTGTAGGAATATAATCAAGTTACTTAACAAACAGATAGGAAAGACTGTTTTTCTCCTACCTTGCCACTTTAACATCAGCTGAGAAAAAGACTTGGATATTTGGAATACATACAAAATACCAAAAGGAAAATGAAATGCACAATTCCCTTTTCTTTTTCCTTCTCTCAAGCTAACTTTTGTTATTAATGTAAAAAATTACTTCATTAATTGGCTGTGAGAAGGAACACCATTCAGAAGACATTTAGCTACTGGGAGTAGGAAAAAAAGAAGAAAGATAAAGCAATATATATTGAGAGATTGAACACTATTTTGCATCACAAAAGGCTTTGGGGTGGAAGGGTACAATAACTTGCAGCATTTCTGTCCTCACACAGTCAAATTGGCCTTCCCCAACCTGCTTCATCAGCTTACAAAGAGTTCCTGTTTCTAAGGGATTTTGACCTCCCTCTCTTTATTTCTTCACCAGGATCACAGTAAGTGTGATAGGACCTTAAGGACAAAGAGAGGAAAATAAATAAAAGAAGGCAAGGACAATTGCAGAGCGGCCAGTGTTAATGTCACCATATAAAGGGTCTGTCAGCATTTCCATTAGAAACTCCTATTTTCAAAGGTTTATAACTTGGCCATAAAAATTCACTCTGAGCAGCAGCTGGAAACTTGGCAAACAAAATCTCACTCAGCTTCGATTGATTTTTCTTTTTCTTTCTTTCCCGTGTTCCCCATCCACCTTCATCCTCTACCTCTCCCCCCTTCCCCTCTTCTTTTATCCTCCTTCTAGACTTAACTTTGGATTGATTTAACCAAGGAATGCAAGAACAGGCATCCTGTTACACGTTGTCAGATGCACTAACATTGCTCACTTTTTGCCTTTTCTGGTCCTTATTGCTTTGTTTATAAGGCCTGCAATCTTTTGGGGCTTTTTGCTTTGCTTCCAGGTATTTTGAATAAAGCATCCTCTAAAATTTTCAAGACAGAGCTCTACTTTGGGCTGACTGCAAGTACCACGTATCAATACACCAAAGCCGTGCAACTTCTTTGAAGAGAAATAATGCATTAAAAAGAAGCTTATCATGAAAGTGTATGTTGCAGTCAGTCCTCTGTGGCATGTGAAGTCTGGTCAGAAACGTCAGGATAGCTCAGTTAGAAACAGGAAATGCTGTGTCTCCCGGTTTGTGCTGGTTTTGACCCACTAAATCCATTCTCCTGTCATACAGAGGGCTCATCTACATGGGATGTTTAAGTGAATATGACAGCAGCCATCTTGGCTGACACTTGAGAGTAAACTGGAGACTCTAAGCATGACACTGTGCAACTTGAATTAAATTGCCAAGGCGGACGGACCAGGCACGGTGAGGGGATGCATAACATATGCTGAACAGCAGGAAGGCAGTTCTGTAGGTATAAGGAGTGACTTGAATTAAATGCAGTTTACCCTGGTACAAGTCACTCCCCCAGCAGCAGCTCTGAGTATTCATAGATATAAAGAGTGAGAGGAAAGAGGAAAGGGAAATAGGTGCATTGCTATCATTGGATAGGGAGATTTAAAAAGAAGTCCCTGTGAAGGTAGGCTTTAAGGTGATGCCAAGCAAACAAACATTTTGAAAGCAGAGCAAGGAGACTGAAAAGTGAGGCATGAAAGGCTGAGAGTTCAGGTTCAGAAACATCCTCGTGTTTGAGATGCATCTCTGAACTGCCTGAGTCTGCAAAAAGGAGATGATGATGATGGTGAGACACTGGCCTCTGTCATAAGATTTTCCATCCCAGTTTTCATTGGCACACCAAATAAAAACAAAGGAGAGATTAAACAAAAAGGAAAAAAAGGACAAAATATTGATGGTCTGAATTTTAGGTCATGTCATATCTGTGTGTGGGGTGGATAATATTTATGCCTGTACACTGGATGTTGAATTCCACTAAGCAGTGGGTTTTTTTCCACCATGTGTCACAATATAATTCAAGCTGGACAAACTGAGATGACAAGATCAAAATAGCCTCAGTGTGATTTATGGATCAGCTGAAATATTCAGTGCATTCTTTCTATTTTTGCATTAATCTAAGAAAAACAAACCATTATATTAGAAGGCCATAAGGAAATTACATCAGCACGGAAGTAGCCTCTTTATACCATGATCTCATTTTTCAGACTCTGCACAAAGAATTATCTTTAGAGTGAGACATCACCCTCTGGTTTGTTTTGCACATACTAAACTGCATAAGAAAAAAAACTTAGGGCAGTCTCTCTGTCTTCCTCCAAGTATTTTATATTTCTGCATCAGTAAAACATGAGACATGAGTTTAAATGTGCACAGTTCAAAACTGAATCCAAGCTCTGTCAAAATTAATGTTATGGGTGCTATCCAAGTTCCATACAATCATGTTTTGTCAATGTCCTAAGCTATAAACATACTTGCTTAATGGCTTAGGATTTATCCAATAGAATGTATGAGCTCATCTAACTCAAATTTTGTGTCTTGAATACCCCACATGCAACTGAGATAACAAAACTTATCTATCATTTGGAAGAAATGCTGCAAAAGTTGGTACTTTAAAGAAAATTTTAAAAGTCAGTATCAAATTAAACAAGAAGACAAATTCAGTTAAAAATCATATGCTTACATTTCTGTCAGAGTATGTAAGCTCAGCAAATGCTTGTTTTCTGCTATTAGAGTAGTGGTGTCCCCTAGAAGCAAAAGAAAGGGCAAGCAAATAAAATGTCAGGAGAGAATTGGGGCTGTAAGGAAGCTCACAGAGAAAAGAAGGAACACAGTAATTAGGAGAAGGACTTAAGGAAACAGTTACATCATCCCGTGGAGTAAGAGATCAAGTGGAAAGGAGAGAAACCAGGAGAGACCCTGTTTTTGATGTTTTTAATTGATGCAATGCATGGCTAATGCCTGAAGATTTGCTACCAGTTTTGTTATTCTAATTAGTGAAGTGTACAGACAGGCAAACCAACATCAAAACCCTG
>JAWWEV010000095.1:65056273-65066455 GCA_035583235.1 Hafferia zeledoni
AGCTACAGACCTCAGGCAGCTTCAGCAGCAACTGAGGAGATGCGTAAAGCACCGTGACACCAAACACCTACACACTGGAAAAAAAAAAAAAAAAAAAAGAAATTTATGGCTAGCACGTAAGACTGGCAGGGAGACTGTCTCTTATAGTGGGACAGAGGCACCTTCGGTGAGCTGCAGCTTCAGCAGCAGCACAGTAAGACTGAGCATTAAAAGCACAGGCACACCACTACTGGCTTAATCCTGCACTCAGGGTGGGAAGGGGGTGTTTGCTTTTTTTTTTTTTTCCCCCCGACAGAGGTTCATGAATATGTTTGATATGTAGATGTAGATTTATATCGGTTAAGATAGGCTAAGTAAAGTTACTGGATAAGAGAGGCTAAGGAGGTGTATGGTTAGGGATTAGAGTGTGGTGATAAATGGTAATATGCTTTCGTAATTAAAGCAAATCTTATATTAAAAAGGACTGGATTCTGTTTGACTGGTAGATAGGGGTTTGGGTCTATTTACAGTCCAAAGGCACATTTAAACTGCTGAATCTCCCAGTTCCAAGTAGATCCTTGGACTGTGTGATAAGCGTGTTTTTCATTTTCTTACTGACTCCTCCTTATTCAGGGCACATACCGGTTTCCAAAGGAATGAGTTTTTTCTTTGTGATTGCTATCCAGAAGTTGAGCTTAGAAAATGTGACCTAGTTCTGTAAATATTTGACCTCTCTGTCCCTTGCACATCCCACCCTCACCTTCCTCTGTCTCTCCACACAAACTACCAGTGAAACACCTTCCTCATGTCGTCATCTCTTGTGGGGTAGGAAAAGGGCAGCAGAAACCCAAAAATTGCACACAAAAATATAATGGTGCTGATGTTTTCCTCTGAGAGTATTCACTTTACAGTTCACAAAATGGCTACCCAGCTATAAAAACATCAGCAAGGGATTTAAGTGCATCATATATATATATATATCAAGACAAAATAAACTTGGATATAACTGGGTATACGACAGTCCCAAGAAAATTACTTGAGGCATTGCAGCTATGTAGGAAGCTAATCTTGGTATCATATTATCCCAATTACCAGTATATTATTTCTTCCGCTTCCATTCAGAGATGGATTTTCCAGTCTGATAAAGCATATGCCAACTTGAAATTAGGAACTGGAGCTATTCACATGTAAGAGTTGGACCTGAAAATTATTCTTTGACATCTTGAGTTTGGAATTATTTCAACAAAAATGAACAGTTTTCATAATGTATTGTTTGTTCAGTTTGGTGGGGGTTTTTGTTGTTTGTTTTTTTTTTTTGGAGGGGGGGGGGGAAGTGGCGGGGGAGGAATCAGAGGAGGGGAGTATGTTTTGATCATTCACTGAATTCCTCAAATCAACACTAATATAAATTCTTCAAATGACAAGCTCCATCCCCTGCAAAGGTTTCCTACTCCCTTTCACCCCAATCTTCCCACGATTCTGACTTTTTCCCCCCTTTAAATGTCTTCATGAAATTCCATTAATTTTGTTTAAAACCTTCATCTCACTCCTCTCCCTGAACAGCACTTTTCTCACATAAATACCACAAAATGCTGAATGTATTTTTTCTCTGAGGAATGATTTAGACCACTGCTAAAATGTACAGCATGGCATTTGGGTTGTTCTAGTTTCTCTGCATTCAAGCTAACTCATAGGACACCACTCCCAATTTATCTTATAGTTTTAGCTACACCCCTGTCAGTGGCCAACATAGGATGTCTGTGGCAAGGATGTGGGCACTGTCCTATCCAAGCCTGACCACATACCAGGTTGCACATGTCTGTGGTTGTATGCACACATATGCATCATATTCTTGGTGGATTATTAATCTTTGAATTGAAACCCCTAATTTATTCCATTCAGTCTTATGATCACCTCAAAATATCTTCCTGTAGGAAAAATGCTGCCTGAGATGATCCCTCATGGGGGAAACAAGAACACTGTAATCAAGGAAACTAATAGAGACTGCAGGATTGAGACAATGAATTTCAGGCAAAGTGGTGCTAGATGACTTGCCTTTCCTCAGCCAGGCATTCAAAAACAGAGCAGCAGAGAGTTATTTGACCTCCAAGAACTATGCCTTAGACACAGGACCTTATGGACATAATCACATATGGCTGGTTTCTCTGCCTCCAGCCTCCACTTTTTCCCCCAGGCAAAAAGCATTCAGGGACATAACCCCATTCACTTACTCATGGGAAATTCTGCATTCCCAAAAATGCAGATCACAATGAGATTCCTTCCCAAAGCAGAAAGTTCACGGGATCCCTTGGCACCTATAATTTCACCGACACAAAGAGAAAGAGCAGGAGAACGCAGCTGTATTCACCAGCACAGATTATTATAATTTCAAATAAAAAACCCAAAGGCCAGACAAACACTCTCTGGACATCCACATTTGTGTGGTTTATGGCAGGTTAAAAAAACCCAAACAAACCACCTAGGAGTTAGAAGATATGTCCACAGCATATTGTCTTTTGAGGGGTGGTCCTGTGGTGTAAAGGAGAGCACTCTGGACTCTGAATCCCAAGGACCTGAGTTTGAGTCTCAGTGGGGACCATCCCCTGGCAGTTAAATGCCTCCCTGCCATCCGATCCCTTCAGACCTTGGATGCTAAGCAGAGTCAGCCCTGGTTAGTACAGGGCACTGTAGACAGTCCCGAGAACTTCCCTGTCACTGTCCAAGCTCGGCTGTAGTAGATGGACCTCAGGACTTAAATAGTGGGGCCCGTTCTACGCACACTGTGCCTCACCTAAAAAATCCACTGCACAGGCTCGAAGGGCACACCCACATGGGGAGAGCCCTTCTCGAAACTTTGTTTGTGAAGTCTGGCCATACATTGTCTTTTGAATAACATCATTGCCTTCATTACACTGCATTTGCTTTGTAAATCATCTTTCCCAAGTGCAGTCCTCAAGTTTTTTACCTCCTCTTTTTTTTTTTTTTTTTTTTCCCCGCAAATGGGGAGGCGACGTAAGCCCTTGACCATTGGTTCCCACCAACACTAGTGTCATCTGTGGCACTTTATACAGGTATCAGGGAAGAGCATTATTAATAGTGATGTTTTCTGTGCTTTATTGCATTACTATGGGCTCCATGAAGAGTTAAACTCCTTTGCTAGAAAAGATGTGTAGTCTATAATATTCCAGCCTCAGACAAGTTACCTGTGGCATCTCACAAAGCCCCATATTCTTTAGATTACCTTCAGCATGATCGACTGAACCATTGTCTGTTAAGCAATAGTTCTGTAAAATCCACAGTGACAAAATGAGAGGTCTTCACATCATCCAAGCAGATCTAGCACAGCTTCTTTCACAGGCAGAGAAAGCCAGTGGCCTCACAGCTGACAGTGAACACATCTGCTGTAGGCAGCTCTCAAAGGTTCTTGTGCCTGTTAGCTACCAAGGGTCATCAACCACAGACTGGCACCTGTTTTTGAGTGGTCTGAGTATCCATGCATGCATCTCCCAGTCCCTCTCCAGTAAGCTGACTATATGAAGCAAATAATGATCCCTCCTGTCCACTGCACTAAAGACTCTGGTTCTTTACCAAGCAGAATACCACTGACTTTGCTCCAACATGCAGTCCACATCCAGCTTGAGTACTCCAAGCAGCACAGTCAAGACACACCATAGTAACACACTTACTATTCCAAGTGCAGAAGCAATGTATGTGAGGATGGTTTCCTGCAGGAAGATATGAAGAGTTACCTAAAGGTTAAATGACTTATTTCAGAACTTGGTGCATTTGCAAGGGACATTTAATACTAGAAAACAGCTCCTATTTCCTCCTTAATAGGAATGAAAATTACAGTCCCTATCACTAACCTGGAAAAGATGCTGAAAACTCTAACCCTGGAGCAGGACTTCCTCTTTTTTGGCTGTGAATATTTTTTTTTTACACTTCATAAAAATGGGTAGTTGTGAAAGGAAAGGCAATAGAGAAGCTCTGGTACTTCAGCACCCTTCAAAACAGCAAGGACTTTGCCAATTTTTGTATCCAACTCCATAAAAATGGACGTGATCAGGGGCAACAATTTAGATGTGGCTTTATGTATAGCTAGATAGATGCAGGTATAGTCCCAGCAACCTTGCATGTAGATATATGTTTATCTATGTGTATGTGTGTGTATATATACATATACACATGTACATATACATATATATATATATATATATAATATTCAAGACAGATAAAATGCACACAGCTGTTAGCAGCTGAAGCAGGCCTTAATTACACTCAGGTTGTCATGGTAACACCTGACAAGCTTTGCCTTCCTGGATGGGAGCGTTTGCCCTCTTGGAGTTTCAGCATACCAAGAGAGAGGTTCTAAGGAAAATTAGAATAAATCACACACCTTTCCCTGGCCTTTGTGTCTTCCTGCCAAGGCAAAAGGACTAGGAAACAACATTGCTCCACAGGCTTGACACATCAGAACAAGGCAAAGAGTGAAAAAGTACAGGAATGTAAAGGATGTTGGCACTTAAAATACTTTGTTTTGCTGAGAACTAGCATCCAGTCCAGGATTTCAAAGCATTATCATCATTATTTTTTAACACGTCTAAGGCATCATTAATGTCAATAAGTCTAGTACATGAAATCATTGCTGATAACATCTGAGCTTTTCTTTCTTTTATTCAAGTAAGATGACTGATGGAAGAAGGCTGTTACCCATTTCACTCATCATCTTTCATCAAACCAGTGACACTGTCAGGAATGGAACTTGGGTCAGTTCTAACTACAAGTCCATACTCTCTGCTTAAGGGCAGCTGGTTTGATATTTATTAATTGATGTCTCTTTGTCTCAACTCTTGCCTTTTGCTTTGTAAGAATCAAATAAGTCTTTGTTTTCTCTTCAAATGCTTTACAAAATTATTTATTCCTATAAATAAGATTTCAACCAGCTTCCCCTTTTTCATTCTTCCCATATCTTAAAATTAAAATTAAAAAATTTAAAAAAAACCAAACAGGAGAAAACACATCTAAATCACCCCCTAACAAGACTGCTTTAATTTATCTGGCTCACATGCATATTTTCCTGAATAGATAGCAAAATAACAGTCCTATGGTGTGCAACTTCAGCATTGAACACCCATCTCAGAGTGGTTTCAACATGCTGAGGAATCACAGAGGGGGAGTCAGTGTTGTGAAGTTTGACTTCAAGCTTGAGTTAGTCAACCTAGACTTCTTTTATAGGCAGTACAGACCAATAGGTGAAGGGTGATACATCTCTGAAGGTGCCTATCCCTTTCCTGGCTATAAAATGGGTCCTAGACAGACCATTCATGCATGGACAGTTTACTTTCAAACACTGGATTTTGGGCAACATGAATCTCCCCCAACAGCCCTGCAGAAGCCAACCAACATACAACAAGTGCCAGCCCTGCTTAAATCATGCAGAAGTGGCTCAACAGCTCTTTCACAAGAGGATGTTAGCAATGATGAATTCATGTATTTGTACAGCAGGCCTCCAAACACTGTTGTAATACATCTAAGAAAGAAGAACTGAAAATCCTAATGAAAGCGAATTTGCATACAAATGAAAGTTATTTTTGCACTATTCCCCCACCTCCAGTTTCATTCTCTTCTCACAACCTCAAGGATGCATAAGACACAAGGAATTTCTGCTGGACAGAAATCTTGTTTCCATTTCCCACAAAGAGAAGAGACAGCAAAATTTCTCTCAAAATGTGCTTGGCTATTTCTATGCATTGATGAGTTTAAGGAAAAGTGGGACAAAAATACTTTTTTTTTTGTAACTTAAAAAAGTGGAAGAATAATGTTTCAAACTGGAAAGTCAAAATGCTGCAGTTCAGAAACTAAAGTAGAAATGAGAAAGAAGATAATCCCTCTGTGTCTCCCCAAAATTTTCAGAGGGCACAATGCTGTAAAAGGTTTAAATGCAAGATGACATTTTTACATTAGAACCCCACTTTAAAGCCAAAATATATTTTAATAAAAAAAATTATTATTCTTTTTTATTGAGCAGCAAATGTGTGTTATTATGTCTCTGAAGGATTCTCACATATTAACTTAGAGGTTTTTGCATCATCCTTTCCTAGGAACCTGTGTTTCTAACTTTCACTCCTCTCGCTCTCTCTCCTCCTCCCCCACTTTAATTTTATTATTATTTTTTCTTTCATTTCATAAGCTCTTAGCTTTTTAATATGAGAGCCTTTTATTTCTATAAAACTGCAGCTGCTTTCATTTAGTTTTATGGATTTAATGTATTTAGAGGTTCCAAGAGAAGCTTGGAGCTGGCGGTATTATCCAGACATTTGCTGCTTAGTGCCTTTTCTAATGACAAGACTTATCTGATTCAGAACATTTCATATCTGTAGAAAAATTAATTCTCTCTCCCTTTGTCTTTAGGCCTCAAGATTTAATTTGTTCAGGGGATTCTTTCAAGCACTTTCTTTTTTCTTTTTTTTTTTTTTCCCTTTGCAGATACCCTGATGACTTACTTCCAATGCTGAAGTTGTTCTTCCTGCTGGCATTTTTGTCTGAACCATTTGCAACTTGGTGCTTGTGTGCTTTCCCATCACCATGGCATTTGAGATACTTTCAGTATTTAATGTAATTTGTCCTGCTGCTCTGTGATGTAGAGGTTGCTGTTCTCACCATCTCATACACACAGAAATGAAGCAAAGTGGGAACTAGAACTTGTATCTACAATTGATCTATATTGATTTCAATATTAGGTACTCACCTCAAATACTCTTCTGAATGTAGCACAAAGTGTTTTATTCTAAGCTGAGCAGGAAATTTCTTGAAGGAGTAGAAGAGAACTTGGGAAAAAAATTAAGGTCATCACTGTTTCTGTGGATACCACACAGTATGCTATGGTATGCTGTCCCTGGAAATGTTGCTTATATCAAGTCAAAGAAATACATCTATCAGAGAAAATCAGTCAATGAATGGCTGAAAGTTTTTTTTTCAGAAACACTGTAAAACAAACTGTGTAATTTAAGACATCTCCAGAGATCAATCTAGGCAAGTTAAAGCTGTGCAGGTTGCAGGTGAACAGCATGTGAGGCAGCCTATCAGTATTCAAAAAACCCCATGTTCTTTCTGTGGGTTTGATCATTAGACAAGTACATTAATTTAAGACTACTTTGTCCTCTCATCAGAGTAACCCAAGGACAGCAGCAGGATGCTAAGACATGGACTAAGACATTGCAATTACTGAAACACCAATTTAGTTATCACTTGCTATTACTCTGTCACCTCTGTTGCACAGGAGAAAACTGCACCTGTTCAGAAGCAGTTATTATCCATATCTATTTCCTCTATTTCATCTCTCTGCTTTTTGTCCTCTGCAATAACTCCCGAGGACCTTTAGAAGGCCTCATACTAGCCTTCTTCTTCACCCCATCTATTAACCTGATCAGCAATGAAAAAGTTCATTGCAATATTCATCCATCATTTTTAGGCTTTATGGTTAATATCCTTTAATACATTTATGGGGAATTCACGCCTTGCAGAAGCACCATTTCTAATGACTTAGGACAGTTCACTGTCTTTCTTGGTTAAACCATTCCTGCATTTTTCTTGCAGTATTAAGAACTAGCCCGCAGATCCCTCACGTACAATTTTCAGATATTTATTTTGTACATTCTGTTACAAACCAAACCAAAACAAAACCAAAATCCAAAATCTCATACATATATTGAAAGATTGTTAGTTTTGCAATCTAAGACTTAAAATGTGTATATTAAAATTGACAATAAAATCAGTAACAACTAGATCTGAATTTAAATTTCTGAAATTGTGAAATTATTGCAAGAACAATATTGAAGAAAAAAGAAACCAATCCCAGGATCAGACAATAAACTTTCTCAAAAGTCATCAAAACTTTACTGTGTGTCTTTCAAGTAAGCAACATATGTTTCCTCCTTTTCATAGAAATAGAAACCATGCTGAGATCTGAATTTGAGATAACTGGGAATGTGTCTGGGTCTAGAGATCAGAAAAACCCAAAATAAATGCAACAGCAAAACAAATGTCAGTGGCTTCCCTGCCCTCATTAAGACTTCCAGAAAGTTAAACTTTAAAATATTAAGAACATAAGTCTGACTGAGAAGAAAATACATTCTCATATTTTGGTTCTATTTGTTTAAAGATCTGAAGGGAAAAACACCAAACTCCCTATTTGTCAAAAACCTGTCATCTCTATCCCTTTAAAAGCTCATGTTTATGAGGCATTTCAATAAAAAGAAGAGGAAAGGATTTGCTGCTTTGCTAAAGAACAAAGCCACAAAAAATACCTTCAGGTATACATATCATAAGGCAGCTAAAGGGCACCCCTCAAACCCTACTATATGCATTCCCATGTACCTACTTTCAGGACTTTTGATGGGAAAGCTTATAAAAACTTGTATCAGTTGATAAGGGCAGACTAGTTATAACTGTATGTGGCACCATCCTTGTAACAGGGGAAAAGACAAGGGATAGGTATGAAGCTGGGTTTGTAATTCCCATCTGAGTGCCACAAGACCATTAAATACTAAATATGTGTGTTAGATGCCTCACTGACCACTAAAGAAAGATTGTACTAGGTGCTGCACAGGGGCAGACAGCATCTTGAAGAGCTTACAACCTGAAAAGTACGGCAGCAAAAGGAGGTGGCAGCAAAAGAAAGTGACAGCAGGCAGCTTTTCAAGGATTACAGTCAAAAGACCAAGCAAAAGATGAAGTGGAAGCAAACCCCAGCTTTTCAGCCCAAGGGAATCATTAAGAGAGACAGTGCCCCTCTAGCTGCTAATTCTACATATGACATCTTTCCTGCACACACAAGTTTGGGGAAAACTTCTGGAGGGAGGTGTCGCTTCAAGTACTCTGCAGACTCTGGACAGCAGAGTACTGTTCTCCAGCTCAGGATGAAACACACAGGGATCCTCACTGGAAAACTGCATGATTAACCCAACCATGCCTCTTCAGGCTTGCCTCTTCAGGCCAGTGCTTCACATTTCCTTTATGCAGGGTTCAGACAACAGGGAGTTTGTCGTCAGAGGAGGGAGACAATACAGCTGGGATGTGGGGATCACAACAGTAGGTGTTTGGACACATGACAGACACCCCAGCTCTTCTGAAAACACATTCTCCCGTGTTTAACTCCCCAACAGAGCCACAGACAGAGCTAAACTCCATACGCTCCATTTCATATCCCTTCCCTTATAAACCTTTATTAAGGCTTTATGTTACACAACTATCACCGATACAAAACTATTGCATTTAGGCTTCCAGGAGACCGAGTCCATTAAAAGTCCTTGTGTGGAATGGCAGGAACCAATTCCTCATTTTTACTGGCTGGGAACTGAATCTTAATAGGCCACAGAGCACCAAACTCATAAACCACTGGAGTAAGGGGAGGAGGAGAGAGGGGGAATAAAGAGGGAGGAGGGGGAGAAGTTTGTTGCTGACATTATGAAATTACAACAGAACATAAGAAAATATGTGAAGCAGGGTTCAGTGAGGAATTCTCTCCACACATGGCAGAGTTAAGCTTGCCACTAATGCCCAGCAGCTGGAGGGGAAACAAATAAAGCAGGACCACGCTCTTAACAAAAGAAAATGTTCCTTGGCACTAGAATAGCAGCAACCTTCATCTCCAGCCCTGGTGCTCCTTGGGAGAGCTTGGGGATTGCTGGCTCAGGCATGAGTTGCCTTTGCCTAGCAACCAGCACAAAGTCTGTCTGTCAGCTTGGTCTGCAGTTGCTTCATTCTGTCTTTCCCCTTCTCCAAGCACAGAGCAGGGTCTCCAAGCTCATTTGTCAGACTTCAGCTCCATCCACCTCTAAGCCCATCTGAAATGCACATTCTTCTGTACCAACTGCAGGTAGCAAGATCGTTTGGACCTCTCTGCATTTCATCCTGTTTTCCTTCACTTTATTCTGCCTTTGCAATCACTCCATTGGGAAGCTCTCAGAGGAGGGGCCACCTGCTCCGAGAAGTTACTTAACCTAACGGATTCACCCAGAAGGAAGAATCAGACTCTCCTGCAACTATACATATCTATCTGTGCCTGGCTGTGATGTTAAAATGATTGTTTCTGCTGTTGGGAACACGTTCTAGGTCCAAGAAGGCTTTTAATGCAGGATGCAGGACAATGGAAAAACCAAAAACCAAACAACCCCTTTCCTTTTCCACCCCCCCACCCCCCCA
>JAWWEV010000095.1:65066555-65077531 GCA_035583235.1 Hafferia zeledoni
ACCCCTGTCCTTTTCCACCCCCCCCCCCCCCCCCCCCCACCCGAAAACAAAACAAAAAAGCACCAACAGCTGGAAGCTAATTTCTAAGGACTGCTTTTTCTAGTATATATCAGGTCCTTGAAATGCAGAAACAACTCTGCAGATTGGAGAGAAAAAGTTAAATCTACAGCTTAGAACACTTCCCAGTTAAATTACATTCTGCAGCCATTTAGTTTGATGTGGAAAGTTACTGTCGGGATTCCCTCATACTGCATCACTCTGACCTGAACCACAATTGGCCAGAGACGATACCATTTCCTGGAAGAGCAAGAAGACATTTCACTCCCTTGCCCAAGAAGAGGAACTTATTGGGAAATTAAACAAGGTGAAATGTACAAGTCAAGCCCAGTAAACACAACTGTGCTCCAGTCAGAGTCAGAAGAACTGGCTGCTCTCCAAAAGTTTGAGCAAGTTAGTCCCTGCATTAGGGTTTCCTCAAGTCAGAATGAAAGATAATCACCCATTCTGGGCACCAGAGGGCTATTTACTTAATGTGTTCTGACTTTGAAAATGGAAAATTATGAGATATATGGCGGCAGTTACTTTCCAGAACTTAAAGTTATCATAATGACATTTTTCTAATTATAAATCAGATTCTTAGTACCAATGGTCAAAAGGAACCAGATTCCAGAGGTAAGAGCAATATTAGCTAAGCTTACTTTGAGAGCAGCTTGGTATCACATCCCACCCCACCATCAGGAATCTGCTCTCCTCAACATTAGCCTCCTTTTTTAAAGTATAAAGTAATTTTAAAACTTATAGGAAACAATTTTCAATTAAAAAAATCTCTGTGAACTGGGAAAGAAAACCAGAAATCAAAGTGAGATTTTTTTTCCCCCTTTCTACTAGAAATACTTTTTCATTTGAAAATAAAATTACTTTTTCTTCTGGGGAGGAAAATTGAGCAGTGCAGGGAGGCTGCTGCACAGTTCAGTACTCAGGATGTACCAGGCCCTGGAAGTTACAGCCACAGCTCAGCCTAAACACAGTGCTACAAGGTCCTGAATTCAGCCATGCTAACCCTAGGCCAGAGTTGGCAAGGGTGAGGAAGATGGCTGGTTATCCTCACCCTGCTGGGCTCCTAGGGCAGCACCAAATTTTCTCATTGAAAAGCTTTTCTCTATAAAAAGGTGGAAGAGACAATAGTTTTTTTAACATTTTTAATGATATCAAATTCAATTGAAAAGGGCTACTTTGTCATCACAGCTCATTATCGATTGTAAGCTGAACATTCTTGGCAAAACTGGGACAAGAAAGAGTAAATCTTACATAAAAAGCACAGTTCTATTGATTACAGCAGCCGCCACCAACCCTCCACTGAGGCAACAGCAAGCTACTTTAATAAAAATGTAATTCTCCAGTAGAGAGGAACCCATCTACCTTCCAATCCACTCTGCATCATACTCTTCCAAACACTCTTGAGGGAGAAAGCAGACCAGTTCATCTCCCTGATAAAACACTATTACTATGCAGTGACACCATCACACTTGATTTAAGTACATCTGGCATTTTCAGGTGTAATGCCTGAAGCAATAATACTAAAAAACCAGAACAACACTAGTTATGCCCTCTGGGAGTTGCATGTGTGTGAACTAAGTAACTTATAGAATTCCTATTTCCATAGTATCAAGCTCTTTACATTCTGTAATGTATTTATCCTCCTACTACTCGGGGGAAGGAGAGATCAGTGCTGTTCCTCTTGCTTTCTCAGTGCTTACTTAGATCTTCATTTCCTGTGGGATGGTACTTGGAGACCTGAATCTTGGTGTGGACTTGAAGCTAAGAGACTCAGTCATGGTCATGGAGGAAGACATTGCTGTGGCAGAAAGCTGGCTTTGACATTAGTCGAAGGTCACACCCTAGACGCTGCAGGAAGCCATTTGGTCAAACTAAGTGTGATTACAGCAAGTGTCCCTGAGGATGTGTAGGGACTCCTATCTCCACTCCTACCACTAGAAAATTATGTATGGGTCTGCAGTCACTGTTTTACACATTTCCTTTACCACCACCCACACTGCCATGTCAACATTCACTTTTAGGTTAAACATGGGGAAAAGAAGGCCTAGAACACTGTTCTTTTACTGAATCTCCATGAGCAGTACCTTCCCTCTGTCACAAGCTGAACTCTCTCACGATAAAGGACACATGTAGCTCCTGTGTGGCCATGTGGTGCTGTGGACTACAGGGCCTCTGCTCAGTAAGCTGAGGAGTTAATAGAAGCAAAACAAATCCCCCTTATTTGCCTCAGGGTTAAGGGTCAGTGTAAGTAAATCATTAATTAACAGGCTGCCACCTCAGTGCTATTGACAGGGTTTTGTGTACACAGTGGGATTGTGGCACCCCCTGCAATTAAGCAGGCAGTGAACTTTCCTCCTCCTGCTGCCTCCCACTCAGCTTGAGCAGGCTTACTATCCCCTGTCCTCAACAGAGGCTCCTCTTTGTTCTTCCTCTCAGCACAGGGTACCAGCTGTCCCCACGATTATACTTTTCTCCTGCCCAGCATAGCTATCTTCAGAAACCAAGCCTCCTCATTTTGTTGCTTTCCAACTTCATGCAGCACTTGCTCCTTTAAAAAAGCAAAACAAAACAAAACTCACTGGCTATGCCTCCATTAGCATATACATTTATTTTACCCCCCTGCTCGGGTAAAGATTCACCTACAGACTTGAAAGAGCTCACAGGTGTATGGTGATAACTCTTCAGCCTTAGAACTGATAACTCTTTAGCCTTAAGACACTACAACATCTCAGAGTGAAACAAATATCCAATATTCTTCAGCTCTAGGTCCCTAAATTTAAATAAATATTTGGGATCCTAATACATTACTAATGACACCTGGATAACCTGGATTTTTTTTTCTGCTAATCAAAACAAGTCTGTTGTCAGCTTGGTTTCTGTGACAGATGGGAAATTGCCATATAAAGAACAGTCATTTCAGAGACTCCACAGTCATAGATCCTCTTAACAATCAGGCCTACAGTGTCAGAGGAGCGCCTAAGAAATATTTTTTTACCATTTTCTTTGTGGAGAAGTCTGCTTTCTTTCAGTTCTTTGGGTTTCAGAAAGGTCTTGGCCTGCTGTCTGACGGCCTGAGGTTGATAACAAAGACCAACTGCCTCAGAGCTACACCATGCCGAGATCAACACTGGCTTTGGAGCTGCACTTTGAGTACCAGGGAACTTCAACAGGAAACTAAAGATCAAGGTTCACCGTTTCCAAACCCAGAATTAAACTTTCCATCAGCGTTGCAGGGTGGGACAGCCCACAGTCTGCCAGTTCGCCAACTGCAGAGACTAAAATCTTAATGTATATTTGTGTGGCTCCTAATCTAAAACAATCACAGATGGTCTGATCTACTTAAACACTTCTGAAACAAAAGCATCTGAATGGCCACCTTCCTCCACTCCTGAAGCATTGTATTAGTTCCATGGTGTTTTAAGATCTTAAGCATGTTTCACTTCAGATAGAAATGATATGAAGAACACAATTGTAACACAGTAGGAACTCAGACCATCCCCCCCACTCCAAACACCCACAAATTTCTGTCATATTAGTCTGATTCCCACAACAGTTTAACTCCCCCACTTTTTTTTTTTCTTTTAATTTATGAAATTTAGTAAGTGCTCTGTCATTTCTTCATTATACCTTTGAGAAGCTACTTTGAGAAAACACGACAGTAAAGGTCCTGTGGTACAAAGTTGATTAGCTTTCCACAGCATTTTCTAGAGGGGAAAAAAAAAGTCTCTATAAAGCCATTTTTCTCCCTTTCACTTGCAGGCATTGGAAGGTCTGATGAAAACTGGGAGGGTGAAAAATAAGGCTGAGCATCTCCTGAAGCTGTGCAAGGGCTTTGCTCAGGTTTTGAGGTGCCTTAACTATGACAGACTAGCATGTCCTCAAGAATTTAGATAACTCATAAGTCTGTCTCATTTCAAAAGTTGAATGGCAATAAAATGTTAGTAAGTTTAGAGATGCCTTCAATGCATTAGAGATAACTGAAACTTCAAGTATGCTGATGGAACTAGTCTGTCCCAATCTAGGCCTCCCTGAGCCTCCCTCGCACCCAGGTTCTCCCTCATTGCACTTGAATGTTGTTACAAAAATGCTAGTCTTCCCTTGTATACTCTATCTACATAGAGGGAGTATGCACACACCGGCAAAATTTCTGTCATCCTGGTATTTCTGGTCACCAGGACAAAGGTTGAGGAAATCAACACTTTCTTTCTCTTTCCAAGTGCTCCACTGTTATATGCTGCCTTTGTCTTTCAGCATCCAGTTCACAGCCCTTGCACTAGTTACATGCAAATGCCACGCTGTTCTGTTCCCAAATCAAATGGATGTTAAAAGCAGAAAGCTGCTAGGAGCCAAATTAACAGCACATAATTAGTCTCATGCATAAACCTCTTAAAAAAGTACAGGGCACTTGGTGTCAAGATTAGACAATTAACTTTGTCAGAGCACAGGAGAATGCAGTGAAACGCTTACATTTGCACGGATGTATAAAGCCTGCAATTCTCCCCGGGACCCGTGTGAGTAAATACTCTAGGTCAAAGCCTTGACAGCCTTATTTAGATTTTGCTCACTTAGTGCAGGCTCTGCTCAAGTAAAGACCACATATAATCCAAGGAAAGAGTTCAGTTTGTCTCTGTGTTTTGACAGACTATAAAAGACCGGCTGGAGCATAAGCAGGATCAGCAAAAGTAAGCCCTTCCATATACACAACTCAGTCTGAAACCAGTGCTGTTTTACATGCTAGCCAAAACATGACTGTTACTGCAACATATTCTGCAGTGCCCCAACCAGCCAAGCTTTAAAAACGTCTCAAATAGGAGAAAGGCTTCAGCCAATTCCCTTTATGATGAGATGCGGCATCATAGAGTGATCCATCAGCAATTCATATCTGTGACCAAATGGGTTCTTTCTTTTGGGAGTGGCAGACCCAGGGAGATTAGCACCTGTTTCTCTTCTGTTTATCACTGGCAGGTGCTCAACTGAAGCAAGAATCGGCTCTGTTATAGTGAACAAAGCTCCCAAAAGATAAGATGGATGTGCTCGGCCACTAAACTAATGCTTGGTCAGGAAACAGAGCAAATGAGTCTGTTTATCAAAGGTGGCTTTGTGAGCTGATAGGAGGAACATGGTAATTCATTAATATGGGGAGTATTCAGACGCCATGAACAGTTACCAGGAGAAAGCTTTCTGCAGCACAAACAAAAGAAATCTACTGGTCCTGTAAAATCTGAAAACCCTGATCACTACATCAGGATCAGGCTGGCACAAGCTGTTCAATCTAATCCCTGAGTTTAAACATTACGGGACACTGGGACACCGAGGCAGAGCCTTCTCTGATCTGAAGGCAGTCTGGCCATATTTGCAGCACCTGAGCTGACAAACCTGCCAAGGTGGCACTCCATGAAGCTTGACTCCATCAGCTAGATACAATAAATAGTAAAGGAGCATTTGCAAGTAAAACATCTAGGCTAACTGTTGTAGGAGTCTCTTCAGCATAGAAGAATGAAAGGCAACCTTATTTCTCCAGAAAGGCAAGAAAACAAGACAAGAATTTAGTTACAAGGCTTGTGGTTTCGTGTGATCGTGTAAAAGCTAGAAGAAGATATTGTCATTGTTATGTGAGTGAGGAGTGAAAGAGAAAAAAATATTCCCTTTCTTTTATTTTTCTGAAATTTTATCTAGACATCTATAAGAGTATGTTTCTTTAAAGTCACTGGGTATATAGAAACAGAACAGCACAAAGGTTGCACCCTTCAACCTGAAGCAGAAATTTAGAAGTGTTATGCTCCTTCCAGAACCACTGAAGTCTCCAAGTTTTCAGAATTCAAAGATTTTACAGAAATATTAACCCACAAACACTGAAAAACTTGC
Organism: Hafferia zeledoni; assembly: GCA_035583235.1. Lineage (NCBI taxonomy): Eukaryota > Metazoa > Chordata > Aves > Passeriformes > Thamnophilidae > Hafferia > Hafferia zeledoni. Next base: position 65,072,478 of record JAWWEV010000095.1, read on the forward strand.
CTAACATGAGAATAGAAATGTCTGTCAAAAAGCCTGACTCAACATACTGATGTCTAACATTGTTGTAGAAAATGGATGATCCTTTAGCACAGTAAAGGTAGAAGTCATTTGTTCTTTTCAGTTTAAGGAAAAAAATAGTTCCTTTCAATACCATAGTGAATTTGTTTAATGTAAATAAGCCCTCTATTTATCTTTGTCTTTAATAAATTCATACATTATTAGAAAATCCTTTATACAAGAAGACCCACTGAGCTATATCATCTCATTTTAAGAGATTGCCTGTTGGTGGAAAACAAAGCAGCCACCTGCAAGGGCCTAGTGCTCAAAAGGATTTAAATGAACACACACAGATAATTAGATCAGTTAACCCTGCAAATTAAAACAAGCACATTGCATTATCTCCAGTTTATCCTAAAAGAAAATATGAAGTTACCTCAGATAAATAGTTTAATAAAGACAGTGAAGAGCTTATAACAAGCTGCATTATGCTAAATCTTCTAAGCATGTAGGTTAATAGGATAAAAAAACTACTTTCTGACTAACTTCATTTTGGAGAACTGGCTACTGATTTGCCTGGGACCAGGGGATCAGATTTAATTCACAAGCCAAGCTGTCATAGCAGTTTCACCTAATATCACTCAAGCAGCCTTAGGCCTTGGATCCCTCCCTGTTCAATGGAAAAGAAAAGTTAGGATGACTGGCGACACTCAACTACTGCACTGGAATTGTTGCAAAAAACCCCACCTAAATGTTTAACTTTCATTAGTCTGAAATTAAGGAAGATGAAACATAACCTTGATCACAAAATGCAACTTTATGACTCAAGCATCACCTTTCATTTCATAAACCAGTAATTGCAGTTGTGGTAAACTTCCTTACCCAACCAGAAAGCCAGGCTCATCAGTGCTGCTACAAAGAAAACAGTTCAGACTGAGTGTTGCTCTAGCAGCTGGATGACACCAGTGGTCCATTAACATCCGTGTGCCAGCTTGGGTCATGGTAGATCATCTACAGGCAGAGAATTTTTTCTTGTGTTCAATAGCTTAAGTGCACAGCACACAAGCTGCACCAACAACCGCCTGGCAGTGTCAGTCTGCTGGAGATCGTCTGTGTGACCACCCACGACAAGGGTTGGCCAGAAAAACACCACTCCAGCCTTATTTCTCCAGAATTAATGAAACTCCTAAGTCAAGGCTTGATTACCCACTGCCCTTGGTTACCAAATCGTTCTGGTTAGCCTAGAAAACAAGCCCAAATTTGCATCTGCTGCTTTGCAGATAAATCCCCTGGGCTAGCACAAGAGAAGGTCATGGCATTGGGAGTGCATCCCTTAATGCCACAGGCTGTACTATGCAGACCTGTAAATAAACACACAGCGCTTGGTTACCAAGGCTATCCCTTCCTGCACTTCATACTGGAACTTGAACATTAAGAAGAAGAACAGAGAACAAAGTGAAAAACAACAAAACACAATATCAAGATGAAAAGAAAAAGAAAGGCCAGAAAATAATCTGGCTGCTGCAATACTCAGATCTTCCCTCATCTATATTACATCCCCAGCTTTCTGCTGCAGATCCAACTCACTCGAGTTCAATTTCAGAAAGTGGAGCTGCTAAGCAGCTACCAAATGACCTTTGCCTCTCAGATGAGTATTTATGGCAGGCAACACATACATCAACAGCAACAAAAAGTTTCCCCAGTAACGAAAATGTTTCCGCCAGCAATGTATCTTTTACAAGCTTGCAAGATGTATCAAGAGTCTAATAATCAGATTAAAATCACATCAAACTATGTTGGGAAGTCAAGGTGAAGGCCTTTGGATTGTACTCATGAATAGCCCTATCCAGACCTACCAGGATGATGATAAATTCAGGTTTTTGCTTGGTTAGTGTTTTTCAAATTTATTTTAAGGGCTTAGAGTTTTTAAAAGCCAAAAGGTGGGGAAACACTTGTTTTGCAGTTCTTGCCAGCATCTGCCAATAGTGAAATGGTTAAGAATAAAACGTATTTTTTCCTTTGCAGGGGGGCCATGGACTGGGTAATAAATATGTGATCTTTCTATGCCACTTAACAAAACTGTTCAAGAGCCTTGTCTTCCCTTTATGAGTGAAAGCCCAAGTCTCAGAAAGACAAAGTGATTTACCCAAAACAGTCTGTATTTCTAATAGTTAACCTAGGAACAAATTTGAAACCTCAAATCCCAAGATAGGCTTGCTTTTCCTCCCAGAATCAGTGGAAGCCAAATTTGTGTATGGATTTACTGTTTCTACTTGCTGCAGAACAGGAATGGTCAGTTTTATGTTGCCAGGCATGAGAAGAAATGCTGAAGTCCCAGTGCATTAATTCCATCTCCCATGAGTGCTTTTCTGAAAGCCTGACTTGTATTTTTCATTTCCAGCTAGCCTATATGTAGGTGCTTGAAATAAATACTATGTCCACATTGCTCCCTGTTTTCCCCTCCCCACAGAAGGCCACCTGGCAAATACAGACAAGCATTGACAAAAGAAACACTGTCATCTGTCAAAGTGAGTTATTAGGTGTTAGAACTGGAGTTCAAAGTGTTAATACCTGCTCTGGAGATGTACAGTGAAGCCCTATCCAGTGGTACCTAAGATGTGGAGCTTCCAGTCAGCCTAGCTACAGATGAGCACCTGAACTCACTGCCCAACCCAGTTTATGACATCAGTGCCACAGTCACATGGTCATCTCTCTACACTACAGGGAGGCAGTAATCTTACTTTCAGGCTCAGATTATTTAGGTTTGTACAAATCAGCAATTCAAAAAATTTCTACCATCTAGCACAGAGGCAGTTTGGGAACCTTAAGGTGAGACTGCAAAAACAATGGGTAATAATTTCCTTCATCTTGTCCACTCCAGTTCCACAGAAGACCTTGTAGGGTCACATGTAAGGTGTCTCTACATCATAAAAGTGTTGGTGAACTGTGGGAAAAAGCTAATGCTGAATACACCTAGGAAACTCTAGGGTGGTCTTGGATGTCTATAATGTTGCCTACAGTTAACCTAAAGTACCAAATCCCATGAAGAGAGGTTTTGAGACAACTAATGGTGATGTCTGAATAAAGAGGCTGAGATCAGTGAGCTCACACAAAAACACTGCAGTGCCAGAATATCACTCCTGCTTTAGCTTAATCTAAAAGTAAAATCACATGACTGCATTTTCCAGTTTAACTTGCATGTCTGCCACTACCAAGCCAGCTTCTGAGAATTGTATTCACCTACTCACTGCAAAACTCCCACCACCTTCCCAGTATAAGAAAACGTCTTGGAAATAAAAGAGCTCTACTGTTAGCTCACTAAGCCCTGTTCCACCTCCTCCCACACATACTGGGAATGGACATTATGGATATCTCACATGAAAAGAGAGGTTTATGGTGTCATTGAATTAAATCTACTTTCAGGTAATCCAGATGAATACTTTTCACTGGTTCCAACGGGAGCAGAAAAAAACACATACTGAACATATATATAAGAAAAATCTACCCACCTACTGCCAGAAGATGCAATTTATTTCATCCCTTCCCCCAGTACTAACTTGGGTTCTCTGCACAGAAGTGAGTCATTTGTAATTGACTAATCTGCAGAGAGAGATCAAAACCAACAACAGACTAAGCCTGAAGAGCCTTCTCATTGTCTTCCCTTTGGAAAAGTAAAACTGTGCTTTAATTCCAACTTCAAAAAGCCTCTAGTTTTCTCTGCACAACTGCTTAAACCTGTGGACTCCCAACATGACATCAAATAAACACCACTGGGACTTCACCACATGGAGAGGTGACCTCTCCCAGACACGTGAGCACTGTCTGCGGAGGCATCAGTGAGTCAGCAGCGAGCAGATATTCTACATGTACAGACAAGCCATATGCTGCTGGATGCATCACCGCTCTGTAGTAGATCTCAAAAGCTCCAGAATGCTCATGTTGCTCCCCACCTACCCCACGGAGAAGTGGCCCCTCACATCACTGCGTACACATCCGAGGCTGGTGTCACTTCCAGACCAATTACAGAGATCACAGCCCTGAATCACCAGAAGCCCTCACTGAGTGCCCAGGGACCAAAGCCAAGTGTTACAAAATAGTTCACCCAGACCTGCATCCTAAGCTTTATCAAGGAAATTGGCAGCTAGTGAGAAAGATGTCTCAGCAACCTCAGAGAAGACTTAGGTCTGACCAGTGGAAAGAGTTACCTGTGATGATGATTAAGCCTGTGGAGAAAAGTTGTCAATGAGTTCTGTGCCAGAGCTTTCAGGTTTGAGCTGAGCTGGTCCACACAGTCCGGGTCATAATCTAGGGAGCTTAATGTAGCATCTTCCTCAGTGAAAGCTGTTTGAGCACTTCTTTATGTATTCCAGTTTAGTGAGGTCCTCCTTTTCTTTCAAGTCACTTTAAAATAATTCTTTTAAATCACTTGAAAATAATTATTTTACTTATTTTTCATAAATTTAAATCTTAATCAGAATTACATCAGTATTTTCATTTAAATGAAGCTGTTTTCATTATGTGAAATTGCTTCAGTGTACTTTTGAAGGGGTTTTCTATAATGCTCATTTTCATAGAGAATCTGAAAAACTATGAATGCATTCCTTAAAAAAAAAAAAAAAGTTAAATTTTAACTCCATTTAACCATACTTCTCATAAACCATATTTCCCATAAAACTTTTTTCCTAGGTTTCATTTTGAATTTATTTCTTCAAAGATAGATAAGGAGATGAGATTATGATCCAGAGGTGGATAATCATCCATAGAATGGATTTGAAAATTTGTTAGATTTTCAGTGAACATGTTCCAGTCCGCAACAAACCCCTCTGTGACTCCCATGTACTACACATTTCCTCATATTAAAGTGCACCCATACACACTAGTATTTGTTTTGTGTAGGCATTTCAAGCCTCAGGTTTGAACTTTCACTCAAGTATGTGAATTCATAATTATTTGACTGGGGTTTTTTTATGTTGTGTTGCTGAGTGTGAGAAAATAATGAGGGGGGGTTCGTTGTGGGAGGTGGGAAAGGAAGGGGTTTTGGTTGATGGAACAGTTGA
>JAWWEV010000095.1:65086973-65097818 GCA_035583235.1 Hafferia zeledoni
CACCCCCCCCCCCCCCCAAAAAAAAAACCCCAAACATAAATACTTAATTAATTAATTAATTGATTGATTGATTCTGCAGCCAGTGGCTAGATTTCACATGGTAAGGCTTGCAGCCTTTCTACTCTGTAACTGAAATGTTTTCGACATCAGTAGATGTTCTTAACCTACATAGCGTAAGTAGCACTAACAGAAATAATGTTACAGGCAAGATTCAATTCCTTACCATATAATCACCCTCTAGGAATTATAGTCAGGGAATGTAGTTGCTTCACGACATTCAAGTCCATGTTTTCATTTTTTCATTGCTATTATATGTGCTATTTAAATTAAACTAGACTAAGATATAGTTCTGTGGGTTGCAATGGTAATAGTCTTGATTGCAGACATACATACCTGATCCATCACTCTTGTGAGTGGTCTTCAACTTCAGTACTTAAAAAACAAAACAAAACTAAACAAAAACCAAACCAAACCAAAGCAAACAAAAAACCCAAAAGCTTCCTTGTCACTGAGTGTTTGAATGATTTCAAGGCATGTATGCACTGTATGAAAAACATAGGGCAGACATCTTACACCGGTGTAGGCTATGAGTAGTACAGCCGTCACTGCTAAACCTACAGTATAGATGGGCATATTGCCCCAGGTAGAAATCCAAATCACACAGTTATGCAGGATTTTCAACTAAGTGCTTCACTAAAAGCTTAGAGAGGCATTGCACTACAGATCAAAACCAGCATATGTTCCTCCATTACTATATAGAGCAAATACGGCAAGTGGATGCTTGTGGAAAGGTTAGCCTATGAACAGTGACTCCTGGGTTAGGTAATGTCACACACTATCATCTGTATGACTGAAAAAATGAAAATTTAATGGGTTCCTGTTCTCTTCCTCTGTGTCTCTGTGATTGGGAATGTGGGATGAGGAGTGAAGGCTTACTGCTTGCAAGTTATTCCTGGGTATACCCCATCACTGCTGAATCAGTGGGAATCCGAGTGCTTAGAGTTCATTGGTGTCTGATGGCTAACCCTGTTGAAACACCAAGACACCAACCATTTTTAATTCCTGCAATTTGGGGCTGGGACCTCTCTCTAGTAAAAAGCCCGTGGAAGTTTTTGAATGGCCTGGCAGGTGTCAGGGATGCTCAGCGTTTTGTGAGATCATATATTCACATGCAAAGATTCTTGGTAAAAATATGTTTCCTCATTTAGAGCTATGGTACTATTCACGATGACATCATTTCAGCAGTGATAAATATAGCTGAGTCTGCTCTTTCCTACGCCATATAAATCCCTTGACCTCAATCAGATCACTGCTGATTTACACTTGTGTAAATGAAGTCAGAATCAAGCCATGGCATTCACAAATGTAGGCCAGAGTAAGCATTACTCACAGACAAGAGACAACTCTTCAGAGGAAGGAAAAAAGATCATTTTCATGCAAATATCCTTAATAATAAGGAACAAGAGTTAGAAATAAGAGTATGAATGAAATGCAATCAAGAGCTGCTCTGAGATCAGATTTGCTTCTAACATTATGATGCTGCATCAGCTGCTCTTAAAGCAGCTTAAACCCAAAATTTGACCTACCTGAAACTTGTTTTATGGCATTTTTCATCAGAGATCTGTGAGCTAACTCAATCCCTAGGCTTGGCTTTGAAGGTAGCGGAAGGTGCTCAGCTACTTGCAGGGTCTAAAAAATGTGATTGCTGTGTTCTATGAAAATGCAAACTTTTTTTTCCCTGAGATCCAGCTTTGCCCTCAAATCGTTAAACATTATCTATTTATTTATGCATAAACAGTGGCATTATGGTTTGGAGAATAGGGGTGCTTTGATGGGAAGCAAGCTTGACTAGCCTATGGGAGTTTACTGCTATGCATGTAAATGAGGACATACATGCAAATATGCAGAACAGACAAGTGAAAATATACAGCATCCCTTTAAAATGAAATACTTTGATTGCTCCAATCACAAGAAGTTGTAAAACTACCCTGAAGAATTAACAGCCTCAATACATGCTAACTACATCCATCATAAATTCGTCTTTAGTTTCTGTTATCATATCACTGTCTCTTGGGACCCCCAGTCCTGTCATCATCTGCCCTTTATAATTTATTCAGCTTGTACTTGCCTGAATGCTTTCTACTTATCATTCATCTTTACAGTTGTACATAAAATTAGATTGATCCTCCTATGGCAGACATGTCAGAGAGAAAAGTTGTCATTGAATAACACATAAAGCAAATGAAGGTCCAGCAAAAGCTTTTGTTGAATAACTTGGAAATTATTCTTTGAGATCCAAAAGACCTTTTTAATTTGACAATTAAAAAGACAAGACAATGCTACCTCTATAATTTAATTTTTTGCCCATCATTTTTCAAATGCCACCAAATCTCAAACATGACTGAGAAGCCTCGTTCCCATTTTGTATATCAAGTCGAGCTTGGTTAGCCACCACAAAGGTGATGAATACACCAGTCTCAACCGAGATAACAGCCTATGTCCAGCACACTGGTTCTGTCAGGATGCTAGAACTGTGTTCTTTTTCTACCAAGCGCTTTGGACTGAGTAGCAATGAGAGAGTTTACTTTGTATTCTAGAGGCTGCCTTATAGGGATACAGAAGCCAATCTTTAACTAGTGAAATGGAACTTTAATGTTTACCAAGCAGATAGGACCCAGGTGTTTCATCTCAACTGGTGAACAGAACAGCACTGTCAAACTACAGGAGTTTTTAGCAAATGCAAAGTATATATAGCTTCCTCTCCGTCTCCCTCTCCCCTCCTTTATCAAGCAAGACCCTAAAGGCCTTTTATTTGCTGGCCAGTCAGAAGTAGGAAACAAGGGGTAGAAAAAACCAACAACATAAAAATCTTTTTAACCATGATATTGCCTCCCAAATATTTTAAAGAGAGAATTTCTGGAGAATTTCTACAGTACTGGTTGGGTGGGGTTTTTGGAGGTGTTGTTTTTTGCAAGTCTATTACTTCAAATCTGGTTTTATTCTTTTTCATCTTCATTTTTAACTTCAGAAAACAGACCTGTTTCTCCCAAGGGAACAATTAAATGTGTTTTCTTTCAAAATCTAAAGGGCATGGTGAGCAGGCTGTGTGTTCAGCAGGCTACTTTAATCAATGGAACCCATCCAGCCTACCACTGCTGACCAAATTGCAATTTACATTAGTAGAGAAAACTTTTGAAATGGGAAGTTGTGGGAATACAATACCATTTTTGGCACAACACAGCACTCAGGGTGATATGTGGTTTAATAGTTTTCTAATAAGCTTTGGGGAAAAAAAAATCTTTGAAACATTAAAAAATGGTGAAAAAAACAATAAGACTGTAAAATTTCAAGATCTGCTTGAACAGTGAAATCAATGTTACATGTGCAGGACTTCTGAAGTCCACATGACACTTATGTCTCCTTTAAGCCTTGTTACAAGATTTTAAGAGAGACTAGACTTTGAAAAGCTCCCTCTCTTCTCCCTGCCATGATCAGGTCTTTCCTCATATGCACATAAGAATTTGAACCAAGTAAGACCAGGAAGAGAAAAAAATTATTGTGGTGGGGTACTTTTTTGTTTGTTTTTGGTTTTGTTTTTTAACTAACAATGTTAATTAGAAAGCGGTTCTTTTTATTTGGTTAAAACTGTGTTTAACATGAGTTTTATGAGCTTACCTGTCTGCTAATGCTAGAGATACATACTTTGGCATACAATAAATAAAAAAAAATGTATTTTTTTTTTATTTTTTTTTTTTTTTTTTCCCAGATGGCAGAAGAGACAAAGGATATAAGAACAGTTAGGAAGAGAACTAATTATGTGACGCACTGAGAAATTTAGCATACCAGTAGTACCACTCTCCCTTTCAAGAGGAACACATATAGTAAGAAAACCTAGTCTGTTTTCCAGATTGCTGAGGTTAACAGTTTCTTAGCTACTTAATTTCATCGTTATTCTTTGCAAGTCTAACAGGAATATTTTAATATTATGCAAAGGGACAGTACCTCCAACCAAGTATACATGGACTGTTCACTACTATTGCCTGAGAGAGCCACAAAGAACTAGAGGAAAAAATGCTGCTGTGCTTATCATACATGAGCTCAGTTTATATGTACTATAAATAAAAGTAGATCTCGATAGTGTAATTACATATGTCAGCATTATCCTCTGCCATTCACTTCAGAAAAAAAAAAAAAGGTGAGAAAATATTCGCTTCACTATAATTTGTAAACAAAATAACTACACTTAAAACATAATTTTATTACTCTGATTTCATTTTCTGTGGAGCTTTCTGGGGCAAATAGGTAATATTATACCAAATCTGCAGGCAGATAATTCTCCCATACCTTGCACTGTCACTTTGCCGCCCTCCCTGTGCTTTCCCCAAGACCATGGGCTGTGTTTTTGATATCACATTTTATCGTTGAAGGATATAACAGCATCAGAAAGCCTCAGGGTGAATCAACTTTTTCTACTTTCTCTCTCCTGCTCCCCCAAATTACTCTTCCTTACCTAATTTGCTTTTTATAATGTTGGGGGGGGGAAAAAACAACAAAAACCAAAAAACACATTGTGGTTTCCCACTATGAAGGATTAGCACAGATTATGGTGAACAGTGTTAATTATAGGTGAGGAAAGAGAATAGTACATCTCTCCAATCTGTTCTTGATTTCCCTCGTGTCTGTCTGTCTGGTAATAAGCCTCCTTTAATCTGGCAGTCCCCTTGGTGAAATCAGTGCCATGGACAGCAATATTGATTGCTTCTGAAAAACCATCACAGCTGCTCAACCAAATTACCTTTGATATGTGACCTTTAATGTAATTACTGCAACATCAAAGCATTTCTATAAATTATTAAAGAACTAATATACTTCATCATCCAGCTAGTCTATTACATGTAAAATAAACAATCACAAGTAAACGCTAGAATTTGAATTGTCCAACACTCACAAAGTGCTCTTTACATATACATGCACTCTGCTACATTAACCTTCTGTTTTAGGCAAAACAATTTCAAACTGTCCAAAAGAGCCTAATTCAGTCTTTCAGATAAAAAGAATCCAAGTGATAATTTTATGTTTTACATTCCATTCCAGTTACTTCAAAATATCTATCATGATTCCTTACCACCCAAAACCAAAATGCCATAAAGACTTTATTAATCAACACATACCTGCTTGTAAGTCTTTTGATTATTCCACAAGATGAGTTTATGCCCCACATATAACATAGAAATATGTGAAACATATTTCTGTCATCTTACAAAGCACATCCAGAAAGTAATTACTGTAAAATATGTGCATGTAGCCATTCCACTGAAAACAAAGTGATACATAGCTAAGAGGCAAGGCATCTGAATCTGGACAAAAACTCTTCATGCCTCACCATTTCCATACATTAACATTCATGTGAATTTTATTAAAAATGACTCAATTCTATGTTTCATAATATGAAGAGCACAAACAGCAATATTGCAAGAGCAGGAAAACGTATGGTTATCTGGGGGATGGGAAAGAATGGCTTAGTCTAGTACTATTTATTTTTTTCCTATTTCAGGCTTGTTAATTACTTTTGATACCTCCTCAGTCATGCTGTTTTTGTTACTGACAGTGGAGTGTCAAGAGAAGATGTTATGTATGTGTTATTTGTGAACTCATGTGAATGAAGACTTAGACCCCTGACCTTAAAAGTGCTTTTTATTTTATGATGATGAACTATGGTTGATATTGTTGGTATATGTTATCAAGAACAGCCAGGTAAACCATAAATAATTCTCAGCTACTCACATAGAAACTATAAAACAGTATCCAGGCATGGTAGTTTATCAAGAGACAAGACTGGTTTCCTTAAATAAACTACAGTGACATCATTCAGAAGATGAGTTCAGAAACTTGGCAGGAAGCTGCATGCAGAGGGTTTGCTGGTGGAAAGTAAACCTTTATCCTGAGACAAATAGAACTGGAAATGAAAGAGATGGGAGAATTCAACATTCAGAACTCTTGAAAACCTTGCTGCTATTTTAGGCAGAGGATTCAGTGTTCCCAATTTAATCAGATCCTGATGTGTCTTCTGAAAGTGTAAAAGAAAACAAAAAACCAACCAACCAAACAAACAAAAAAAGGCCTCCGAAGTCAGTATGGTGTATATGTAATAGAAATTACACAAGCCAAAGAAGAAATTGTTTCTCTGTAGATTAGAATCAGTCACTGTAACCTCTGCAGGAAGTCTTGATGGTAAAGCAAAAGCTGGTTGAATTTTGCCACCCTCTAAGTGACAGTTTTGACTTTAAGACCTTTATAATTTGAATTCACAGATGGAGATTCAGAACTGTGGAGATATAAAAAACTAAAAAATATTAAATCCCAAAACATCACTTGCTCTCCTTCTCCAGCTCTGAGCCCTCAATCTTACTGTCTTCTTGAAGATACTCCCATCACACAATGTCACAATGAGATTTTAACCTCACAGAGAAGACAGAATTCCCTGTTCGAGTGGTCTGGTTCCTAATGAGGAGAGCAAACAGTCGGTGAAAACATTTGGAATTTCAGTTAATCTCTGTTAAATACACAACACGCTATTCCTCACATGCCTATCTCTAGTATTGAAACATACATACTTGATTTAAAGCATATTTCAGAAAATTTCAGTTAAAATGTTACCTGAAACATCCTTATTGAACATATTTTCACTTTTTGTGCATCCACTTCTATCATTCACAAAAGACAAAAGTGAAAAGAAAACAACAAAGGATGGGTAAGGGAAAGAAAAACCTAAACCCCCAGCAAGAATGAAGTTGCTTTCAATCTGCTGCTAATGAGTTTCTAGAAAAAAAATAATTCAGAGGGAGTTGTCAGCTGACAGAAATATTTTTAGGGAATGAAGTACGTATATATTTACATAAGGTATGGCCTTTTAAGCAAAGATAGATGTAGATGAGCAAGTGTGTGGGTATCTTCATACTGATAAGGTGGTTTAGAGACAGGTAAATAGACCCAGGATGATGGAAACAAGCAGAGCAGAGTCAACACTTTCTCCAGCAACATAGAACAAGGTCTTAGGTCTGTTGGAAAGGAAGGTTATGGCTACGCAGAACTCAGTCATTCAACACCAAATAATATAGGCAGACTTTTGGATAGATTTTCTCTCATTTTAGATGCAATCTGGAACCCTCGGGATCCCACTCTTAATTACTTGATCACTGACTTTTGTGTCATTGTGAAATCAGACCTATTCTATCTACAGGAGTACTTGGCTGTTCCAAATCAAGGTACCCTGGGTGAATCTAAATAGCTCTCTCTCTCCCCCTCTTCTGGGTAACTGCTAAACTAGAAACCCATCCCAGCAGGGCAGGTCTTCCCCACATAATGCTGATGCTATTTTTAGTTTTGCTTGTGTTGTCTGAACCTTAGATCTTGCTCATGTGAATAATTTTCCTCATTATCCTGTGTTCGTCTTTCCTCTCTCTCTTTTCTCCTTGTCTCACTGCCTTTCCAATCTGCTACAGCTGCTTGAATACTAAAGTAACTGAGTCAAACCACTTTGTCATCAGGAATATGTTTTCATTCTGTGATAACTCAATAATGTGATCTGTTTCTTGATTCCTTGCAGCCACACCTTGCTTCACAGAAGGAAAATAGTAAAAAGAAATACCTAGTGAGCACTTCTAACATTTCATGGAAGTAGTCAGAATGCTAATCCCTTTCTCCAACTGAGTAAGGCTGGTAGAATCCAGCCCATAACCAGTTAATTACTGTTTTCCTGACTACCAATAAGAGCAAAAAGCTTATAATTTTCTGCTTAGAAACTGTTTGGGTGGGCTGGTGGTATCTTGATTTTATTAGCCTAATGCAAATAGTGAATAATCAAAAAACCCAGAGATATTATGCTGCCAAATCTGAGACGAGAACTCCACAGATAACCCATTTTAGATAAAAAATAAAAAATAAAAAAAGAAAAGAAAAGAAAAGAAAAGAAAAGAAAAGAAAAGAAAAGAAAAGAAAAGAAAAGAAAAGAAAAGAAAAGAAAAGCTTTTGTCAGTCTGGACTCACCCCCGGCAGTGTCTTCTGTTCATGCAGTGCGCTCTGGGCCTTTAGAGCAGACTCCCTTTCGCAGTATGTTAGGAAGGCACAGCCTGTAAACAGAAAGCAAAACCTCAGTAACAGCACTGCTTCAGAGAAGATCCATTTAAAATTGAGACATAGAACAAACCATTTTCCTGTCATCATCCCATTCCTAGTAAATGAATCATAAAAATCTCTCCTTAGCATATGAGTAGTTGAGAGTTACGAAATGAAGCCATCATCACTTCCTTTGAGGCCTGGTGTAAAGTGAGCAAGTGTACCGAGGACTGCTTATTTTCCTTTGAATACTTAAGTGCTTAAGCATCAGATACAGAAGGATGCACAGGATTAGGGTTCTCAAAAATTCCACATGATGGCAAGGTGGGGCCTGAGATCCCACTCCTGCTCTGGTGGCAGCAATGAGAAGAAATCCTTTATTGCCATATCATGCTGAAGGTCTCATGCCCTTCTTTAGTATTGAGTACTTTCAGTAAAAGGCACACAAGTACTTAGGACTCCCTACTGCAGAGGAGTACTGCTATTGCTCAGTCTGACTTGCATCCACAAGTAATTGCCCTGTTTGCATGGCATCAGAAGACTTCCACCCTTTGCTGCTGCAAGGGCTCACTGGCTCCCACCCATACATACAATCATGTCAAACCCCAATCAGTCCAAAACATCGCTGATTCACATATCATTAACATGTCAGGGATACTTCAATGGATTTTGTCTTTGATTCTTCCAAAAAGTTGTCTTATCAATGACAAAGTCTAAAGCCCATCAAAGCAGAGCACTGCTCTTCCTTCTCTCCCCACCTCCAAGCTCGCCTGCTTGTAAAACTGGTTGATATTGCAATGTCCCACTCCAGTTGTGTGTCTGATGTGATCAAATTATTTCTTCTTACTGCAGTATACTGAAAACCTGCCAGTCCCTGCAGCAAAAAAAAAGTGCTTGTTATGCAGAGGACATTTTCTCTGAAATTACTACAGAGTGTCTGCCACATCTCCAGCTCCTTGAAATGGAAGTATATCTTTCAAAGTTCAGCCAGCATGTCCCTCAAACTGTGGGTATCTTTCAAGAGTAGCAGAAATAGAGAGAGACTATCAAAGAAACAAACATGTTCCATAATCTCATTTTGACCCACCCACCTTCTCCCCACACATCCATAAAGTATAACAGGTGAGTAAATAGTAGACCGTGAACTTTTTTTTTCAGCTTTGATTACCACTGTGGCATTTCATCCATGCAATGTTCATTGGGGTTTTTTCCAATTTGGTTCCTTAGATAATGTTACTGAAGATTACACACTTCTTGTTTTCTTTCTTACAATGCTTTTAATAGATTAGTACATAAAAGAGATCAGGGAGATTTTTTTTTCCGTATACGTATGCATACTTTTTCTCAAAGACTGTCTTGTGGAAGTCACCCTACTCCTCTCACAATGAAGATACAATATAGCATGGAAAAAAACCACAATTTTCTTTCACTATTTCTTACCCTTTCTGGAGGTCTTGTTACTATTAGTTTATTCAAGCCAATGACATTTATTATGTCTTAGTAATTGAGACTCAGGAGCAGAAAGTGACAATCAAGGAAGAAGACTGAGCAGCAAAAGTTTGCACACTCTACTCAGAATTGTGTTGATTTGTCCCCCTCTAACTTTAAGTGCATGAGTTAATCTCTATCTACCAAACAAGAGCAAGAAAGGGTGGCAGAGAGTTTATAGCTAGCAAAAGTAATGGATTGAAAAGGATCCTTAAAAGTCACCCATAGCTCAATAATCAAACGGGAAACTCTGCTTAAATTTAATTGCAGTGCTAAATCAAGGGCTGAAAGCTCTCTGTTTACTAGACACAATAAGAAAGTCTCCCTTTAGTAGCAGACAGAGCAGCTGATACAGTCTAATTAAGGACATCATAGCACACTGCTATAAACTATGCACTATCCCATAATGATAGCTATATTTTTCTCCTCATTGTGATGGCCATGATGACAGTTCAGGGTAACAATGTCCTGCAACTCCTACAGTATCCTGAATGTAACTCAGATAGAGTGGACAGAAAATGACTCCCCTATGAAGGAGCAAATTTTCCTTCCAAGGCCCACACTAGGTATGCGTGGAGTCCAGATCTCATCAGGGAGAAACCTGCATTAAATCCTCTCCAAAGATGGTGAAAGTGGTAGAAATGTCAAATTACCAGAAACAGTACTTAGTAGAATGGATCCAAAGATCACTGATTTCCCAAAGATGCTGTTGCAGACAAAAAAAATGTTGAAATGGAAAAGAAATCTACTCTCTCACATGGTCAGACAAAAAGCCACCCTGTTTTCCAGGGACAAAAAACCAAAATAAAACAAAACCTTGTCATTCATATTTCACGTACATAAACTACAATCTATCCTACTCTTATTGGGAAAAAAGTAATATCTTTATGAAAAATAATATCTCATTTATTTTAAGCAAGACCTAGTTGCTTAGAGACAGTAAGAAGTTCCATCCTGGCAGTGGCCAAATGGAATAGAGTTTAGTTTTCATAACTTTTCTCAAACCTGAAGTTGAAAAGGAGAGTTTATGGGCAGTTTTTTGTCTTCCCTTTACTCACTACACAAGGTGCAAAACCAGCATTAGATAACAGTTGAAATACTATTTTTGAAAAACATGTGATCTCTGATAAAACAATATATATCTATTATTCTGTCCTGCAAGTATTTCTATATTTCATCTCCTTGTGCACTAGGATGGAAGGGAATACTATTTCTTGTATCACCCTGCTCTGCCCCGCACCC
>JAWWEV010000095.1:65097825-65114523 GCA_035583235.1 Hafferia zeledoni
CAAAATAATTAATCTGTCTTTTGTATTGTGATGTTTAATGGAATGACAACTGTAAAACCTCTCTCAGTTTTTACTTTTTCTAGGTTACCCCTTTCAATGTGCATCCATATGACCCCTCCAAAGGGCTCTTCCTTCCTGGAGAATGTCGCTTAAAGAACAGAGCACTGGACACTCAGGTTAACACTACAAAATACAACATCCTAAGCAACTGAGACTTGAAATAATGTCACATGGAGAAGATATACTGGGGTTTACAGAGAAAAGAGACTGCTGGGAAAAGTGGTTTGTTTTTGTTAATTAGTTGTTTAGGGTTCGTTGGTTGGTTGGTTGGTTTTTGCTTTTGTTTTTAGTTTTCTTTTTAAATTTTGATTTTCAGATGGGCAACAATTTCAGAACAATCAATTTTCCCCACTGAAACTTATGATTGGGTACAGAACCACTAATTTCACTGGGGAAAAAAAGTTTTTGATAGTAAACTCTTAAGTAGCTCAACAGCTCACTTGCCATCAACTATTTGAGCTGCATGTGAACGTGATTTCTGGGTGAAAGGCTTCATATTACATTGGAAATTATTTTCACCAGCTAGCCTCTTTGAATTATCCGTGTCCAGAAGTATAATGAACATTTCTCAACACATTTCTTAAAGAAAGATAGTGTAAAGGCTATGCATTATTTCTGTCATCTACTTCTATAGGTGGTAACGAGTGAGCCAGTATAGTTCTTGTGAATTATTTCTGAATTTGAACAAAAAATCTAATTGAGTAATTATTGATAATCAAGGTCTTGCTGTTCCTAATTTCAATTCCATTTCTCTCAAACTTGCCATGTTTTCCAGACATATGTCAATCATCTAAAAGATGTTTTGTTTGGATTGTGTCTTTCCAGCTGTTCATTTACTGTCAATGGACAGCTTTTTGGGCAAGCACATAAACATCTGGAAACTCCCAGCTGCCTATTAACTCTGAACCTATTGAACTGCAGTCTCTTGGAAACATGAGGACATATCAAGTGGTCTCCAGGGAAACAAGGTTTTTAAAGAGAAGAGGAGGGAAACAAAACAAAATCTCGAGATGTAAAAAAATTACAAAAACTCTATTTTGATTTTATCTCCAGAGAATTCAATGGTGCAAATAGTAATTGTATGGAATAAAGATGGATAATAATCATGGATACAGCAACTTCAACTCCATAGGAAGTCTCCAGAAGATTTTGAACAAGCCTAAAAGGCAAAACAGTCAGGGGATGCATTGTGAGCTGAACGGAATAATTCTGGACACTGAAAGCCAGTCACACTGCCTGAGTTGCAGGAGGTAAAGGTGGGGACTGGGAGAATGGAGAATAACACACTTTAGGACATGAGTCTTGAGATCATATAAGAAACCTGAAGACATACAAGTCCATGGAACCTGATCAAATGCATCGATGGGTCCAGAGGGAATTGGCAGGTGAAGTTGCTAAGCCACTATGCATCATATTTGACATCTGCAGAGCAGTGAATTCCCCACTGACTAGAAAAGCTAAAAAAACCCACCCAAATTATTTTTAAAAAGGGAAAGCAGAAAGACCCTAGGACAGGATATATCTAGTAAGATCATGGATCAGAGCCTCCTGGAAAACATGGAAGGGTGTATGGAAAATAAGCATGTGATTTGTGACAGCCAACATGGCTTCAGAAATGACAAACCACATCTCACAATTTTGGTGGCCTTCTACAATGGGGTTACAGCACTGGTGGGAAAGGGAAAAGCAACTGACAACATCTACCTGGATTCATGCAAAGTACTTGACACTGTCCATGACATCCTTGTGTCTAAAATGGAGGGACAGATTTGAGGGATGGACCAAAGGAACTGGCTGGATGGTCACACTGAAAGGGTTGCTGTCAATGGCTGGATGTCCAAGTGGAGAGTAGTGACAACTGGCACTCCTCAGGGTTAAGTATTTGGACTGACACTGTTTAACATCTTTGCTTGTGATATAGACAGTGGGATTGAGTGCACCCTTACCATCAAAAAGTGCGATTTCTGGTGTAGTCAACACTCTGGAGGGAAGGGATGCCACACAAAGAGGTCTTGACAGGTTTGTCCCATGCAAATCTTATGAAATTCAACACCACCAATTGCAAAGAATTTTACCGGAGTTGAGTCAAACCCAAGCAAAAATACAGACTGGACAGAGAAGGGATTGAGAGCAGCCCTGCTGAGGACTTCAGAATGTTGGTTGACACCAAGAATGTACACTTGCAGCCCAGGAAGCCAACCATGTCCTTGGCTGCATCAAAAGAAGTGTGGCCAGTAGGTTGAGGGAGCTGATTTTCCTCTCTACTCCACTCTTGTGAGAGTCCACTTGTAGTAATGCTTCCAGCTCTGGGGTCCACAACATAAGAAGTACATGAAGGTGCTTGAGAGAGTCCAGAGGAGGCCAAAATAATCATCAGGCAGGCTGGAGCACCTTTCCTGTGATGACAGGCTGAGCAAGTCGATTTTGTTCAGCTTGGAGCAAAGAAAACTGAGGACATCTTACCTAAGGAGCTACAAAAGAGTTGGAGAGGGGCTTTTTACAAGGACATATAGTGCTAGAACAAGGGGAAATGACTTCAAATTTGAAGAGGGTAGGTTTAGATCAGATGTTAGGAAGAAATTATTTATTGTGAGGGTGATGACATGCTGGAACAGGTTGCCCAAAGTAGTTGTGGGTGCCTCATCCCTGGAAATGTTCAAAACCAGGTTGGATGAGGCTTGGTGACTTGGTTTAATGGAATGTGTCCCCACCCACAGCAGGAAGGTTGGACCTAAATGGTCTTTCAAGTCCTATCTGACCCAAACCAGTGCATGATTGTATGAATTATTTCAGTTCACTGGTACTCAATTCATCCTGGTACAAGAAAACCCAGTCTTTCTACTTGACCTCTCATGCTTATTACTTCAGTGAATCGTTTGGCTCTCATCTGCTTTAAACCAGTTAAAAAGCCCTGGTCTCACATCTCATATTTAGCCATTTAAAATGACTGATTTTACCATCCTTGACAAGACATTCATTTGATTTTCATACAGGAGAGGAATAAGCCTCTGGAATTGTCTATCCTTTATACTTGGTGTAAGAGCAATGCACCATCATTTCAGGTGCAGGCTTTTGCGTCAAGGTTGTATTGTCCCAAGAGTAGATTCCATTTACCACCTATAACCTCTCAGCCACCTCAAGTATTGCATTATCTGTACCTTAATTATTGCCTGTTATATATGGTTGGAGATGAAGATGCTGCATACTGAAGATCTAATTAATAGCTGTTATTAAAGGCTTTTTTTGCCCTTTTTTGTTTTAGTCTGGCAGATGGCCACAGGTATCCTGACACAGTTTCTCCTCTTTGCCCATTTTTAAGTCAAAGAATCATGACCTTTTTTTGCATTATGTGTTTCAGTGACACCTTATGATTTTATTAGAACAATATAACCTCACACAAAACATGACTTTAGATTTTCCATACATTTAGGTCCAGAGGCATTGTCTAAGAACTCGTCTATAACCATGGCAATTTCCAGACATTTGCTGTCTGTTCAAAAAAGGCATTAAAAGGTCTTGTTTCAAACTAATGAATATATACTTCAATGGATTCTAGGGAACAAACACTTAATCTTTCTAGGACCATGTTTACTCTTCAGCTTAATGAAGGAAAATTAGAAAGTTTGTTAGGTACTTTGGAACTTTTGGGTGACAGCTGGGAGCTAAGGCAGATTCTAAGCTCAGGGTGTCAATCTAGTCAAAGGGAGAACTTGCATGAAACATAGCACAGCTACTATTGCAATTACACCAATGTGAAATTACATTCATGATTTGAACCATAATCCATTGACTCTCTTAGAAGAATCCTTGGCTCAGATGCTCACCTCAGCCAAGAGAATCCCAAACAGTTAGGATAACCTTAAGTTTTGAGAAGTGATCTAAGTCAGTTTTTGAATCACAAACTTTTGAGCCTAAAAAGTATGCACTCAACCAGTTATCACAGCTTGGCTGACAGGTGATAACTTCTGAAACTACAACCCTTCCAATACTTGTAACTAAAATCAGAATCATTGCCCAAGAAAAGATGAAACTCTCACAAGGCTGTCAGGTTTTTGTTGGTTTTTTTTCTTTGAGTCAAATACCTTCTTGGTTTTAGTTACACAAATGTTAATTGACTTTTATAGTGAGGGTTTCCTAAATTTACCTTTCTGTTTTGTTTTATGTTAGACTTCTGTACAGCACATGAACCAATGAACAAGATACTCTTCTGTAACCCAAGAAAGCACGGATATGAGCGCATAGTGTCTACTACTGCTGGACCTTTTTCCCTACTGTCTTTAATGTCCCTCGCATCCTAAATTTCCAAAGCAGACGAACCAAAGGCTTTGCTCCAGCAGCACACCATGGACTTCCATAAAGCACAATTATCCAGGATCTTCAAACTGTGTACTGAAAATGGAGGAGACTAATAATGTTGCATACCTTGGGTCACATGCTAGTGGTCATGCTCCAACTTAAGAATAGCTACAGCCTTCTAGAGGACATGGTTTGAGAAGAAAAACCTCACATTTCTGAGTTAAAAAAAAAAAGAATTCTCAACTGGTCACAGATCTGAACATCTCATTTAGCGATGCTTCAGTCTCTCTGTACTCTAATTACCTTTGAAAAAATTAGACTGAGGTATACATGTTATCTGTGGTGGACCAGAGATCTGTCCCCCTTTTTCCGGACTGTAGGTTTGTGTTTAAGAGAGCTCTTTCTCTGAAAATAAAGCAGTTCATTGCTTCAAAATTCAGAGATCTGTTACACAGAGAAAGATTGTGGTGCTTATGAAAATTCTTGCCTAAAATCAACATCTCAGGTTGGATTTCCAGCTAGGATTTCAAAGTGAAAAAGAAATCTTTTTTCACTTTAACTATCCTAGCTCTACATGTCTGGTTTTGAAACAGTTCTCATTTGCTCTGTCTACAGTGGACTGCCCAAGGTTTAATCACTTGAGGGTTTCAGAGATTGAGCTGAATTTTCTTGAGGGAGACACAATCAATAACGACTTTTGGAACTGGAAATGTTTTATCCAATTTCTTCATCTGTTTCTCTCTCAGTGATTAACTACCTTCTGACAAAAGTTAACATCTTTGCTGGTAAAGAACATTCACTTGGCTAGAACTTTCTTTTTCTCCATCTCCCCTGCTGCACAACAACTGAACACTAACTGTTTAGAGAGAAAGATAGGAATAAAAATCTTCTCAGATATCAGCTTCCCTGTCAATTATATTGCAAGGCAGATTAACATCCGAAATGCCCTGCTGTGTGGAATGCTAATTTTCTTTTTCCTCTTATGCTATTTTCAATTAACTATTATGATGCTGTAATATTTGTGCTATAGATAACTTGATAGGATTCTCTGTGTAAAAGCATATATAAGACCCACTCATGTGCATCCATGAACCAATACTAAAAAACAAATTAAGAGGCAAATCTGCAAATGCAGAAGTTAAACATATTTACAGAATATTAGCTTACTTAAAATGCATCTATGATAGCCCAAAATGAGACATTGATAGGCACAGTCTAAATCAGTCCTTCCTCAGACTAAGCAGTGCTTAATTGTGTTGAGCAGTGTCCAGGCAGACAGCAGAGAGACTTTAGTAACTGTTGGTGTATGTAAGCATTTCAACAAAACAGACAATGGTTTCATCCTGATTTTTGATAACAACTATGTTTTTAATGAAAGCACCAGTTTTTAAAGTCAAAATTTCTCATAGAAATTTTTGATGCAATAGTTCACCAAGAAGGATTTCTGTCTCATGATACCATTTCTGATCAGATCCTATAGCAAGAGTAACTTATTCCTGGACAACCAGTAGTCCAGGCTCTGATCTAAGTCAAGCAAACAGGATCTTCTGCGCAGGACTTTGACACAGGAGAGTACATTGTCACTGGCAGACTCCCAGGGCTTCACACCTGTTTTTTAAGTAACACCATAGTTACCTTGCCTCCACACCACTGCAAAACTGAAAAGCTTTTGATCTGTCAAACTTTCTTACCCTGGATTGAGGGAACAGTTTCTGACTCTGATTCACATGTAGATGAGTTTCTCCTGGGGTCTTGAAAGTTCCTTGCAAGGTGCTTTGAACCATCCTTTTCTTACTGGTACACTCAAAATAAGATGCAGAATGAACCATTGATTTGGCATACCATATACCAGATCCTGTTCTCCCATAACGGCCAGTGTTTCAACTTTAAATTTGATCCTGAAATTTCTGGGATAATTTTGATCATCTCAGTCCAAGTCAATTGAAGATTCACTGCTCAAGTTTCTGCAAGTCTAACCAACCATCCAGAACATTTTACTTCCAAGAGCAGATGTCTAATTTCCATACACACAACAAATGGTCAATGAATAGACTCCACAATAAAGAAAACAGAATGTAGATTACTGGTTAAGGTAGCTATCTACCACAGAGAGTGCTGGTGTGCCTGCAAATATTAAATGCTTCAAATTCCAGTGGAAGACGTAGTTTTAAACAGAACAGCCTCTCTTGAAATCTTCAAGATTTCTTGTTTCTAGTGTGGTGATAAATAAAAAAAATTTAATACAATTGTGGTTTGTTGGGGTTTTTTCATTTGTTTGTTTGGGTTTTGTTTTGGGGGTTTTTGTTTGTTTTTTGTTTTGTTTTTTGGTTTTTTGGTTTGTTTGTTTTTGGAGTTTTTTTGTCTAGTAATTCTCTAATGAAAGTCAGGAATATAACTAGAAACAACCATCCCATTGAAACAGTACCTCTTATATTCAGTTATGGTTTGAACCTCCTTAGAGTACATGCAGTAATCAGACTCAGTACCTGCTGTTCTTTGTCCTGCCTTTTGAGTTCTTTCTATTGTTAGCAGCGTATGAATAACTCAGTGGATTTTCTAAAACATTTAGCTATTTCAGAAACTTTTCCTCTTCTACATTTTGTTTTGATTTTTGGATTCAATTCTTTTGGAGAGACTTCTTCAAGAATGCTCAACTAATCTCCAGAGGTTGTGCTACTGTTAAACAACAATCACTTTGAATGCCTTGAATCTTAGCAAAATAAAGCTAAAGCAAGACCATCTCTAAACTAATTAGACTGTTCTGCCACATACAACCTTGTCCAAGCTTTGTTTTTCTACCTCTATATAGAGTGGGTTTGGGTTGATTTTTTTCCCCCCACTGCTCCTTATCTTTCACAAGGGTGAGGAACAAACATTTCTTGGAAAATAATGTCAAGTCTGTGTGTGGGAAATATCTTTGTACTTTTACATAACACAAGTTGGTATTTTCATCCTTAAAGAATGTTGGGGCCATGCAGTGAACATCTTGTTGATAACACCATCAAATGATTAGCTATTTATGCTTTTATCTCAGAAACTGTAAGTAGCTTGTTCTAAATACGGACTGGTATGCTCTCTGAACAACCTCATACTCTTTTTTCTCTCAGACAGAGCACATATGTCAATATGGTCTTCTGACATTTCCAGCTCAAGGTTGAAAGCAAAAGGCACTGAAACAACTGCAGAAAAGATCTATTATTAGACAACTCCTAGGCCATTCAGAAACAGACTTTTGCAGTGATCTCTCTAGAGTTATTGCTCTTGCCAAGTTTGCCAGCCAAAATTGTCCAATTCAGGAAATTCAAATTCAGACTGGAACCTTTCAGACACCTCTCAAAATAAGTCTCGTATGCAAGGACCATAAACATAAGAATCTTTTTGCTAAGACTTAACAGGGTCTTGTTAAGTTCGAATTTGGGTAAGTGCATCTGAAGCCACCTTAGGATTTTTTTATTGCAAAACAAATCCAAACCCACAAAGAATATATTTCCTGATTCCAGCTGATATAGAAATGAAAATATTTAAGCAGCAGCTGCTTCTTCAAGATGATCACCCTGAGACTAGAAGTCTCTAGAAACTTGTAAGAGTCACAATACGAGCCACAGAAAAGTCTACAGTACCAGCTGGCTTCATGAGATTTCTGGAGACAAATTTCATCTGTCAGAACAATTAACATCCAAGCTCCCATAACCAGATGCTGTTTTCCATATGTTTTGACTTTGAATAGCTTCTTCTATCCTCTAAGAGATGTTTGGAGCAAACAAGTATTGTCTCTTATTGCCTGTTTCTTTTGCCTTACCCTTCTTTCTCAATTTGGCTTATTCTTTAAGTATAGGCAGTGGAATGGCATGAAGTAGAATCAAGTTCTTCTGTAAGCTGCATAGAGGAAGTAATCTTCTTAAACAACAGCCTCTGTGTGCTTGGGGCTGAGAACCATGAGACATGCTCTGTGTGGGTACATGAGAGAGAAAGCAAGGTGAAATGTGGTGCTCTGGGAGCATGGGAGCATGGCAGAAGAAAGATGGAAAAGGCTTCTCAAAGATCCTGACAATCAGTTACAGCACAAAGGAAGAGAGGTATGTCCCAAGAACAAGGGTCTTCACTGTCTCCTTGGCAAAAAGCTCCAAGTTGAGCCATCATTGCATGGTACAAGCTTTGCTATAAGAGCCTGGTTCATGAATAAATTTTTTAAGAACTAGACAAGGCATGAAGAGACTGAAAAAAGACTTAACCACCTATTCAAAGCCACACAAAGAGTTAGTAAAGGTCAAACCTGAACCAAAGACTTCCCAAGACTCTACCTGGGGCTATGAACACCTATCAGTCTATAGTCCTTAAATGTAGACAAATTCCTGTGTCAACTCACAAATATATTACATCCCCAGTAGATTATCTTAAAATAGTAAACGAGGAAAACACTATTGTCCCTTGCCTCCAGGTGCATTTTCTCATCCTCTACTGTGGAACTAAATTCCTCAGTAAAAAGTTAAAAACAAACTTTGTGAATTTGAGCCTAAAACTTCAAATTTTTACAAAAGGCATGAGGATGCACTCCTTGAAGTGAAAAAAAGAAAGAGTGAAATTAATTAAAACAAGATCTGCGTAATTTACAAAGCTCCAGTGTGCTGGGTTTAAAAAGGTCTCTTGTCAGGGGAAGTAAATGAGGTACAATTTCCTGATGACTAGAGAACACAAGGAAAGGTGTGTAGTAGTCAACTACCAGAGAGATATTTTTCTCATGTTTTTTTGTTGGTCACCTTAAAAATTAGTGAACATTGAGTATATAGTAAATTGTCTCAGTTAAACATTTGAAACAGCTTATAGCAGAAATTTCTGCTTTTAGAACTGAACTTATGTTGGACTGGGTGGACAGTGTAGACCGCAAAACACAGGGCTGGCAGGAGGAATGTACATGATAAATGTGAGTTGCATCAAGATGGAAGAACCACATAGCAAAGCAGAAGTTCTGATATCAAACATAAACTGCACAGCAAAGAAAATTTCACACATCAAGAAGAATGGAGAATAAGTTGCAACACATCCTAGAGGGTACTGAGCCCCTTAATATTGTGGTCGGTCACCTGAATCCCTGCTGAGGAGGATTAGCCATGCCTGGCACCTTGAAGGACTCACCTTTTAAAATGTGGGTAAAGAATAGCCACAGAGGCAAATGCTTGACAGCACAAGTGAAGCTGAAAGGCAGTAATGTCAAAAGACACTTTCAGATTATGGTGAACAATATCACATAGACTAGTGTGTATGTTTCTTCCAGATCAAAGACACCTCCTTCCTTTGGTGACAATAGAAAATCCACATCTAAAATGATCCTGTCAGCTCTAATAACCTAATAGTGTTCAAAAACACATGGAAGGATGAAAAGGAAAAGATGGATTTCAGAGATGAGTAATAAAACTTCATAATGGACTAGGAGAACTGACTTATGAGGGAAAATTAAGAGAACTAAATATGTATAATTTGGGTAAATGATGACTCAGGGGGATAGACGATAATTGGCTACAAGTCTTGAAGATGTAAACACAAAGAATGGAGAAACGTTGTTCAGGCTGATACCAGAGAACAATAACTTGGGGTAACAACACAGAATTCAACATCAGTACATTTAGCCTGAGCTTTAGGAATGCTTTCTAACTGTTCCAAATATTTATATTTTTTCCACCTGCACAGCCTCAAAGTGGCTTTTGCATCTAACCAATCTGTTAGCCAAGAATGCATTTAATTTTTATTGAAGTTTACATATATGAGTGTAATGCATGATCACAAAACATAAGGCTTTCCAGATCATACAAGTTCAGGGACAATATGGAATAAAAATCCCCTAAACATGATTGAGGGGTGTCTATATCTTTGTGTGTTGGAAGCAGTGATATAGAAAAGGCAGGGAGGGAAAAGGTAGAAGAGTTAAATCAACCTGGGGGTACAGGGGGTGCCTCAGTGCAAACTTTTAACTCAGTAACTTTCCAACACCTTTTCTATCACTGTTCATCTGACTGCTCTGTAAGGGTTTTGTCTCCCTATTCTGCTATAAGCCATAGGGAGAAATTCTTCCAACCCTGGAACAGAATCACAACCACAAATTCTTATGCCATTTAGGACAATTGCAAGCTGCAAGATGGAAGTTTATGACCCTACAGAAGGTAAAAGTAAACATTACTAACTGTCTTTCCCAGCCATTAGAGCAAATCAGTCCTTCATGGAACTTTTATTGCTTAAGTGACTTGAAACCATAAAAAAAAGTTAATACTTATCCAAGAGCAAATGCATTCAGAGGGCTTCCATTTCTGCCTTTCTCCCTATTTCTAGCTTTAATGATTCTATCCAAAAGTTAACACATTTTCTAACTTGTCACAAAGCCCATCTTTTTTTAAGACACCAGTTTAAATAAAATTTCTTGGTGAAAACAAATCAGAATGTCAACTCACTGGGATAAAATTTGCATTAAAACACAATCTATCCATGGTCAGCTGGGCAATTGCAAGTGATTTTCAAAGGGTTAGACAGAAATAAGTATCTAGCCACCCACCAATATTTTCTGAGTGGGTTTGTTTATTTGTTTGTTTGTTATTTTTTGAGGTTTTTTTCTTTGTTTGTTGTTTGTTTTGTGGTTTGTTTGTTTGTTTGTTTGTTTTAATTTATAAAGTTCAATTTCAGGAGAAAAAATGAGAATCACCCATAAAAATATCTATTATAATTTTACTGGGGTTTTTCTTGGGTTTTCTTTAGATAAAAGTTTAATATGACACCATGTTTGATATCTATTTCTTCACTGATTTAATATAGATTGGAGAAGATCTAAACCGCAAAAGAACAGAAAAGCATGTCTGTACCAACACACTATCAGCAAACAGTTCCCAGTGGGAAAGTGTTCACTCTGTAGAGCAGTCTCCTTAAAAGAGACAGTTGGAAGTCATTTTGAACAAGACATTAAAAGGTGAATGAAAGAAACTTTCTAGACTATCTCATGAATACAGTGACCTAACAAAACTTTCCCTGCTACCAGTCAATCAATCAGTAGATAGTGTATAACTGGAAGCAGACATGGATTAGAGATGTGGCTACACTACTTTTTTTTTTTTTTTTTTTTTTTTTTCCTATCAGGGAGGCTAAAAATAGTGAGCCAGCTGCTGAGCATCTCTGAGAGGCCAAAACTCGCTGGAGAATCCCTGCTGATGTCAGAAAGTAGGAGAGTGAAGCATAATGAGTTTAAAAATTCCAAACAACTACTGTTGTCTTCAAAAGCAGTGAACTAAAGTACTATATAAGGGTGACTGTACTAATGGACAAAGTCCACCTCCTACAATATCCTATCTCCAACAGTGGCAGAAGGAGATGCTGTGACACAAGTATGAGGAGAGGATGTGCATCATGCCTCCTCTGGGCATTCTTCTCAGTTTCCAGCCTCATAGCTCAGAAATTTCTGGTCCATAGGTAATCTTTGCATATACAGTAATCACTTGATGAAACTGAATCTCTCATTTTCTACAGCCATTGGCTACATTTTAACATTTAAGTTTATGTGTTTTCCTGTAAACAGAATTAAGAGTGCTTGTTTATTTGTTTTAAGGGTTTTCTTATGACTTGTAATAAGTTTTCTAGGAAAAGTAGTAGCTTCCTGTCTAGCAAGCTTCAGTCTTATAAACATTCATCATAAGAGCCTACTTCCTGGATCACCTATCATCTGATTTTATGGAGCAATCCAAAAGATGAATCAAGAGGTTATAGCTTTAAAAGTGTCCTGCAGGGTTCCCAGTATTTCACCAATCTATTTACAGACAGTCAGGAAACCTTTCAAGACTCAAGAACATCAGCTGGCAGAAGCTTTGAGTTGAAGCATTTCTTAAACATTTTGGTTCTTGTAAAGCATCATTGCTCAATAGGGAACTAATTTATCACAGAGTTTCTTTAGTTTACCTCTGTTGATAAACCAGATTTCTCATGATAATACCTTCTGCATGGTAATAGAATAATACCCATAGGAATGCTAAATAATATTTCTCCAACCCCTAGAATAAAAATGATGCTTACATATACTTCCCGCTTCTCCCCTCCATGCAAGCACTATAAAATCTCTGCATGCTCCTTACATTTTTAAGAGTGAAAATATAAGATTTTGTGCTGTTTTTTTTTTTTTTTTAATGGAAATTAGAAGTCAGGAAACATCAGAGTTTAAATTGCCCCTATAGCAAAACTATATTAATATATGTCTGCTTTATAGAAGATGTCAGTCACATGATTATTTTTTCATTCTTTGTACTCTGACTTCTGTCACTGGCTTGTCTTTGTTCTATACTTGTACAGACCCTAACAGATCATCACCCTCATCAAAATAAATGCATGCAGCCAGTTTCTCCAGTATAACTGAAGTAATTCTCCTTCAGAATTGAAACACGTGATATGATCACCATGTGATTTAATTGCAGTAGATTAGATTTGTCAGGACATGCAGAATGTTATTCTATAACCATACAGCAGGAATTCTTACATTGGGAAAGGGGCAAAAGAACAAAAAGCAGAAACTTCTTGTCCAGCTATTATTAAATAATCTAAATATTGGATGTCTCTGAAAGCCCATGTCTTCCTCCCAACTTCCAAGACACATATAAACCTTCTTCATACCACTCAGATTCTATTCATGTAGTACTTCAGTTTTTTCCTCTCTTCTCTCTACAGAAAAGTTTTAGAGTTTCTTTACCAAAAGGCAATCTGTAAGAATTTCATGCCTGAAGATGCTGAGGATATGTTTTGTAGATACCTGCTTCAGTTTTAAGTGGCTGACTAAATTTAACAGCTAAACTGATAAAACTTAGCATCTCTAGCTTATGTGATTTAACGTAGCAGTGTGTTGACATGACATTTGATAATTCATGATCAGATCTGCCCAACTGAAAAGCCCTCTTCATTGACAACCTGCTGACATGCTGGACTGGGGGCTGATCTTTATAAATAATGACTGTGTTATGCTACCTCTTGTCTTTGCGCTCCATGGAGTACTCCCAGGTATCCACGAAGCCTTTCATCCACTCTACATTTCCATGTCTAAGACTTTCACCATTTTTGAGTGAATGCCCTGCAGCCATATCACTGCCCCTTTGGCTCTTATTCCTGCAAACTCATGGAACTTTGTGTCCCCAGAAGAACTCCACTTGTGAAGGCTTTACTTGCAGCTCACGTCCCACACCAGGCAGGACCACGAGACATCAGTCTTTCCCCTTACACATGGTTTTGCACTGCACATTACTTTGTGAATGGACGAACATGATAGAGAAACTTGCAGTTACTGCTCATTTTGGTTTTAGTCAGCACTGAAGATTCATGTAGGTCTTTGCAAGGTCAGAGACTCTTTGCAAAGGTAACAAGTCAGTGGTCTTCTAGTAAGCATTATGTGACAGGACATGTGACACTTTGAAACACACATCCACGGGTGTCCCTGTTCCAAACTGGTCACTTAAGATCTGATTACATCCTTTTCTTCAGGTGCAAACTAGAAAGGACAGTGGCTTAATCTCAGTATGTTGCTCTGATGCTGCCTCCAGCAGTTAAAAAAAAAAGCCTCTGGCAAGAAGAATGTTCAAAATCAGGGGAAAGAATACCGTTACCATTAAAAAGGTTGTTGGGAGACTTCATCATGAAGAAGGGTTAGCAATCCCCACACCTGAATTCTGAGAGGTAGATTACAAAACCTGGAGCCAGAGAGATATTACGAAATTCCTGTATTATGCAAGGAATAAGAGCCTGTTCTATCTGTCTAGCAAAATGGAAAAAAGCTCCATATAGATAGGATTGCTAGCTACATCCCCACAGTAAATATCAAGGAGAAAAGAAACATTTAAAATAA
Organism: Hafferia zeledoni; assembly: GCA_035583235.1. Taxonomy (NCBI): domain Eukaryota; kingdom Metazoa; phylum Chordata; class Aves; order Passeriformes; family Thamnophilidae; genus Hafferia; species Hafferia zeledoni. Next base: position 65,112,035 of record JAWWEV010000095.1, read on the forward strand.
AGGACATTGTTGCACAAGGACAAATAAGTATAAATTGACCATGAATAAATTTGATTTGGGAATTAGAAAAAGGTTTCTAACCATCAGAGGAGCGATGCTCTGGAACTGCTTTCCAACAAGGATAGTAGAGCAAACGACCTAATTAGTTTAAAGATGAGGCTTGATAAACTTATGAAAGGGATTATGTGATGTGGTTGTCTGCAAGAGAAGGGAACAGATCTTGATGAGCCAGGATTTCCCCTCAGTCCTGTGTTCCAGGCCTCATCCTGTCAAGCCAAATCCTCAGCTGCAGGCATCACAGAGATCACCCTATTCTGAAACAGGACTGGCTTCTGTTTTTCAAAAAGCACAGGCTTTAACTTACATTGAAAGGGAACACCTACTACTGAAAATGCAAGGAAAAAAAGGAGAGAGGGGGGAAAAGCCCCTAGAAAGTTTTATAGATGGTGGGAAATGAGAAACTTAGAAATTCATTGTTGAAATAATGGAGGGAGAAAGAAGGGAAAGTTTATTTCTATTGGAAGCTTGGGCAAAGTACTCCATTATTTCAAGAAATAAATATATAAGCAGAAAACCATTTTCATATTTAATAAAAATCAGTCCATGCATTTGTTGCAAGAGATAACATATCTAGGTAACCATATTAGTCATGCAAACTATATATTCTGTTCAACTCTACAAACTGAGAGCAGCACTCTTGACTGCCTAGCAATTGCAGATGAATCACAGAACTGTCAATTCACACCAATTATTATGAAATGGAGCCTGGGAGGTCAGCTCATCCAACCAGTTACCAAAATGCACAGCATATGTAAAGCATTTAAAATTTTTTGTCCTATCCTTTCCTAGAAACCTCTAAAAATAAAAAGACTCTATACTTTGGAATCATAATGCAATATAAATTGCCTCAGTCTGAATCCTATTGAGTATTAGGGTGGTAGGTGGAGAAGATTTAGAATACAACCACTCCTCCTTTTTCAATAAAGAAGCCTTATGCTACACTTCTGCAAAGTTAAAGCTGTCCCAGGATTACCCCAGCAGCAGTGTTGATATTAGCCATTATTTTTTCCTTAAGATAACTGATAAAGTTTCCAGGGAAGATCAGTCTTGATATGCAAAGCTGTCTCACACTGAAAGGGAAATTATTCTCTGATAGAAATATAGAGCAAGTACCTCTGGTGTCTTGAGAGATCTTTAGGGTGTCTCAGATTCACCAAACAATTCACAGCACTAACCACTCCAACAATGTTGCCAATTCATGTGTCCCAAATTAGATCACTTTAATCATGGCTGTCAAAGCCATAGGGACAGTCCTCCCCATTTCTATCATTTACAGAAGAACAACAGGCTGCATGGACACTGTCCAGGATGTCAGTTCTCTTCTCTGATTTCACCTAACATAACTGTCCTCTATACAGAAATACAATAGTTTGTGGGTACAGTGTATTAAACTTCCTAAATCATAGGGTTTTCTAGACATGTTGCAAAAGTCTTTTGTAATTTTGATTCCTCTGCTGCTTCAGTGCCACTGAAAAGGGAGAAATTGCTATCCCCATTTCACAAATGTTGAAAGAATATTTAGAAAAAAGTAGAAAAGCTCTGACTACCTTTCTCATCTCTGCATATAGGGTACTTAGTAGTTCAGGGCTGTTTATCCTAAGATACCCAGTTAAACCCAGTATTTTGCCTCTTTCAGCTTTTCCCAACTTGTCCATAGTGCATTTTACCTTCTCTCAACTGAGTCCATAAAGAGATTTGGGATCTTTTCTGAAATGGAAGATGTTCTACAGCTACAAGCTGTTATAGCAACCAGCCTGCCTACTGCTCTCCTGGGCACCTGCATTATGCAGAGCTTGGTGTTCTCACTCTTCGCTTCAGGATTTGGTGCAACACCTCTGAAACACAGCAGACTAGAGATAGGATATTCAAACAAGAGAAAAATCCTTAAGAGTAGCTTCAAAAACTAAACTTTTTTTCCAAAGTTGTCAAAAAGAGAATCTCTGAGACCTAAAGAGATACAGATGTGTTGGAGAGAAGCACAGAGAGTAGGATGGATGTAAAGTAGTCAGAATGATCCTTTGGCAGACAGTAATGTCTGCACACCTTGTCCCCCCTGTTTTGATTTTACATGTTAAGAAACAGAAATGGATTCTTCTGTAAAACCTGCCCTCCAGCTCACAGGATGCATGACCAGCTTTCATTCACCAGATCAACCAAATCTCTTTGATTTTGGGCTGTGGAACAGAACTGGTAGTTCTAAAAACCTAAATAGTTATTGAACATTTCAACTCCTTCTTGAAGAGCAAACAGCTCCTTCCTTCCCTCACACTATAATGTCAAAGTCTTTTCCTAGCTTCCTCTTACTTCTGTCATGCAGCATTCATGGATTTTACTTTAAAGATGAGCCTGTTCTGGTATCATGTCTGCCCCGGGGGGGGGGGGGGGGGGGGGGGGGGGGGGGGGGGGGGGGGGGGGGGGGGGGGGGGGGG
>JAWWEV010000095.1:65117926-65163625 GCA_035583235.1 Hafferia zeledoni
AGGATAGAAAGGTCTTTCTTTCATTCACTTCCACCAAGAGTTAATTCAACTGAATTGAATTCACACTGAATGAGCTGAATTCAATTCACACTGAGTTCACACTGAATGAAGTGAACTGAATCCAGAACTGAGATTTTGTCCAGAAGAGGGAGAAGACAGTTTTCTTTCCCAGGCACAAGCACTGTGTGTGGTTGGAAGCTAGGAACTACTTTTGTACTTTGTGCTTCCAAAAGGAGAAGAAACTATTCGCATCAACTGTCAGAGTACTAGCCATGGCTGGAGTTCCTCAAGACAGAGAGCAAAGCTGAAAAAGAGGGAAGACAGTTAAATTACAAGGTCTGGTTGGGTTCATCGGCAATACTTCTCTCCCAGCTCAACAGTACTCAAGAGCATGACAGGAGTTGGACTCCTCGCTATTTCCAGGGCACCACCTGGCAGAGCTGCAGGACTTCTCATGTCACCGACCCTCAGTGCCAGCCTCTTCCTGCAGCACTACCCAAGTCCTTCGGCTCTCTTTCTCTCCTCCATGAATTTTTCGAGGGCACTTCAAGGTTTACTGCAGCAAGTTAGACGTTTCCATTAAAGAGAATACCCCAAGTGGAATCAGAAGCATCTTTTCAGTCCCTGTTCAGGAAGTCCTTTTGCAGAGTTGGCAACTACTTGTGGAAAATTATTTTCCAGAGCAAATTCAGACCCTCTTCCTCTAGCCATATGCTAAGAAATCACACTTCATAGTCTGAAAGGCCCAGAATGATTTGAAGGTCTGTCATTTTTCCTTTCTCACAACTGTAAAAATTCTTAAAACAAGTCCCTGATTACCAAATGAACTTAGATTAAAAAAACAAAAAAACAACCAACTAAAAAACAACGACAAGCCAATCAAACAGAAAAACAACCAACAAAACAAAAACAAGCAATAAAGGGAATTTTGCAGAACTGAGTCATTTCTGCTAGCAAGTCTCTTGAAAATAATGATGTCCTTCCTCCAACAGATCCAGTTCCTCTTACGGAAAAAAAGGTGCATTCAAGTAGATAATACTCATCTTCATTTTTAACTATTGCTTGTTACAGTTGGGACTAAACTCAAACATGCAGCAACAGGAGCAGTTTCTGGCATTTATCTGTTTCAGTAAGTACTTCCACATCACTTCATGCTTTGAGCAATATCTCTGACTAGTTTTTCCTAGTCTCTTCCGTTTGCAAGTATTTTAGAATTCATTTTGTTTAGTAACTAGTACAATGGGCCCACTGATATCAGTTGGTGCATCACTACATCAGAACGATGGGTTAAAACATTAGTAAAATCTGAACAGTGCACGTTCTCAAATCCGTCACTAAATTTTGTTGTATATGGAACACCTGATTGCAGGGGTTTCAAGGAATATTACTAGCCTTCACTGGAGATTATTTCTTTAATTTAAAAGAAACCTTGCCAGAGATGGAATAGAGTTGTTTGAAACTCTGTCAATACTTTTCTAACTTTCTATGTCAGGTTTATGTGTGTGAGAGAGAAGCTCTAACTGTTTAGTTCTCCTTAGACAAAAGGGTCCTGCACAGATCTGAACGATTTTTATTAACAGTACTATGTAATGTTGTATGCCTGTGAATTTATATGCAAGACACTCCAGGCATATAAATGTGTGGCAAAACACGGATATGCAATATTGTACTGAAACAGTACTGCTTAGCACTTACATAGTACCTTTTAGTAAAAGAATATTTTAAACACTCTCCAAAGCTGATGGAAGACTCAGATCATAAATATCACAGGTGGAAAGGGGAGCCAGAAATCCCACACTCGATGCTGGCTGTTAGGTTGTACTCAATCATCTGGTAGGTATGGTTGTGTTGACACCACCTTCTTCTCTAATCAGGAGTCTGTGTTTCTCATGTAAACGTGTGAAGATAACAGACAAAGTTGAGTGTTTAGAGTTCACCAAATACCTAGCAATTTCATATTCTTCTGACTAACTGCTCTGGGAAAGTTGTTTTATTTTCAAGTGGATGAACACATTGGAGGGTAAAAGCTTGACTACACCACCAACACATGCCTGCCTCTCACTTTTATCTTGGTTGTTTCTACAGCCTATTTTATAGAAGTGTTTCAGTTTTCCCATTTGAGTTGGGCTTTCCTTGGTTTCCTCTTGGTGGCTGCTTTCTAGGTATGGACAGTCTCTCAATGTGCAGAACCTGGAGAACAATTATGAAAGTAGAACTTGGAAAGGAAAAATAGTGCCTTGGCAGAAAATAGTTTAAATCTTTCTCAATTTGCTTGAAAATTGTCCTCTTCTTTGCCCATCTCCAGCTGAAGTAACATGCTACAGATATGTTACCTATGTCAAAGTTACAAAAACTATCACACATTAGACACACTACCTACCCACAGCAGGATGAGTGTGCCCAGTTCTTCCACCATTATTTATAGGGATCAAAATTCAGCTTCCAGCAGTGAGAAGCCTGAGAAGCTTAAGCAGTAAGGCATGGTCAACAGAGGCTGAGACAAAATCACATCACTAAGGACAAGGCCTGTTGATGTTCAGCCATGCTGATTAGCTGTCTCTGGCTCCAAGATATAGATTTTAAGATAAATGTTATCAATTCATGTTGAAACCTTTTGTTTTCTTCCCCCCTTTTAAATTAAATCCCTGTTATAGAAAATATTAACTTATTGTGCAACCTAGCCAAAACTTGTATAATCCCCTAGTTAACATATATTACCATTAATCCATTCTCCTTATTAACATATTCTACCCCTATACTTTTAAATTGCATGTAGCATTTCAATAAACCATTCCAGTTTTTGCCTCCATATCTGGGATTTGTAGCTTTTTAGATTCTTACAATTATCCTCTACAAGTAAGAACTGGACAGTTATCAGGAAATTCTACTGTTTCCCAGAACTGGTAACATGGAAGCAATTTCCAGGTCTCCTGATTCCCTTCCCCACCAAAGAAAACCCAATGAGAAGAAACAAGTGTCATGGTTTCCACCTTGGAGCTGCATGATTCACTTCTAAGTTCTGAGGTAGCCAAAGAAGAGATGACTTGCAGGAGACGGCTGATATGCAGGAGATTTGCAGGAAGAAAGGTAAGGATGAATCTTTTTCTTCAGAGGAATTCTGGAACCTCACTACAGTCTATGAAAGCTATTGCTTGAAGCCTCTGCAGTCACTGTTGCTTTCATGAGTACACTCTCTGTCACTACAGGACTATTCTAGCCCCAGAAACAGTGATCTCTTAGCCCCACTGCATTGCCACAGCTCTCAGGAGATTGTGCACCAAGTCTTAATTAATGGTACCCCATCTTGCTCCTAGATCTCTTCCAACTTATTTTCAAAGGGCAGTTCTTGGTTTCTGAACAGTGGCTGATTCTGTAATTATGTACATTTAAATATGAAGGAGGAATCAAGAGCAATTTTAAGGGCATATGGATTTGGTCTTCTGCCAAAGTGCTTTATTCTATAATGAACTCTTCCTTTTAAGCCGCTTTGCAGACACTTTGGTCTGAACCCAATATCAATAATATAGGTTAAATTTCACATGCTTAACAATATTTAACCCTGGGGCCTCTTCTTGGGTTGTTGAACACCAGACAGTACTCCAGCCTAGGGTACTGGGACAGTAGGTGAATGCTAGGAGGGCAGCCCACCCATGGGGAACTAAAAAGAGTAAGGAAAACCTTAACCTATGCTGTGTAAGTTTAGTGTTGCAAACAGTAAAGCAGACCTCTTTCAGACTGTTTGTAGCCACATTTAAATAGTCAATAATTCATCACTTACAGCGAGAATGTTAAATGCAGAAAGCAGCAGAATGTAAATTTAAATGGCTAATCTTTTTTAGCATGATCCATTAACAACAAAATATTAAAGGTGAATGAGAAGAGACTTCATAGGTGAGTGCATTGGCCTTTTACCTCTGAGGAAAGGTCTGTACTCAAAGCTTCATTAGGCTACAAGCATAAGTGGGTCACACTGGCCTAACAGACATTTGTCCATATCACAAAACAGTGACAGTCTGCAAGTACAACCTACAGCCTTGGAGAGAGCCAAGGTTGCAAGAGGACCCTGTTCCGGCCTGTGCACCTCCCAAGCTGTGTGTGATTCTGAGCACACTACTTTGTTTCTTTAGCTCTGTCTCCCGTCTGCAAGGGAATACTAACTCCTGTGCATCTCCATGGTGCTGGAAGGATTAGAAAGTTAAACCAAATGCATGGGGATTGTCATCACAGGGGAAGGAAGAGGATAATACAAGTGGAAATGACACTATCTAGAATGCTGATGTCACTGCATGTGAAAACTGGGATGTAGCAGCGGAGCTGGAGAGTCAAGTAGCAAGAGAGGATGGAGCTTAGGATGTAGTTTTACACTTTTCTGTGTTTTCATTTAAAATCCTATAGAAAAGATTAAAACCCTAACAGAATAGTATGAAGGCAGAGACAAAATATCTTAACAAGTACTCCCAGTTGGTTTGGGATGCAATCTCCAAACCCTTAAAACAATTCAAAAGATCAACTCCCGTTTTAACCACAATGCTGAAAGACTAAAGGACCAGCTCTGAAAGCAGGCATTATAAACTTTCAGAACTTGAGCTTAACCTATTCAAATTGGATACTGACATAGCCTCAGATGTTCTCTGCACAGCCAGAGGTTTGGTGCCGGAATAATGTTTTCAATTGTTTGTTGAGATACTAAAGAAATAGAAAATGTTATCAGAATAATATATCAGAATGGAGTCCAAGGGGGCTTTCTTGGAGTTTGGGTATATTCCTCTGGGACTGTGCTCATTCATCTTCTAAGACAACTTATTTACTCCAAGATCTTTCTGGGTGTTCATGATTTGGGTACCTCCCACCCTATCACCACTTTTGTGGTGAAATCTGTGCTCTGAAGCCATTTCTTTCTAGGCAATCCTCCAGAACATAGCATTCCTATTGGGAAATGATGACTGCACACAAACATAGCATCTACTTAGCAACAGGGAGAAAAAGAAAGAGAAGTGGGTTTTCTTTTAGTTTTTTTTATAAAGGGCATAATAATCTGTCGCCCAAAGAGTAGTATAAGTGCTTCTCATAAAACATCATAAAACAATACAATCCTGTAAAATCAAACAACATGTCAGAGCCCTATTTATTCCTTTCATTAACCTGACCTAATCCCAAGAAGTTTCTAATGGAACATACATTGAATTGATGTGTCTTTCTCTAGATCCTCAACTTACCCAAAAGAGATGGAACAAATATAAATATATCTACACTTTACACTCAGTCTTAATTTGTTCAAAGCTTGGAAGAGCTTAAAAACCCACTAGTGCCTCATGGAAAACTGACAAATATTCTATTTAGAGAGGTTTTGGTTGGTTATGTCCTTGCTTTTCCTGTGGTGTTTCCTTCCCCCATAGCAAGGACTCATTCACATTGAGGATACAGGAGTTCTATTGACATTTCCAGAAAGAGGGCTCTGCCACCCAGTCAAGTCCAACCTCTCCTAGCAGGGAACTGATGCCCATAGCCATTAGTTATGGTACAAAGAGTGAGATAAACTACGTCTCCCCGTTTTCAAGACTTTCCCATTCACCATTTAAAAAAAAAAAAAAAAAAAAGCACCATGCTTTTATTTTTCCCCGAGACATATTTATCAGATCTACTTAGTATGTTCTCCCTGACCTCTATGCTAGTCCTTACAGGGTTTGTCCTTGTTTAGCTGCATCCCCAGCTATTTGTGAAGCCCAATTCAGAATCCATCTCTCAGTAACTACATTTTTTTCAAAGGTCTTGCTGCATGATATTAGCCAGAAGGAAGGCAGGGTGTGATCACTGAAAGGGAAGGTCCATTGAGGAAAGAATCCCTCAAATTTTAAGCAAGTATCTTTGTACTGGAAAATAAATGGATATGTTTGCTCTAGTTCAACCTGGGAAGAACAGGCAAACATGCTTCATCTCTACCAGAAAGCAAACGTTAGCAAGGGTGCTGCTCTGTGGAAGGCAGCAAAAGTATATAAGCAGATGGTGTTTGAGCATTTAACCACCGCAATCCAAGCATGACTTGGCAATGAGTATACTAGAGGCCCTGTTTACCCTAGAGCTTTGGACAGCACAGCTGCTACTCCAGTTCTGGTATAAATTTTCAAGCACAGGTATGCTTGGAGAGGGACATGGATCACTACCCGAGATGGACAAGACGCACTGCCTTCAATTCAGCTGAGCACTCTGTACACAAACTCTCTAGGCTCTCTGTTGCTGGTCTGCATGCTGAATCTGAACCAGGATAGCTGATGGTTGCACCAGAATTTAAGAAATAAAAAATATTTGGCCTATTCACACTCAGTCAACCAGCACTTAAGGGGCTGAATGCCTTGTCAGCAATCAGAAATATAAATGTGTTTTAACTGTCCAGCTGTAAACTTCATCCTATTTACATTCTCCCCACACATTTCTTCTTCACTATCTGCATGAAGCTGAGAAGACAATCTTCAACAGAATTCTGTCTTTTCTTCTGCCCAGGATGAAAACAGTATTTACATGTATCTAAAGATGGAAAGAGAGAAGGATTGTCTATATATAAATAGAAATCAGAGAAATAACCAATAAGTCCACATAATTAGGCAAGAACATTAATCTCTGAATGAATTGACAGTGATTCAGTCTAAACCTCTTTCAAAAAACCATCCTCCTTGGGCATAAAGACCAATAGGAACCTGATAGACCTCTTGTTCTCTACAGAAAAGCCACACTTTGACCTCCAAAATCAGATTGCAAGCATCCCCTATTCCTTAAGCAGCCAACAAAATATAAACACGTACAAAAAAAGCCTAATTGCCTTAACGTCACACTGCCTGCAGTGCAATGGTGAGATGATCCCTTGCCTCCCATTACCCACCCTAATAATTCTTTTATATGGAGTGTGAAATAATTAGGAACAGCAAAAATAATTTAGGAAACAAGAAGAAACTAATTGTATAAGCTTGTTTTGGGAAAACACAAAGGACAAAAGCAAACCTGGTAGAGATGCTGACAGATACAGTACCAGTATATTAAAGCCCACACATGTATTAATAATAAGCTAACTAATGGTCCCTTGCACAATACACAATGAATTTACTACACAGCAGTCTGCTTCTGTGCTGCACTGTGGCTGCACACCACAGAGAGGATCACAGTTCGTGAAGCAGGAGAGTTTAATAATGTACCCAGTCCAATGACTTTACACTGTGTTTTGGGAGAGACCAAAGTTTCAGACTGCAGTTCTGGGAACTCAAATATCTCCAAGCCAGAAATGCTGCTGATTACACCCTCTGGATCCGGGCAAGTTGCAATCTACCTAAATGCCCACCTCCCTACAGTGTTAGATTCATGTACCAAGAAGCAGCAGTACTCTGCAGCTACACTGCTCAGGCCTTCTACCTAATACTGTGGCTAAGCCTCCAGGGGTTAATCTAATCTTTCTACCTACTCCACTGAGCTAAAAGATACTCTCCATCAGTAATATAAGTCAATGGAAACATTTGTTCATACCTAAGGTCCTTTTCCTTTTCTTTGCACATGCTAGTAAAACAAGATATTATCTTTGCTTGCTAAATGGGAAAACCAAGGTACAGGGTTGACTGGAAAACTCACTGAAGATCACACAAGGGGTTGAGGTTGTGGAAATATGAATCAATAGCTACTGCATCCACATCTTACCTTAAAGATCAAAGGTCTTCAAAAACCGGTGAGAAAGACAGAAGCCCGAGGCTGGTTTGTCCCTGACACCTATTTGACTGGACCAGCAAACCCTGACCTGAGGCAACAAAAGCTCTTCTTGACAGCACTTTGTCAGCAGGCCAGACTGCATTATTGCTTCAAGGCAGACATTTGCACCTTCTTTCACGTTGTTTTCTACGTGTGTCCAGAACAAATAGATAAATAGTGTGTAGATTTTCAGGTTTGAGCAGGGGTCTGAACTGCTCACAACCATTCTGAAATATACCATGTTCCAGGATAAACAGTCCTACAATGAGGAGGATAAACTGCAATTTGGGCACTTGTCTCACAGAAAAAAAAATCTACTTAAACAGATAGTCTTTCACATGTCCAGTCCTATACATTTTATACTCAACCAATGTTGAAATTGCTTCCTATGCAGTTTAGCCTTGATCTGCTTACGGGCTGTTGTTTCTTCCATCAGCTCAACTTCACTGTTTGCGTTTACCCTGGCTCTAGCTGTTCAAAAATGCCCTCTGTTGAGTCACTCTCTCAAAGAAACTATCCAAGTACACTTGATCCTCCAGAATTACCTTCCTGGATTGCAAGCTTCCTAGCTCAACACACTGGTTTAGCAACAATGCAATAACATACCTTGAAATTTCCTTCCATTTTTTTCTGAGCAAATGGCATTCACCTAGGCCTGTTCTCAACCTCATCCAAACAACCTACCTAAAATTCCTCAACCACATCAGTGCATTACTGCTTCTTTCTCCAGCACTCACTGCAGCTGCTGAGCAACACTGCTGTTTTTTTACCCACCTGCTGCACATCACCCCAGCAGTGGCTGAATGTCAGTGCCAAGACTAAAGGTCTCCTCTGTGGGTATGCAGAGTTTTGTAAAGCACTTCAGGATCAAAGGTGTCAGTAAAACGCAAGGGTATTATAAAAGCCTGGAGTTTCCTCACAGCTGGCTTGTCAACTAATTACAGTTGTGTGCTTTGCTGAGAAGCTCAGAAAGGTATCAAGAGCAAAAACCCCATGGCATCCTCTGACACTGATAATGCTGTAGCTGAAAGTTGCTGCCATTTTTTATGCTTTCAGGACTGTCTTTGAACTGAACGTGAACTTGCATAGATGTGTGCCTGATGCACAAGTCAAGTGCACCAGTGCAGTGATCCACCACACTTTTCATCACTTTGCACTTAACTGCATGCCAAGCCTCCATAAATTACACTTGCTGCTTTCCATTATGCCTCTGACAAGAGCGCAGTCGACCTCTGTGTCACTTGTACCAGTGACACAGAGCACAGCAGCAGCTTGGATGGAGGAATGCTCAGCAGAGCTTTTCCTGCTGAAGGAACCATCACAAACTTCCTTCTTTCTGCCTTGGCCTCCCTGGGAAGCTGCAGGTAACCTTCAGCATGTATGGACTGACAGTGAAGACCTTGTCAAGGAAATTATTTGTCTGGGGTTACTTAGGAAGACTCCAAGATACAGCCAGGAGAAGATCTTGGTCACATGAATCTCAGTGCAGCATCTTAAGCTGCAATGTTGGCCTTCTCTTTAGACAGGACGGGTGTATCAGCACCAGATGTTCATTGATCCTGTCTTGTCTGACACACGTGAGTAACACCTGCAAGCAGGTGACTGCATGGGCTAACTGGGGAAAGGAAACCAAGAAAGCTGCATCTTCCAACTTCTTTTTCTAAGTGCTGTTACAATACAACTCCACTTCTTTGCCCCCATACAAGAAACATAAGGGGATGAGCTTTTTTCTCTCTCCCACCTTCCTCACAATCACTAAAAAAAGGATTATTGTGGTTTTTATGAGGTAGTTTATGAAAGGAATAAAATTACATGGTTGCCTGCTGCAATAGCAGGAGGGGCAGACTCAGTGATCCAGGAGATCCTTTCTAGGACTGTGTCAGCCTATGACTAATGTCAATAAAAATTATTTCATTCCAGCTTTTACATGTAGACAGGAGAGCAAACAACAAATTAATGAGAACAAGAAGGTCTGAAAAGCTGGAAGTAGGGTGATGGAAGAGAGTGGCAAAACACATGTGCAATGTTCAGTAGGGGAAAAGCAAGCATTCAGCTTGGACTAAAATATGACTTACGAGGCTGTTTGCTTCCACCCCTACTCCCACATACCTGAAGGGAATAGAATTTAAGTGTCCCAGCTCTGGCTTTGTAAATGATTTGACAAATTGTTTTCTGTGCTGCTGCCACAGTCACCCAAAATAGGTAAAATATTTCATTTTGGAAAGGAAAACATTTACATGAGGACTTGACCTTTAACTCAATGTCAGAATCTCCCCAGGTGGGAGGTGAGACTGATGGGAGCTTCAGCACAGTCTAGAAACCTCCTGGAGTAATTACTGTCTCCATGGCAACAAAACAGTGACATGGGAAGAGAGGGAAGGAGGGGTTATGAACCTAAAAAACATATGGGTTCCCACCTACATACAACTTCCAGCCATTAAATAAGTCCTGGTCACTCTCCTGGAGCGACAAGGGCTTGGACAGCCTGGATGGACTTCACATTTGGTTGAATGGAGGATCTAGCATGGGTGCATCTTCCAAATATTGTGCTCAAGGCAAGACCCCAGGAGTGAAACAGGGTGAGAGCAGCCTCCGCCCCTGCTCAGACATCAACTTTGGGCTGAGACTCTCAAACAAAGGGTAAAGAGGAAAAAATGCAGAGAAGCTTCTATCAGCTCTAGAAAGCTCAGTTCACTTGCAAGTGGAAATACAAAGCAGCCAAAAAGCCTGGAAAAAGAGAAGTACATGTTTTTAATCAGAACAACTCAAAAGCATTCTATTTAGAGAAAAACAAAAACAAACCCCCCACAAACAAAGTAAAAAAAAAAAAAGTAGAAGAAAAATATTGAAAAAAAAGTCACCCTTTCACAGTACTCTTGCCCTCTTCTTTACAAGCCAAGTGGACTGACAGATTTTTAGATACACCATGAAGTTAGAGTTTCTGGCAGGGAATTTCCACAGGGCAAATCACCAGCACAGAAAGCAAAACTAAACCCTGCGGAAACCAAAGCATGCATCCTGATAACCACCTTGAGTAATAGAATAGCTGAGGCTAGAAGGGAATTCTGAAGGTCATCTTACACAAGATGACCAATATCTTCCCTCTCCTTGGTTTGTATAAGCTCACTCAAAGTGTGAAGAGTTCTGATCCAAAAGGCATTCTCCATTTAGGTAAATGCCATCTGCCACAGAAGCAGTGCTATGTCGAGGAACTGTGTGACCCTGTGTATTCAAGTCTCTTAACCCATAATCCTTGTTGATGGCTGGAAGTGCTTCAAGGGAGAAAGCAAGGTGGAGGAGGGGAATAAGAATTTTACTTCCTGATTTTTGTAGAGACAAGATAATATTTTTCATCTTGGTGCTAAGCAACAAATGTTTTCCCTTCTTCCATTCAAGGTTTGTGTTTTAAGCCATTTTATTCTCTTTACTCCCTTTTCTTCCTCCCCCTCTCTCCATTTACTTACAAAAGCTGTTCCATTCAGTCTAATTGGAACAGATGGAAATATAGAAAGTTCCTTTTAAAAATATAAATAAATTATATACACACACACTTATATTATGATCTAGAGAGAGGAAAAAAACATCAAAATCTGAGAGCAAAAAATATGAAGAGCTAGTACTCATTGTTCTGATGCTGAACTCTAATTTTAGATGTGTTTACAAATGTATGCCTCAAAAAAAAAAAAAAATTACAGAAAGTGCTGCTCCATAATATATGATTTTGCTTCTTTTGCAGCTAATGCTTTTTGCTAGAAGCTAGCAGTTGGAATCATCATGCAAAGTGATTCTCCCTCAGAAGATGTGGTCTGTGAAGTTCACCAAACACTTCCTCCACACGCTTACCTTCCCTCTCCACATAAAAAACTTATCTCATTTTCCCACCACACCCTTCCTTTGACCCTGGTACATTTAACTTTTTCTGCAATTATACATTTTGCATCTGAATTTAGTGCTTCTGACAAGTGACAGCTACTGGATTGGCAGCCTGAGAGAGCTGTATCCTGTTTACTCAGCAAAGGAGTCCAGGAAACTCTAGCTCTCGACCTACCATGTTAATCCCACCATGGTCTTGAAAATTATTTTACATGAGTAAGTCTCAAAGCATTTAGGGTCAGTATCTTTACTCCATCTGCTAATAAGAAGACAGATACTTGGAGGAGTGTGAAGTGACTTGGCCAAGGTTAACCAAAGGAGAAGTAACAAAGCTGTGTATGAAATCCACCTTCCTCAAGGTCAGTTCCCTGTCCAGCTTGCCCTCCCATCCCCTCCTTTGTGGAAGGTAACATATTTCCTTCAGCTCTTGGCCTAGCCAAAGTGCATTTTGAGGTCAGATAAACACGTCATGGACAACGCAAACCACAGAAACCACTGGAGCTGTCAAAGGCTTCTTCATGGTGTCCCTCTGCTCACCATAAATAGTAAGATACCTATTCCCACTCATTTCCCACAGGCTATTAAGGCAGCAGTTAATAGTATTACTGCCATCATGAATAACTGTGATACTATTACATTGCCTCTTTTTCAGGCAGGAAGAGGATTAAATTTGCAGGTAAAATAAAAGTCTGAAAAGTCTATTTGTGCATCTGCTCCCAGCGCCACTGAAGACCTCTAAGCAGGAACTTAACACCTGAGAGATGCTACCAATCTGCTAAGGAGCAGAAGGCTGTATTTTTTTTCACACTGAGAAGTTCAGGTACACAGAATTTATTTTACTATTTATTTCAATGGTAAAAACATTATAATTACCAGTGGCCTCTATTTATGAGTCCTGTTGACTACCAAAGCTCTCTGTTAATAACATATAACCACAATAAAACCTCACAATACAGTCCAAAAAGCAGAGAGATGAGAAATGAGGGGGTGGGGGAAAGGAAATTAAAAATCTAGTCTTGTTTGCTATGTATTTTGTTCACCTAAAGTTACTTGATGTCTTTATATTTGCGCTGTACAGCAAAAGAACATTAGGTTTCCCAAGATCTGCAACTGCAAGTTAGAAGTTGCTAGGAGTACACACTTAATAAAAGTGAGGAAAAAAAAAGCCTGAGCTTTCTTTCGTTACTAGCACTCTAACTACAAATCTCCAAGGGGAACAGAAAACCTCAGATGTGGACTAGCTAAGAGATTTTGCACCAGCTCAGGCTAGCAAGATTCACACACTGATCCTTGAGCCTTCTGCAGAAGACCCAGACAGATGGATCTCTACCTCACACTTGAATCACATATTGAGGTAGACATAGGAGACCAAGATTTTATGCTAGAATTTTTCTGAAGATGGAGCAGAATTGATCTGGATGAGAAATGAAGCAGAGGTACTTGCATGTTCTGAGGGTGCAGAGAGGAGAAAGAAAGATGGTCAACAAGTACATATTAGATGCAGACAGGCAGTGAGGTCAGACTTCATTGTTCCAGCATACATCAACCTCTGACTCAGAAAAAAAAAAAAAAAGCTTTTTTCCCCTGCCTCTCATGCAGGATGCTTCAAACACAGCTGTACAAAACAGTACAAACAATATAAAGTACTCTCAATATGACTGATGTCTCCTGACCCTTCCGGTTCTTTGTATAAAATTTTGAAATAGTTCTACCATTTTTGTACCTCTCCCTTGGGTTTTCTGTCACTTTCTGCAAGTTTGCATCATTAGGCAGTTTCCTGGCTAAGGGAGATGAGAGGTATTGATGTGAATTTGCATCCCCTTGATGCCATCCTAAACTAACCCTCTCCCTCCTTGAAGTTGTGCCAATCACTCCATGAGATCAATGCCATGCACCTGCTGGTGTGAAAGGTGTGGTTTCAATTCCCATCCTCACCAAAATCTTCCTAGGTGACAGGCCTGTTTTCTTTTCCTCTCTGTAAAACAACCATTTCATTTCACTACCTCCCAGATAACTGGAGAAGATAGAACCCAGTGATGTTTCAGCAGCTCTTACGGAAAGCTGGTAGAAATTTTCAATTAGAAATACTTTAGAGCTGGGTGAGGGGAGCTAGTTTGGTGAAAAAAAAACAACCCTGCACAAACTCATTTAGAAGTTTGCTGTAAAAATGATGAAGAAACTCCAGTAAAAGTTACAAGCAAAGAAACATTGCCTCTGTGTGTCTTCAGGGGCAATTTATTAAAAAAAAAAAAAAAAAAAGAACAAGAGACATTTGAAAACACACATGCCACTTTTTTTTTTTTTTTAAATAAAATTCTTGTCCTTTTTTAGAAAAAATCATTCTGATCAATTCCCTTAGGCAGTAAGGGCCACCCTGGAACCTTTCCTTCTTTAATATATCTTAAGACCAACATTCTTTTCTTCTCTACACTGACAAACAGCACTGTGGAACTAATGGGTGAAGATCAGAAAACTTCTGTAAGCAGGCAGGGCCCAGAAAACCAGGAGTTACAAGGTACCTGGTGAATAACTAGAGGAGACATAAAGGAATAAAATTTCATACAGAGATAGATAATTCCAATGAGACAGACAATTTAAAGCCGCATTTTGTCTTCTTAATTGGGAATGAACATAAATCACAAAGGTAACAAAATCCTCAGTGGTCCTGCTACTCCCAGTTACCTGCCCATGAGCTCTAAGAGAAGAGAAAGCATAAAAGAAGTGTTGGTATGTTTTATTTTGGACCATCAGGCAGCAGTTTGTACTGATAGATGTACTTTTGAGAGCATACAGCTGCCTTATTCACTAATTAAGGCTTCTGAGAGTGTAATGAAAAACTGTGTGATTTCACTGCATGGCAAACAGCCAACACAATTTGTTTCAGATAAACAAAAGAGATTTGAGTTGCAGATTATCTGAGTTCTGGTAGGGTAAGTTTCATGCAGGTGTGCAGCAAACGAAAGGGAAAGGGTGCTGGCCCCATATTCCCAGCAGATTTGCAAATCCTACCATTGGAATTTCTTCCAGAGATGAAACCTCAGAAAGCACTGGTGACATTTCCTGGATGTTCCAGTGTAACAACCCTTACCTGAGCGATGGACTGGGTGTGCCATATGTACCTTATAACAGTAGAGGGAGTATGTAGAAGATGAGGAGGAAGAGCAGTTATGGTAAGTTTGCGAACTAATGTAACTTTTATAGTATGACAAAAGGAATATTCAAGTGAAGGACAGCATTCCAGCTTTCCAGACCTTAATGTGGCATTTCAGTACCGGAAGGGGGCCTGTAAGAAAGATGGGGGAAAACTTTTTTAGTGGGGCCTGTTGTGATAGGACAAGGGATCATGGTTTTAAGCTAAAAGAAGGCAGATTTAGATGAGGCATAAGGAAAGTTGGTTTTTTTAAAATGATGGTCATAAAACACTGGAATCGGTTGTCCAAAGAGGTGGTGGATGCCTCATCCCTGGGAACATTCAAGATGGGGTTGGATATGACTCTGAGCAAACTGAACCAGTTGAAGATGTGCCTGCTCATTTCAAGGTGGTTAGAATAAATGAATTTTAAAGATCCATCCAAACCATTCTATAATTCTGTGATTCCTTCTCTTTCTCTGTATCTACTGGTGTGAAAGTCTTGAACTATTAAATATTTTTTGTTCTTGCTACCAAAGGGAGGAGAAAAACCTCTTTCATATAGTCAGAAGCAACACCTATTAAACAACTTAGGCTTGCTCAAATTTGAGCAGCCTTCACACTACGCAATTCAGACAAAACAGTCTCCAGACAACGGCTGGTGTATGCACACATCTCTGAACAAATCTGATATTTCAACAGTAAAAAAAGACTTATCCTAGGAAAGTTGCCAAGACCAGGAACCCCAAGAATTGCTGACAGGCTGGAGAAGTACCAACTCCACAAGAGCATCTATCTCAGAACACCATCACAGTCTGTCACCCTGACCACACTGGCAGCAGCCATGAGCAAGCACAGAGTGTGAAAGATGCACAATATCAAATTTACATACATCAAGCAGACAACAATATGATGAAAATTAAAAAGCTACTAATACATAGCAATCTGGCAAATTGAAATTCTAGACTCTTCAGATATCCAACTCCATGTCTGTATCTACTATATTATGAACATAATCTCTATGACTATCAGCAACTGGAACGTGCAATGTTTATTTTTCTTGGTATTTGGAAGAAAGCCTCACTTTTTAACCCAGTGCTCCATAAACAGCACTTTTCCCACCAATTTCTCTCACTATAATCCAGATTATTTTCCAAATCTCCAGACAGAAGCTTTCAGATATTAAGGAGACAACTTATCTGTGGAGAGAAAACATGCCAGAGAACTAGATCCTTCTCAGTGATGGAGATGAACACATTTTTGGACGTAAACTTCCGCTTTAGACACAGTTTTGACAATCTGATCAATACAAGGAAAAAATGCCACTAGAAACAGTCTGGATCTTTAATGGAAGGCATTCTTAATAGAGGGAATAGGCAACTTTTTGCATTTTCATTTCAGTTCAGGAGAGAGCAATAGGGCTACATGATCTACAATTTTAGCTACACAGTTTTAAAAGTCACTGGGAGTCATTGGAGTTTTCAGAAATGATGTTGTACTTAAACTTGTTGACAGTTCATTTTTACTAAGGAAGTTTGAAAAACTATAATATTGTTGAGTATTGGACACCTCTGTTTCAGCAGCAGCTTAAAGGAACCTTTCACCAATAATGTAGCTGCAGGGAACAGCCTTATTTCTTTGGTAAGTTCATTTATTATTTCTAAAACATAAACAGATTTTTGTTTGGTTTTCAAAAAGTTCCTTTTGTTTAAAGGCATTTAAAAGTATTTTTTTTTTACATAGAGAAAATCTCATTAGAACTTGCAATGCATTTGGTTCCTATTTTTTTCTAACCTCAGAATAAAATCTACTATTTTTTGGCCTGCCCTAGCTAACAGTGATATCAGTCAACTGTCCCATGTCTCAACAAATCATAGCAATTACCAACAAACAGCCCAAACATTGCTAAATGTTGTCCACTAAACATGTATAGAGACAATATTCAGAACACATGAATCAAGAAGCCCTCACACACCAGTCATGGAAAACATAATTAATCTGATTCTAAATAAACACTGCAACCAAATGCTAAGTAACATTAACCAGGCTGGAAGAGACTTCTACAGCAGTAAAGTGAACCTTTGACCTGGTCAGTGAAGCAGTACTGTGATTCAGGGAAGGAAAAGGGTTTGAGTAATGGATTTGTACAAACCACAGTGTAGTGAGAGTAAATCAAAGAGAAGAAAACTTCCTTTTCAAAACCATGAGCTCCATATGATTCTGGTTTAGGAATATTTTGCCATGACATGTTCTGGGTACAAGAAATCAACTGTCCCTCTGGACCTGTCATGGTATTTCAGAACTGCTGAGCACAAAGATGCCATCATTGATTTCAGTGTGATCTGCTCTGTGTTTGGTATCTCTGAAAGCCAGGCCACACAGTAAGGTTACTATATAGAGCATTAAAAATTTAACCTTAACAACATATTTAAAAATAAGATACAGAGATTTCAATGTCTATTCCTGGAAATACTGTCTTTGAGAAAACATTTGGAGCCCACAGGGGGCCAGCATTGCCCCTGGCTTTTCAAATCTTATTTCCCTCCTCAAAAGAGTAGCTTTGTTGCTGTGCCTGTAAAAAACTGCAGGAAAATACCATGAGCTTACCTGTGTTTAGGCTAAACCAATGCATCATGGTTATGAAGCAATAAGGAAACAAAGGCACCTGCCTCTATTGCTGAAAAGATGTCAATATTGAGATGATGGTCACCAACAAATTCTTCAGTCCTTTATTCTGGTCAGACCATATTTTCCTTAGCTACTAGCTAAGGAACAGTGCCCCAACATGATTAAAAAGCTGCCATGCATCACCCCAGAGTAGATGTCTTTCCCCTCTGAAATAAGAAATACATTAAAAATCCAGTTTATATTGAGAATGGCAGGTCACCTTGAGCACATCAGGAAAGAATATAGCACTTCCAGTTTTAGATGATTTAGAGATGTTAACTAGTGACTTTACCAGCCTGCACAACTTCTGTAGTATGTTAGGTGCTTCAAAAAGTTTATGACATTGCCTGGTTTTAAGCATGATAATATATGAGGGTATTACCTCTGAACAACCACTGTTCTTCATTTGACAGAACAGGTCATAATGAACCTTCACTTTACACTTTTGAAGCTTTGAATCAAGGGTAGGATTTTTGTCGATTTCTGTACTATAGCTGCTAAAATTGAGGTTCTTTTCCTCTCCTTATTGCAGACCCTGTGCTTTTTTCCACAGCCTTAAAAATGGTGAATATTCTTAAATCAGGGGCATATGTTGTTCTAACACCTAATACTAAGCTGTTACAACAGTGAAGTATGAAAAGATCAAATATATTGCTGCAGTTGCCCCACTGATGTACTAAGGGTTTATACACATACAGTTTTCTTCAGTAAATAGTATTTCATCACCAAAAGAGGACAAAGCAAATGTACTGCCTTGCCCAACATAACTTCTGGGGTTTGGAGAGCATCTGCCATTCACTGTTATGTTTTTAGTTTTTACTTGACTAGAATAGACCCAAAGACAAAGATTCCTTCCACCTCATTTTAGGTATGTGGCAGAGGCTCTCAGGACAGACTGTGATGGTCCAAAGTTATTTATACAACCAGTGAATGCAGAGAGAGGGGTCTCAGGAGGGCTGTTTGTAACCACAGCCTGCTGGGTCAGACCCAACATCTATTTATCCCAGTATCCTGTCTCTGGCAGTGGTCAGTAATGGCTATTAAGTGAAAAAGTAAAATAACAGAACAAATATATATATTCTCTTCCTAGTATAGTCTCTTATCTGCATCTCAAAGATTTGCTGACTTCAAAGTAGCAACCTTAGACTAAAAAAAAACAACAAAAAACCCCCCCAAACCCCTTGAATGGAGTTATCTGAACATTTACCTAGTCACTTTGAGATGGGAAATGTCTGCCAACCCCATCATGCTGCAGATAGGCAATGATGTAGAAACTAGTGCATAGCCAATGATGTAGAAACCACTGACATAATATCATTGCTTCAAAATCTTAGAAGGATGCTCGTATCATATGGCAAGATACAAATAGGTATCAGAATAAAACCTACAGGGAAACTCCAACCTCTGGAAGCAAAGGTAAAAATGCTACAGAACCAAGATCAAACTATTAGAGCACCCACGTAAAGTACAGGAGTAGTATGGGCACTTCTGATAAGAGCAGCCAACAGTATTATTCTTGTTTTGCTCGTAGGGGCTAACTGGGTGTCTTGGTTCAAGGTACAGAAGAGTTACGAAACAGTGAAACTCCCATTCAGTCCAGATGGCTTCTGTCCAATCTACAGCAGCCATTTAACAGAATCAAAGACACTACTGCATGCTGGAAAGGTTTCTGTGGGTCTTCATGGGAAACACTGAGATACTGAAACATTCTTTTCAAAGATGGTTTCTAAGCAATATATTTAGTTTTATTAAATGCAGTTTAAAAGCCCAAACATATTATAGGATTAAAAAAAAAAAAAAAAACCCAAAGAAAAGAAAAGAAGAAAAAAAAAGACTGAAAATAAACTAAATGTCTATTGTTTGACAATTGTTTTTACACAGTCTTTCTTTCAGTTAGCGGCAAACATGTAGTTGTAGCACTCTGTTTAGGCCATGTAAATCACTTTCAGTCCCTACTGCTTTTTGCTCCCAAACTAATCCAGTAATCAGGTATCATGTTATCTGTTTAGTCTGTCCAGTCAATACATTGCTATTTAAGTTGCATTATCACTGAGATATATTTGGTACAACAATCTGAAGGGATTGTATTACAGAACACTTAATTGTTTGCTACCCAAATGCAGGGCTATTCAATCAGCCCCATGCTAGTTAACAAGAAACCTCGAAACATGACCCTATCTCACCCAGCAACTGCATTTCTTTCCCAGACTGCTTTAGGGACAGGTCCTGATCTATATTTTCTGGACTCCTCTACTGGTTGCCATTGCAGTGGACTGCAGAAAACTTAGTAGCTGTATGCACAGAGCTCTCTGCACAATACCAAAAAAAGTCACAAAGCTGCTTCATGCTCTCACTCCCCCATTAAAACATAGGCTGAGTTGAAAATGAGACAGTGATGTCCAGTGTGACTCATAAACAGTGCTTTAGGCCAGAGTGAAGGAGGAGAGTAGAGCAGAAATCACTAGTAAGTGGTTAAAGTTTAAAAGACAGAATTCGAAGGGCAGGGGGGAAATAGTGTTTTAAATTAGCGGTATCCAATTGAAAAAAAAAAAAAAAAAAGAAAAAAGGAAAATGACTGGAGTTAGAGGGCTTACTACCTCCAGGTCCAGACATGAGATAAAACATTTATTACCTTCTGCTTTGTATGAGTTGCTTATTGACACATTCAAAACCTCCCATACAGTGGGAAAAACTTCTCCCATCATCAGGCTGCACCAAGGTGATATAGTTGCTGGGAGACTCACAGTTGCAGGTACCTACTACAGAGAGCTAAAAAGACAAATCCATTCTGCATGTGTGACCAGAGCTTGTGGCTCAGCCACTTCCAGCTTGCTGCTGGCAGCCTGGATATTACCTCTAAGATAAATGAATAAGAGTTTAAGTCTTATTGGATTACTGTTTATTGAACTTTATAAATTCCAATTAACAGACCCCTGAGCAATAAGAGACATGTAGTGTACTCTTCATTTTATAGTGCAATTATTACTGAGTTTATCCTCAGCTGAACAAGAGGTATTAACGGATAAAACATGGGAAAGAAGACATACTAATAGATAAAAGCAGATATCGGAGACTAGGAGATAAACAGATACACCTAGGAGAAAATGTACAAGGCAAGAAAGAACACACGTGTTTGGCTGATTAGGTGATTTCATTGTTTCTACTACTATGCAGGAGTCCTACAGGAAATTGATGAGACAGTTACACAGATGAGTAAGTGTCCTAAATATGCAAGCAGGAGAAGTGAGGTAGGGAGGGGGAATAGAGGGGGAGAAAAAAAGAAGTAAACAGAAATCAAAATAGGACAGATTTTGGAATTTATCATTTTCACAGTTGCTCTAGAGGCATAAACATGTTGAGAAAGATCTCCCAAGTCAGCATTTTGCCAATGTGCAGAGAAAGTTATATTAGTGAATCTTTGGTATTATTTAAGATGAGAAAACATGCGCAGTGTACTCACCTATTAATTTATACAATCAAGAAGCAATGTAATCTCTCCATCCGCAGCCCACTATGGATTAGAAACCAACTTGCTAACATGACATCTGGGGGAACTCAACCCTGTTAAAAGCCATGATGAAAGGAAGGTCTTTTTAAAGTGCTGCTGCTATAGATATTTCAGGCCATTTTTGCCCCTCTCCTCATTCCTGCCTGCCTTTTTTATATATATTTTTTAATTTATTGAGGCTGTGCGTACTGTCTTTTTCAGAGGTAAGAGGAGTATATGTGTATATAAACTACAGCAGTAATTACATAAATCCAGTCCATGTTGCCAGAGTTTCATGGAACTTTCATATGCTAAATATAAGAGCTCCCATACCTGTTTCTGCAGGTATTATGAGTGGATAAAGGAAAGAGATTAACGTGGTGCTTATTTCATACTTTAACTTTATTATTCTCTGCTGGTGGGAATATTAACTTAGTAGTTTTCAATTTCTTCTCCCCCATCCCATGATGGTATCAGAGTCTATAAATTTAGGTGTCCTGCAAAACTCACAGCTTACAAGATAACACAAAAGGTTGGTGTTAGGTGTTTTGCTTCCTAAAGTCCCAAACACAGGTACTTACTTAATTCAAAACAGAAATACAAACAAAACAGAGAATTTCTAAAGTTGGATAACTTCTTGGCCCAGAAACACTACAGCAAGCTGAAGACATGATTTCATCAGCAGGTTTAACTTTCATGCATGGGAACCCCTGTCAAGGGAGATCAGGGTTGGGGAGATGCTACACAGTCACTAGCAACTTAAATAAGATTGTGTGGATACACCCAGGTGTTGTGTATACTTGCGGTGAAAGATAGCTGTGCCTCAGCACAGCTCTAGTCTGAACATAAGGCTTGCAAAGGAAGGGCAGGATGGCAGAGCTGAACACAGGAAAGATCACCACTGTTAGGGTATTTAGATTTTACCCCGACTGTTGACAGAGTTTGAAACTGTCTCTAATTCTGTTCTCCCACAAATTACTTTTTCTTATCATACAAGAGTTGCTAGGGACAGCTGGCAACAGTCTTGTTCAGTCTCCTCCGCTCCAAGGAAAACAGATTTGGTAGTTGCAGCCTGGTCCAAGTTTTGTCTACTCCTGAGGGTCCTGAATGTGAACTCCACTGGAGCTGCTGGTGTCAGATGCTGTAGCTAATGGACTGCAGCAACAGATGCTCCACTTAGTAACAAAAGATCCAAACCTCCATGTTCCTCTCTGAATTGTCTGGAAGCTTCAGCCCATGCAAAGAAGGTGTAAGAATGTTGATTTGGTAGTGCCTTAAATGAATGTGCCTTTTTTAACATAAGGAGGAAGATACAAAAAATAACCCCAGCCAAAGCCTATAACTTTCTTAAAACTTTTCTCTAAAATATCAGGGTGATTTTACCAGAATATCAGAACAATCAAATTTAGCAAACTTGACAACCTCAACCCTGGTTTTACAGCTCCCATCCAATGATATCAACCTTACATCTCTCCCCTACTTTCCTGTGTTTCCTTCCCCTTTAGATTCTTGAAAGTTGTAATACCTATTCCCTTTAAAACCAATGTAAGTAGCTAAGTAGAAAGTGGAAGTAAAATATTTCTCCAAAAGCACCTCTTGTTGATGGACTACAATCTCCTTATGCAGGCAATGATCCCACACAGGGCCTTCAGCAAATTGTCCTTCAGGTTACGGGTTGCACAAGCACCTCAATAGTTATATGAAAGACAACAAGCAAGCCCCAGGTCAGAGAGAGTTAATCTGCTCAAAGAGATGAATATACCTAAGAAAGTAATGCAGACTAAGAATGGCCAACCCACTGCCTACTCTCTGTACCACCCCTGAGCCCCCCATCCTGCAATAGATCTTACAGAATGGGTCACATTAATTTTCTATAAACTCTATCAACTTGAGTGACATGTCCTTAAGGGTTAGGTGATTGATATCCACAATGAAGTCTTATAATCTAAAATCATATTAATATTAATATTAAAGATTTTCTGTCCTTTATGTGCATCATTAAATTCTGAGTATAAGGTGAAATTGACAACATACATTTTGACAGCTTATCTATAATAAATATGCAAATCTTGATACCAGTATGTCATCACAGACTTTGCTGCTCCTTGAAATATCAGAGAGATCCTTTCTTTATATGACATTTACAGTGAAAGATCAGATATAAAGCATTTTGTATGACTGATATTTTCATTGATTTAGTCTTCAAATTCCATTGGCACCAGCATCGTCGCTCCTTCCTATCTCCTTTTCATGACGTCATGGTGGGGGGAAATATCAAGTGTTTCCACTCTTTCTTTGCTCTTCTTCATAAAATGAATATTTAAAATGTATTCTCTTAAGGAATCTTAGCAATGTCTTCCCTTAGGCTCACCCATACTACCAGAGAGGTGATGATTCAACAGAGGAGGGTTGTATTTAATCCAGGAGAGGGATTAAATGACTTAATGGACAGGGGACCAGCTGCCCTTAACCCTGTGAGTCTACTTCAGACCTGTACAGTGCCACCACATTCCCACAGAGAATTTAGAAGCCCAGACTTAATGGAAGCAGTATTTTGGACCAGAACCCTGCCTGTTCTGGTCCAATATTCACACAATCCCAACCCACAGAAACCCACTCAATCATATTACCTGGTACACAGCACCTCATGCTTCTATGTTCACAGAAGTTTAGAAGTCTGGCAGCAAGATCGAATTTCCACGTGGAGTGCGAGGTGATGTCACTCCTAGGCTACAACACTGGCAGTGAAGAGATCCAAATCAACTGTTCTGTGCTGACTTTTATTCATTTTGGAGCCCTCAGCCCTTTCCTGCCTCCAGTCAATCCTTGTCAGAGACTGCTGCCAGACAACAGTGTCAGTAACAGTGTCAGGCTGGTTTTTTGTTTTGTTTTGTTTTGGTTTTTTTGTATGAAATTGCAGTGACTAGCACAAAACCTACCTAATTTTGATTGGGAATTTGAAGCATAACTAATCTAAACAACTAATCACAAATGTTACACTACCTTGAGAGAGAATGTGTACATGTCCACGTGCACATGCAACTGTTCTCATTCTCTCCTTCCAAATTAGTGCTTGCATTGGATTGTCAGCAGAAGAAGAATTGAAAGAAAATGTAAAGATATTTTAAATGAGGACAACAAATCACAAGAAAATAACACAAGGCCATGAAATTTATTGTTTCAAGGCCTATTATAACCATTTATTTCTGACAAGGGCAAGGCATAAGTAGAAAAGAAACAAAAAGATCAAAAAACACTGAGGCTTCTTTTCTTCTGGTCAAAGCCTAATGTTGACCATGAACTGTGGGATATGAACAGGGCAACATGAAGTGTTTGATAGTGGCTTCACTGTAGAGTCCATGTCTGTATATGGGCAGTGCTGAACAGGAGTAACAATGCAAGGTAGCTTACCTCATGACAGTCACTAAAGAATTCAAGACTGAGCCTTTATCATACAGCAAAAGCACGAGCCTCATCAGTTTGAAGAGAATAACCCCCTTCCCTCTCAGGAAAGATGGCAGTTTTACCATTTGTTCATGTCCTGAAACTTTTAGGGTCTTTTACTTTCAAAAAACGAAATAAGGATTGGCCAAGGAAGACCAGCCCATTTTTCCATAGATTTTTCAACTCTTCCAAGTCTTCCAACCTTTCACTAAAGTCACAGGAACTTATATTTAATAGCATCTAGGTTTATTTAACAGCATCCTCCTTCCCACAACAGGTTTACATGCAGTTTTAAGGCTTCCGAAGTCCCACTTCTGATATGGTTGTTTGTAGACTGTAAGGGAAATTCTATAGCCAGAGAAAGTGAAATCTGTGTCAAATCAAATATCTCCCAATTCATCATGTCAGCAGCCAGCCTCTGCTCGCAGCCACAGCACAGAGCAGCTGCAAACCACGAGATGTGGCTGAGGGCTGCCACCCTGCTTGCTGTGTAGGAAGCAAAGTAGGAACTTCCTAATCTAAGAGGTGTCATTCCAAAGCCTAGGCTATAAAGAAAATGAGTTCAACAGGAAAGGTTGCAGCCTCTGAAGACTGGAGACTCATGGCAACAGGATGTGTTGTCAATACTGACCCCAAGACAGGTTGTGTCTTCAGAGAAGTAGGAGGTAAAATAAAGGAGGTTTTATTTCTTCTTTCCCTGCACTGTTCCCACAATTAACACTCAACTCCCGTGTTGCATTCATCTCTGACTAATCCTCCCCTGCTTTATTTTTTTTTTTTTGTGTTGACTTGACACGCCTTAATCCCTGAGTCAGCTCCTATTTCTTGCTAAACCAAAGGTAAATTATATCAAGTCTACCCAGCAATGTTAAAGCTGGCAGGATTTATAATGCAAAGCACCTGCTAAAAATACCCATGCAAGCACACCAACTGCAAGAGCTTTCTGCAGCATCAGAGACAAACATGTCACACTCAGAAGATGCAGAGCAGGATGGGGGTAAAGCAGTGCATCTTATGAGAGACCAGGTCTCTGTCCCCCAAAGAGGGCCCAATGAAGGAGACATCAGAGGCAGGAGATATTTCTCTCTTGGCCCCTGCTCATGCAAAGATTTCTCACATTCCCATCCCCTAGCATCATGGCTGTGTCATGAGCATCGCCCATGTCACTCACTACACCATGCCTTCTGAGCAGGCAGTGTGCTGGCTTTCCATCACACACATAGTTCTCCCCACCCTCAGGGACTCTGCACCCACGGCACTGCCATGAGTGTGTACTTCCTCACCCTGATGTCCCACATGCTCCATTTGTACCATGCTCTTTGTACTTTATTTTTTTGCCTCTCTTCCAATTCCTGTCACCATTTTAGGGTCCATCACCCTGCCCAGCTTTGCCTCTCACACTTGTACACTCTGATTTGCTCTCACTGCATCCATGTCCCAGGCACTGTGTGCAGTTTGCACTTCCTCTCCCTCCCTCCTGCTTGCTGCCATCAGTCTCTCTTCCAAGCCTGCAGGAGCCCATGTGCCAGGCGGGAAGACAGTTTTTTGATTCATCCACATTATCAGCAAAGTGCATCCAGATCTGAACATCCCTGACAGCTCTTGAGAAATGAAACAATAGCAAATATCTGGTCAATTTCATGGTTATCAACACTCCTAATCAGGCAGATGAACTGGGAAAAAAAACATTCATTACTTTGAACTAATGATTCCTTAACATCTTTGCTTTTGGAGATTTGACTCATTTCAGTTTCCTATTTTTTATTTTTAAATGAATTGGAAACGCAGCCCTTTTTTGCCCAGGAGTTTCTGCAATATCCTAGAGTCTGAAGTCTCATTCCCTCCTCCCCTTCCTCTAGCTTCTGTTTGCAGAACATCATTATCATTATGTAATGATGTTTCTGTCGAGCTAGCAGAATTGCATAGTAAAGCACATTAACCTGGTGATAACGGATCACTTACATTTTTTATCATGATCTATTGCCGAGTTAGCACACCGGGCCACTTCCAATAGCACGGTGCACTCGATAAATTAGTGTGCTGGCCTAGAACTCGTGATGGAATATTGTTTGGATTTCTGGTGGCTCTGCAACTAATCGTATTTTTCCCCATCTGTCTGCTTTGCTTTGACTCAGGGCTGTTGAGGGAGGAGATTGTAGGGGATAAGCGAATAAGAGAACCGTCTGTGTAAGATTTATCCCTTGCCACTAATTGTCTCACCCACTGCTTCATTAGGACCTATCCCATCAACTCATTCCCTGTTCATGGCCTCCAACTCTGCTTGATCTACGCAAGGTGCTGAGCCCCTTCTTACTCTTTGTAGGGAGAAAAAGTTTTCTTACAGCTGCCAGCGGTTTTTGTACCTAGATCAGCTCAGGAACCCAATGTCTTCAAAATTGTCTCAGAGAAATCTGAAATAGGACTGGGAGCTGCAAAGTTTTGACATACTACAGTATTGGTCTCATTTAAAAACCCACATGCCTCAGGAAAAAAATAAAAAAAATAAAGAAAAAATGCCAAAGCATATAGCAAGCCAAGAGAGAACTCCAGCTGGTCATGTGACCAACAGCAAAGCCCATACAACTCCTAAGACCTCATCCAAAGTAGAAATTCTATTGGTTTTTGAAGTCAGCAGGTTTTTGTGAGGATATATTTGGAGAGTCTTCCTGGGTTTTGCCCAGACAAGGTCGGTGCACAATGATGGCAAAACCAAGAGATGGATCATTACAGCTGACCCAGCAGGCCAAAGAAAGGAGATACATACTGCCATACCCTTTGAGCTCACAGCTTCTGCAGTGGACACTCCTGATAAAGAAGGGGGGTTTGTGTCCTTATTCATGAAACCCTCATTTATTTTCCCTGCACTTCAACAATCAGGGCCAAAAATAAATCATATTGCCAGTACTTATATCGTACCTACAAAGACAGATTTTGGCACTGGGCATCTTTATGCATAGTCCTTTGAGAGCTGCTCTGTTATTACTGCAAGCTAAGCAGGTCACTAGAGAGACCTAGAGGTCCCAATTCTGGAAACTTATGCATGTAATCCTTATGCCACTGCTGACCACAACAAGTTTATTTGTGTACTTAAAGTTAAAAAACTTCATGAAGTGCTTGCAGGATGAGTCCTATTTCCCTGGGTGGTAGTTCTGCTGCTGGTAAATAAGTGCCAGGAAATAGAGCAGAGACATGCTGGTTTGTGCATCCCCAGGCACACAGAAGACAGAATCAAACTCTAATATTTACCAACCTGAAAAAACTGTAAAAACCTGGAGTTTCGAGCTTCTCTGACAGTACTACCACCAGAAGAGTGAAATAAATTAAATAATCATGCCATAAATACTAATTAATTGCCATTAAAAACTACTCAAATCGTTTAAAAGAAAAATGCAGCCATTAATCAGAATAGCTCAGGTACCTAAATAAATATTTACTATTATGTGTGCATATTTAATCTACCTACCCATCAAAGACTAATGCTCTCTTCCTTGCCAGTGAGGCTTATTAACATCCTAGAGGGATAAAGCAGTGCCCCATAACTGTGCAGGAATGGGACACAGGGATTTAGAAGTGAGATAGTTGCACAGACAAAAGCATAAGCCTGCAAAGGTGGTACTATATATAGCCTTACATCCAGGAATAACCTCATTTTATTACTTGTGTTTAAACTAAGAGCTCTGGGCCCTAATACACAAACTCATTGTCTCAAGTGAACTGTTCTTACTGGATAGATCCCATCCTGAACATCTCCTAAGTCTACACATCATATTGTATTAATGAGAATTATTTTCAAGCAATTATGCAAGAACAAGTCTATCTATAGTTTTCAGAAAACAAAAAACCTCCATATTTGAAGTCTGCTTAGATATGAAATGTTAGGGAGGCAGGTTGGAACAAGTTTCAGGAGAAAAAAATCATCAAGGAATGAAAAGCATAACTAAGTTTTAAAGAAGGGGGATGGGGTGGTGGTGAAGACATAATTAGCTTTGTTTGAGAACACACAGTCCAACTCAAGGCTCACAAACAAGAATTAAGGATACTCACATTCTGAAACAAAGAGATTTGGCAGTTTACTACTTACTGCAAAATGAACTCTTGGGTCTTTGCAATGCTTCCACTCCTTGGATTAAGGGGTTATACCACCTAAAAAGCAGGCTAGAAAGTGCGGTTATTGAGGGGGAAACTTAACAAGACACAACTTAAGTGAAAGAAATGATAAAAAGAGACAACACTGGAGCTTGTACAGATGTTATTACGTGATGCCTCTGGTGGTGTCCTGAACCTGTGTGCTCCTGCTTTTTGAGTAAATTGTTTTTCCAAGTATCTTTAGGGAAAATTAAATATAAACCGTTAATAAGTATTGGAAAGATTATTTTTAAGTGTTCTTAGGAGGCATTTGCTATGATTGCTATTACTTCTAATAAAATAAATGAAGGAGAAGGGTTTGAAGTTTGTTGTTATGGTCCTGGTTTGTTTGGGTTTTTTTCTAGTTGGACTTTGATAATCTCCCACATGTAATAAAAATAGATACTTCAGTAGTGACAAAACTAAGAAAGACTTAAAAAGAAAGCATGTCTATTAAGCTTTAAAGCAGGGCTTACTGCGATAACTTTTTTAGTAGTTTTCTAAAACCTCTGCTACCTTCTTATACAGAGAGAGTTTTGGGCAAGAAGGGGCTACTCCAGGATCCAAGCTTTTTGCACACTACTCTCAGTAAAATAGCAAATAATTTTTCCACTTGCTAACTTTTCTGATGTGGTGTTTGAAAGGGACTTTCAGAGCTTATACATTCCTTAGCAGTTAAGGAATTACTACGCAATAGTTCTAACTCATAAAGGAGAGTTCCTGTTCTTCCTGAAACAAAAAAGTTAGACTACTACATTCGAGGTAGCATATAAACTTATCTCAATAACTTGATAACTAAATAACTCTACATTACCCTCACTGTGTATAGATCATTGATTCATGTAGGATAGCTATAAAAGTTCTGCAAAAAGAAAATGGCTTTACAACTAGCACTTCACCTGTAGCTTTATTGACTTCGATAAAGTAATGCTGATTTACACCAGCTGAGATCCTGTAGGATAAATGCAGTGAGTGGGAACCAGGTCTGATCTTGCAATGAGCTTCTGCCCCCATGTGAAACCACTTCAGCCTGGAGACCTGCCAGGAACAAAAGCAGAGCTTTGCTAAGGACCCTGCCAAAGCCCATCTTAATTTCTGAGGAAAATAGGTGTATCCCCTCTGCTAACCACCTTAAAAAACACGTTTTTGCCCTAACCCTGTATTGTTGCTCCTTGTTTAGATAATCATGATAAGGAGAAGAGCAATTTTCAGGAACTGACTTGGTAGACTTTAAGAGAAACAGTAGAAAGTCCTAAGACAGCAATTGCTTGTCTGATACCTTCCCAGAAGTGAAGTGAGGTTGCCAGGGTAATAAAAAAGAAAAGAAAAAAAAAAAGAAAAAAAAAAGAAGAAAGAAATATGTTGATTCAAAAGGCTGTGTACACTCAGACTGGAGGAATTATCTGATGGAGAGGCCTATGAAGGTGTTTATTATTAAGGAGCATGGACATGAAATTTCTGTTGACAGAATATGGACAGTGTCTTGTAAACCTGATGTTTATTCTGTGACTACATAAAACTGATATTCCCTGCTCACAGGTTGCTGTGGTGGAAGCTGAGAGAACCAGTGCTGTTCTGGCACACCAGAAAGAAAGAAGACTCTTTTGTTACTCACCTCTCAGTAGTGTTGAAGAATCTCCTGTTTTCAGCTGATGACATTGTGTTTTTGTTGCTTTGTTTTCCAAACACTATATGTACTGCTCTGCCTTGCCTTGTGGCTCTGTGAAGCCAAACAGGGAAGTAGAACATGGAAGGAGTTCCACGTGGTTCAGAAGCAGTCTAGGTCTTGCACATGCAAAGATGGAGCATGTGTGACTGTCACTATAATAGCGTGGGGTCTCTTGCATGAGCAGTCCTGCGTGTGTGTCTGTCTTAAATCTATGTCAACGTTCCAGCTGTGATACTTCACAGAGAAGTTTTCAGGACGGGGATAAGATAACCTTGGTGACTCTGGCATCCCCTTGAGGAGAAAAATCCTCCTAGCCTGTTTCAGCAGGAAGACATTAATGCGAGCAGTTTAGATTTGCTATAAAATTCCGTAAGTTTTAAGATATCTTGTGTTTTTTGCTGATTCTGTCTTGGGATTTATTGTCATTCTGTTTTGCTTTAAGTGTAAGGCAGGTTCAAATCAATGTTTTAGAAAACAGGAGCTTGATTCTTTGTCCTTGGCCCTAGCCTGTTTTTCTCTGCAAAGAGGCAATATTTGTTTTTTTCTGTCAACTGTTAGAGAAACTACAAGCTTTGTGTTTCCATGACCTAGCCTGGTTTTTAGTGCCAAGGAGATTTTAACAGAAAATCCTCAGAAAACCCAGTGCCCTAAATGTTTCAGATAAGTATTTGTCTCATGTATGTGTGTGTAGCGAGAATGGTTTTGCTCGGGATCTCAGACATAGGGGAGGGCAGGCAGCTGATCTGGGCATCCTGAGCACAGCTGGAGGATGCTGGGGCAGGAGATGGCTCTCAGGACAGGTACAGGTGAGTAAGTGTCCCAACAAGTACATGACAATGATTTGGTGTGACAGATACCACTGTTCCCAAAACAAACAGTGTGCACCAAAAAGGATCAAGATGGTACTTTAGATGCTGCACTAGCAGAAGGTAAAGATGTTTTGCTGCTTCTTGTGTCTTAATTCTGGATCAGAGATTTGAGAAAATGATGCTCTGGTAAGGGCATTTATGCGACTCAGAGGAGACCTCGTATCTGGGCCCTGTTCCAAAATATGGATATTTTAGAGAAGGTGTATTTATGCTGATGGAATAGATGCTTTTGGGGCTGAGTAGAAACTGAGCCTTTGAGGTTGGGACATAAAGACTACAAATTATGGTTGAGACATTTTTATTTTTTTATTTTCTTATTTATTTACGGCTGTAGCTCCAGCTTTTTGTATATCTCAATTCCTCTTATGTAACTGGGAATGGAAGCAGTTTTTACTTTTGGGGGAAAAAAAAGAATGTAGATTGGGAGACATGATGATTGTGTAAAGTGCGTAAAGTTATAAAACTCTGACCTCACTGATGGCACAGGGAATGGTGCAGCATAAGGAACACTGGGCTGGTGGTCAAAAAACTAAAGTTCATTTTTTCCCTTGGCTGCTGAGTTGCTGCACAGCCTTGAGTCTATGACTTCCTCTCTTCTGTTTCTTTTGGCTTGTGTTTTTGTTAAAGAGTGAACAGCACCTTGCACTGTAGGGTACTGATTGCAACTGAGCTTTCCAAACTCCACCATATTGCGTAAGGCAAACTTATGAATTATTTCTATTAGTTGTCTGATAGAAAACAAATTTATTCTGAATCTTGTAGTAGAATGTCATTACTATTGCAAGGAAATGGAGTTTCTTACAGCTGTGCAAAGTTGGTGACAGAACTAGGCAGCTTTGAACTTCCTATGAATTTGCAAATGCATGAATCGTCACTGACTGGCAAGTAGAATTTCTCTTCATGTTGTTTGTGGGTGAAATTCATTCCTCCCTGTTTAGGCTTATATAGTTATTTAAGCTGAGGCTGACATAGAGGGTTTAAGGATTTCATAGGTGTGAGATTGCTCTCTGCAGAGGAGTTCAAGCTTTTCATCTCCTATCTGTCCTTAGCTTTCTGTTAAGATGGGCTACGTGTTGGTGATGTCATTTTGGAGCTAGAATCACAGCTGGTGTGAAGAGACAAAGAGTTAGTGTGGAAAGTTAAACAGCACTGATTCAGTGGAGCATCATCAACTTACAGGTGAGTTCTAAATCAGACACTGGGAATTTAGTTCAATGACTCTTGGTTTAACATCAGCTGAATGGAAGTCATATAAGCTGTCTCTTGCCTGATATAGGGCCAGAAAGACCAAAAGACCTTCTTCCTTTTGCATCAACTTTTTTTCTAATGCTAGACAGAGGCACTCCTTTAGATTTGGACCTGACAAATAATTTCTTAAACACAAAGGTTAGGTAAACTCTATGCTAATGCAAAACTAAAAAAGATTTCTGTGTTGCTTGCAAGAAATTCAGGGTACTTTGTATCCTTGCAGACTACTGGAGACTGATCTGCGGAGAGGGATCAAGACAGCTTGGGTGGGGCAACCTTCCTGCCAGCTGGTGTTACTCATTTGTGTTCTCTCCATGGGAAGAGGATGTATTTTTAGATTAGTTTTCAGAAGACAAGGCCTGTGATGGTAGTGTTACTGTCTCTGACTCTCCACTACTCCAATCCAATAATTTCTGACTATGTTATTCAACCTCACATAACTTGACTCTGTCAAAAATCTGAGTGACTAAAATGAAAAAAAAAGCTATAAAAATGGGTATCTGAGTAGAGATATTTGAATTAAAGATGCTTTAGTGAGGCAGATGAGGTTCAACCATGAGAACTGAAAGAACTCTAGTTCTGTTTTGGCTACAAGAAGCTCCAGTGTCTGTGACAGGCCAGTGTGTCCTGACAGACTACAAAAAAGCAAAAGTAGCAGCTGGAGAAGTGCACCTCTGCTCTGAGCCTACTAAAATCATTGTACCTAACTTGGTCCAAGCTCATGAAGTTCCTTGGGTACCCCAAGTACCCTGCTATGAAACAAACATGGAATTCATTAAGAAATTGTACAGGAGCTGGAATGTACTTTCCTCATCATGGATGCATCTCTTTGAGAACATGTAGGAGATGATTTGTAGCAATTACATCACTGGTATCTTTTAAGCTGATTTCATAGTGAAATGTGTTTTTTCAAGCACCTGTGCTGTCTGCTTACTTAAAGGTGGTTCTGCCTGTCATCCTGTCCTTCCAGTATAACCCTGAAACTAACCGGACAAATTCAGTATGATGAAATAGAGAGGATAGGTCTCAGAGACTGTTATAAACTTCATTAATGGAATGACAGATAGTGAAATCACTGAAGAAAAGTCTACTAAGCTTACCCTTTACTAGACTTTAGGGAATCTGCATGAAGAGCAAGATATCAAAAGTGAAACATCACCAGTTTTCTCTGCTCTCCAAACAACTTGTTTTTAGCTGCGCTGGACCTGAGTGAGACAGGGGAAGGACAGATTTAATTCCCCCACCTTGGCAAGGGAATATGCTTAGCCTCTGACATCATTATAGATGAATCCCTCCAGGGATATTAAAGATGGAGAGCATAGTTCAATCTTGGTGGCGTCATGTCCAGAGGGCCAGTGGGAGAAATCCTCCTTGCCTAGTTAGGCTTAAAGGGAAACTTAACATGAGGAGGATGACTAAAGTGCATTTAGAGCGACTGATTTATGTAAAACTATAACCTTTATAAAATAGGATTAAGTGCCAATGTGCTTGCATTTGGATGGGGAACGCTTGTTATTTGCCCTGCAAGAGTTATGGCCTATAGGTCTCTGTAACAGAGACCGAGAAAGAGACAGAGAGTCTCAGTCACATTTTCTTTTTCCCTTTGCTCCCACCCCCCTCCTTCTTTCATTAAAGTTACACATCATCCGAAGTGACCCCAGCCTCAGAGTGTCTCTACAAAACCATTGCATGGAGCCTCAGGACAGAACTTGCTGCAGTTCATGTACTCTCCCCCTGCGCTTCCTCTCCCTGCCTTTTGCTTTCTGAGTGTACATCCAATAAGTCAGAAGAAACTTAATCTTGTTTGCTCTGTCTCTAATTCTCTTTTCCTTTCTCTATTCTCCCTTTCTCTTGCTGTTCTGCTTCCTTGTCCCTCCTCTGCCCTCCAGCTCCAAGTTGTGTTTTATGTTGGTCTAGAACTGCAGCGCTTTTTGAGCTTACCTTTATCCTTTCCTGTTTCTGGCCTTCTCCTCTAGTTGTGGATCAATAAGTGCAAATTGTGGGCAAGGGAACATCAGTGGAATAAAAATTAATTGGTACAGGTCAGTCCTTATTTTGTGTCTCTTAAATTGTCGAATGGACTGATTTTACAGCAGGGATGTGCTTGGAGCAGAAGGAACAATTTGCTTTTTTACTCTGAGACCCACAGGTATTTGGCACTTCTGCCCAGAGACCCAAACACTGTCCTCAAGATGAATCTCTTGCCCCAGTGGTGCAGGCTGTCAAGTGAACTGATGCTCTGATCTGTGATGTTAGTGGAGAGCTGATATCAAAAGGCTCCACTTGCCACCACCTTTCTGTTCATATGGCACAGTCCTGGGTATTCTGGAATTTTTGGCTCTTTTTGTTTTGTCAGGTTCTGGGTATCATTGTCTTACATGTATAATCCTTTCTTCTTTTCTAATTTTTTGTTGTTTTGTTTGGGTGTTTTGGGGTGTTTTATTTCTTGGGGGGTGGTGGTGCATTTGTGAGGGGATTTTTTAATTTTAATTTAAAAATACATTGTTCAATTAGCAGACAAAGTGTCAAATAATCACTGCATTGGGAACTCAGGCTTTCATCTTTATTTTTCTGAAAAATCTGTCTCCTCTCCAATGCCTTCTTCAGTGGAAAATGGGATATATCACCCACATGAAATGATGGAAGTGGGTAGCTCAAACCACTTAAAAATAACCACTGTCCAGTGAATCTGACTCCAGTAATTTCTTGACTTTAGAAAAATCTTTCCCTTCTCATGCCAAGAGGAGAACAGAATTACTGGTAGTCTTTGCTTTTCACATCTGCTGCTGCTGTCTCAGAAGGAAATTGTGAGTATAAATCAGTTGGGGGCTCTGATCCAGAGATTCTCTTCTCTTTTTGAGTGCAGATTGCTATGTTTTCCTCACTATGAAATGGGAATTAGACTCATGGAAATGCAAGGCCTGTAAAGCTGATTTTTATCATGCTCCAGTTCTCTGCTGGTATTATTGCAGTGACTTCTGTGTTCTTTGCTCTTGGTATATATTGGGATTTATGAAGATAAGGGTTGGTGCAATAAAGTTTCTTAATATTAGCGAGAAAATTAATTTCTAGCCTGCGCCCTAACATGACATGTGCCAGTTATTGATGGATGAACAATAAAAGGGACAGAGGCTTTGCTCAGTTTGAATTGTTGCACTCCAAACCTTTTCAATATACTTTCAACTCTAG
Organism: Hafferia zeledoni; assembly: GCA_035583235.1. Classification (NCBI taxonomy): domain Eukaryota; kingdom Metazoa; phylum Chordata; class Aves; order Passeriformes; family Thamnophilidae; genus Hafferia; species Hafferia zeledoni. The sequence continues at coordinate 65,153,353 of JAWWEV010000095.1, forward strand.
CCAGGAGCTGTAATGTTGCATTTCTGCAATAAGTCCTTTCTCAAATTTTTCATCTTGACTTAATACAACCTCTCTCTCAAATGGTTACTTGCAGCTGTCAGGATTAGGAACACCGATCTGCTCTGGAGACAAAACACAAAGACAGTTCTAGGACCTGATTTTCTCAGATTTTCTTCTCCTCATGGCTAAGCTGGTTGTACTCAAACAACAAGTTTTCTTCCAGTGGCTCTGCTTTAGTACTGGAGCTCTAAACACTGCATTGAGAAGGAAGCCAGGAGAGCACTAAGGTAACTGAACTCCCTCCTCCCAAAACCCAAGACATCCCAAATCAGTTTCATTACAGTTTTACTTGAAAGCTGTTGGATCCTTTTGAGCCTAAGTGGTTGTCATGTTTTACAGATGGATTATTTTAAATCCTTAGGGAAGGGGAAAAAATTAACAAGGAGGATAAAGTAGAAAACCACTGTTGCAACCATTTCACCAGCTTCAGCTACCTGATGGCTGCCATTGCGTAATGTAATCCCTGTATATAGTGCATTACTTACATCCAATATGTGGTAATATTTACATTCACATTAGGACACCATCAAACCTTTGCTTATCCACATAGTTAAAATTGTTATCTGTATATGAACCCCAGAGATGATATATCTAATTGTCAGCAGTGACCTGATGATAATAGCAGTACAATACAGTTACACTATATGATATCATTAATCATCCAAATGTAGCATAAACAGAATGGACCATTTGCCAAGGTCTTTCCAGGGGTGGGAGGAAGATCCCTCACTTATAATAACTGGAGGCTTCCCTAAGGAAAGGGGCTGGTAGGATGGGAGGAAGTTTTCTCTATTGAAATCAGAATCACCTTCAAGGGTGGTACATGCCTCTATTTATTAGCATTATGCTACATATGCTAATGGCAGACTGTACACTATTTCTGAACATTAACATCTGCTCAAAGTAACAGACTTTCACTTACAGAAACTGATTTAAACTCAGTGAAGCAGATAAACACAGAAATCTAAGCAGGTGGCTGCAACCAAAGGAAGAATTCTCAATTCCTGCACTCAATTGATGAACTTCATTAAAGCCATAATTAATATTCAGATAACTATATTCCAACATGTAGAATAAACAAGATCATTTAAAGGATGCAAATGTCTACCTGGGATGAGGGGAGATAGGGGCTTGGGTTTGGAATACAGAGTGTTTTGAATAGAAATCCAAAACACTCGTTAATTTTGCACTGTTGACTTTGATGTTGGCCTGGGCCAGAAAACACAAAAAGCAAGAGGATGTTGTTACATTGTTTAGAGGCACAAAGTGGGAATTAAACATTTAAACAAGCAGTTTATGTAAGGTAACAATAGAAATTAATCTTTCCTTGTAGGATGTTAGGTAGTCTAAAGATCTGTTACAGAAGTGCTGGCAAATTTGGTCACTACTTTTAATACTACAACCTTTCATTTAGAAAATGTTGTAAAGGTGTGAAAAAAATAAATCCTTTTCTGTTCTCTCCAGTCATGCTTTCTCAAGGTTTTTAGAGCACTGAATCCAAGTGAAAGACTCACCAGTGTTTCGTCCAAAGGATAATATTGCAAAAGCAAAAGTCCTGCCTGTTTCTCTCAAACTGCAGTCTCTCTTGAAAGATTGGATGGGCTTTATTTCTAATCTAGCTGAGCCTGAAGCTTAGAGTGAAACATTAAAAGTGAATTTTACATGTATTCAACTTTTATTGCAGACATTTGATCTAGTTCCAGATATACCATTTTCCAAAGAATTATGTGATAGTTCTTTTTCTTATTTAAATAGTACATATATATATGGCCAGTCCTAAAAGGCATATTGAAAACTTGTGTACTCTAGGCAGGTCTCTGGACTGGTATTTCCTCTTGGTCCTTCCAGAAGACTCTGCTCAAGGCTTTATTGTGCCTTTTGAACTACTTTTCTTCTCTCTGTTGATCAGGTGCATAAGCATAGATGGAATATGCCATATGCACCTGCAGTAGCAGGCTTTCAAGAACTGTGGATTTGATCTGCATAGTGATGAAATGTATCACTATAGTTCATTATGTGAAGTGAACAGCATCCGGCTTTGGAAATCTCTTGGGCTGAACATGGTGAAAGCCTGGGACACTGACTGAGGGAGGTATCATACATGTTTGCCCTGTTCTCCCTGTTCTCTGGGTAGGTGTTTATGGCCACTGCTGGGTGCAGAATGGCATGAGCTCCGGACCTCTGAATCAGTGTGTCTGTACTTATATTCTTAAGAAAGCAATGTCTTTCTTTCCTTTTTCTTTCTTTTTTTGCATTGCCTCTTTAATGTTGAGAAGCTTTTGTAAGGAATACTCAAGGATCTAAACTTTGTTTATAACACTGATACTGTGTTCACTGGACTCCATAAGAAGGTGAATGGGAATAAGTAACAAGTCAAGCAAAATTTAGGGTACAATTTTGAGACCTGATCCTGAAAATAACTAAACACACCACGTGAGTTCTCAAAGAGAAACATTTCTGTACTTTTTTGGTATTGCATTTCTTCTAGTTTCTCCAAATCTCATGTGCTTTGTTGTGCTTCCTTGCAACCAGCTCCAGAACATGTGAGAATATATGAGATCTCAACCTCTTTTTAAAATTTTTTTAAATGTACCCTTTTCAGCCTATGTGTTAACCAAGAAAATCTGAATCTTGAAGACTGAAATACTACAAAACAACAGTTCTAAATGTCCAAATGTACTCTTTTGAGCTAAAATATGTTTCATCTAAAGATTATTAATCCAGCATTAGAATTTTTGATCATCTCTTCCATTTTTCTGATTGTGTTGGAGCTGGCAATCAAGACCTGTAACCTTCAAACTCTACTTTCTTGTTTTCTTTGAAATCAAAGGTGGCAACTTCGTGGCCATCCAAACTGCCTCTTCTGTGTACACTGGGAACCACAGGGTATAACTGTGTTGCTCTGATATTTTGGGAGGAGTCGTAGGATGGTGGATATCTAAGATACATATATTACTGTGAAGATTTGAGATTTACTCCTGTTCAGCCACCCTCCTGCATTTTTACTTCCAAAATACAGATTCCTCTATTGTCCCTCTATGTTTTCTGAATATTGAAGTATGCTAGGTGGGAGTTTTTATGTTACACATTATCAGAAACACAGGGACAAATTCTGCTATGCCTGTGCAATACATTTGACTTGAATGAGGCTGCACCCCATTAAGTGCTTCATCATTTGCTCCACAAAGTCAATAATAAAGCTCCAACAACTTCAACTCTGCAGTATCAGGACAAACTGGGAGCAGAATGTATGATGCTATTCCAACTTTAAAATTATTAGCTTCCATATGTTCCCAAATTTGTGGGTATATAAAATAATTGTTAGAGGCATGCAGGACTTTTTGAAGTTCTTTTCAAAAGGATTTGTTACTTCATAATATTAACAATCTGGAGGATTTTTTCAGATGATATTATTAGGCTGTTGTAGCTGTAGCTTTTTTTTTCTCCCCACTCTTTGTGCTTAATTGCATGCATGTGAATGGTTTCATTGGCTTCTTTGGAGGGGTGCAAAAAGATCTGCCTGAAAAAGTGTTCTATATAAAATCACAAGGGGGAAATGAAAAGAATGCCTACCAATCTGTTAAGAAAAATAAAATCGCCCAAGTGTGTGGTATCAATTTCCAGGGAAGAAAAAAAGGGTGTTTCAAGAGCCCCTAATGCAGTCCTAAGTAAGTTTTCAAAGCCAGTTTAAAAGAAGAATTTGTCTGAGGAAAAGCAAAGCAAGAGTAACCACCATGCCGGAAAAATGAAACTTTCTTTGAGAAGTGTACTTGCAGCTTTTATCAGACCATGCTGCAAAATGTGACACAGTTGCAGCCATCTTTTCCCTTCTGAATTCCTTGTCTTTTTCTGTGTCTGTATAAATACCTGGCTGTTATCCACTCAGCATAGTAGGGTCACTAAAGATCAGATGATATTCTTTTAGTCAACCATGACTGAAGGAAATACAGCATCTATGTTTGGAGATGAGGCCCCTTTTCTTCACTGTTATTTATCCAACCAGCAGGAGACATGGACTCCTCAAACGGAAACAGGAAGAACTATGGAGTTAAAGTGGAAGGTGTGGAGGCATTTTCAGGACATGAGCTGCTGGTACATAGGGCAGGAAAACGTGTGTAATGGGTGGACTGACTTTGCGGTTAAGCCACCCTCCTGCTCTAAATACAGGGGTTGTTCTGTGCCAGGGTACCCCTTTGGGTACCCCTTTGGGTACTAGGGATGTTGTTTTCCTTCTGCCTGCAAGCAAAGAAGAGGTATAAGGTTTGCAAGGCAGTCAGAAATCTCTGAGCAGTAGGACAGCTGTACAAAGATGTATAGTTATTATAGACATATATATAGCAAATAAACCCGACTGGAATCAGGACATCAAAAGACTGATGCTCTCTCCCAAGTATTCATCCTTTAAGTACTGTGTCTTTCTTTCTTTCTTGTTTTGTTGACTGCCTATTAGTGTGCTAATCTCTTGGGAGAGATTACTGAACAAATAGCTGTTGGACAAAAATAATGACAGAGTAAGAAATAGAGGAGGGCCCAGTGATTGCAGAAGCAGAGATGTATGAAATCACACACTGGTTTCAGAGTGAAGAAGGGCAAAGAAACTAATTTCCCTATAGTTCAAAGGGAAAGGGAAACCAGCTCTGCACAGAGGGGACTCAGCACACTTGCAGGATCTGTCCTTGTCTTTCCCCAAAAGGGTGTGAAACCAGTCTATATTATAATGAACAGTAGCAGTCCATGTCCAATTCCCCTCTCCACTATTCCTGCAGGGTGATGATTGCTGTCCCTGTGAACACTTCAGATTAAACCAAAGACTTCTTGATGCAAATAGGCTGAGTGGTAGCTGGGAGCTGTGACAGAATTATATCCTCCATGGATCTGATGTGGATGGGATGCACACAGCACACTCCAGCCCATGGGTGATCCCAACTACCCACCATGCAGACCTCCATTAGCTCTGAGCTCAGGATCTGCAGCCCCTGGTGCTGCCCAGCCCTGGGCTCACTGGGCACACAGCTCCATGTGAGGCAGGGCCCTAACTGATTTTCCAGCTAACTCTTTCACAAAACAAATCTATTGTCCACATTATGGGCCACACAAATATTGTCACTTCCTGGGAGAGGCTGTTTATCTCTATTTGCCTGGGATGGCTTTTGAATTGGACATTGAACCCATTTCCATGCAGTGATTAACATTGGTGGTGGAGAAAACAAAGGAAAACAGCTTGGACTGAGCTGGTTTTAAAAGAAAATATAAAGAAGGAAAAAATCACTGTGGTCTGAAAATGCTACAGTCAAGGGAAGGCATTCTGTAATCTGGGAACAGTCCTATATATAGCAGTATGCCTGAGTGCCTCTGGGGAGCTGAAGCACTTATAAATCTCATGTATTAGATGGAGGCAGAGTACAGCACTCTCTCTCTTGATATGGAGGTGGCTGTTTTTAGTGGTTCATGTGCAACTTGGAGTAATATCCCCATACTCCAGGCTGATGCTTTAAGAGAAGAAAGCCTTTTTGCTTTTGTTCAGGGCTCTTTGGGTCTTTCATAATTTCTTTTCTATTTTGTGTACTTTTTCCTTAGTTTGGAGAGACTGAGAGCAGACTGTTAGCTCAATGACTAGACTTGCATGGTTTTTTTTGTCAGCTGATACTTGTAGAGGAAAAATAGCTTAGCAAGAACAAAAGCTGTTTGCAGATTTGGAAGAAATTTGGCAAGTTGTTTCAAGCAGGACATAAAAAGGATAAAGTCAAAACATTTCCTGTTATTATCTTTAAAAAAAAAAAAAATGTTGGAATAATTTCTTTTCTTAAATAGCTGTGACCAGTTTTTGTTAATATATTTTATGAAAAGTATAGAAGATGTCCTGACATGGATGTGTTAAAATATTTGAGGGTTTTGGTTTTGGGGGGTTTTGTTTTGTTTTGTTTACTCAATAGAAAAAAAATTAATTTTTGAGATTTTATTTTTTTTTTTTTTTTTTTTTTTTTAAATCTCCACTAGTGAAAAATATCCCAAACCTCCCAGGCAAGACTTGATTAACTGCAATTCTGATTTCTCCCTGGAGCTGCAGTCCCTGGTTTGCACTGCAACCTCCACCACTCCACATCATTGGTCAAGGCACCAAATCTTGCACTAAAGATTTACTTCCCCACACATGTGTGTGCCGTGCCTTGCACAGAGGGGACTGGTTTTGGTAGTAACCTGAAGGTGTCACTACTACACTATGAATACTGGCACCCACCATGTCCTGCTCTTAGCATCAGGATGGCTGCACTGCCGTTACAATGAATATGCAAACAAACAAACAAACAACAACAACAAAGCAACAACCCAACAACAGCAACAACAAAACGCAATAGGTATCTCAAAGTACAGTTCTAGCACTTAAAGGACACCAATATATTGACTCGCTAGTGTCGAGAATTATTCCTTAGCAACTGCATTACTTTGGCCTATGAGCCACGATCTAACTTCCATTAAAATCAGTGACAAACTCTCATTGACTTAAATGGTGCAGAATAGAGCCATAAATCTTTAATACAGTCATGTGCATGTCTCTGTTTTTTCTAGGTAACATACCCACTACAATACAAAAATACATCTGTTATATGCACTTTGCTCAAATATCTGTAAATATGTCAGTAGCCACCCTTTCATATTATATACTGGGCATCAAAAAGTTATTTCTACTTGTGGTAAAGGAAAAATATTCATAAAAAGTTCTTTTCCAAAGATGCCAATTTACCTCCATGTAGAAATTCCCAGCTAAGGTTGTCTATAAATATTAATTCTTCATAACATATACCAAGAGCATCTCACACTAGGAAATTCACTCTGAAAGAGTCAATCCTTATACAGTCACTATGTGCAAATTTTCCTTGGTGTCTATACATCCCCTTGTTAACAGCACCAATTGGGTTAAAATAAGGCTGATATTTACACTGACTGCTGTCACCAAGGATGCCAGGTCCTTTCCAAACTCACTGCAGCCTGAGCCTGCAGTTGGGATCAGGTTATGGGCAGTTTTATGCGCTGTAATCTGCAGTTGCTCCTAAAATACCTTCCCCGCTGCCGCCCCACAGTGTTATTCCCACCTGGTGGCAGTGAGGGCAGCTTCTGGGTTGCCACAACTTCCTCATACATAGTGAGGAAAAGATGCCACACAGATGCCTTACAGCCCCTTCTGGCTATCTTCACAGGGTCAGACACCCAGTGGGTGAAAAATCAAGAGCTTCACTCTTGTAGTTGCTGAGGGTTTGGTCTTCTTGAAGGAAAGAAGTGATGGACGTGTTTGCAGCCTTTCTCACACACTGCCAGCTCCCCCTTTTTCCCTGCCTGCCTCTGCAGCTCCTGATTCCTTAAAAGCAGGGGTGAAGGGCTCCATAAGTATCTACTCTGTGAAGATACACCAGTAAAGCAGACCCTTCCATGCCAGGAATCAACCCAACATTGCTGTCAGAGCAGTCAAGACCCACGCACACATCTCCCTCCTGACATTTCTCAAGTCAGTGTAAAGAAGAGCTGAAAGGGCAAAAAGGGATCTGCTAGGAGATATCCCGGGGTGGCTATCACATTTGCTGTGTTAATTAGCCAAGACCAAAGCCCCTCAGCTGCTGCTGAGCCCCTTGTCACTCCTGGGTCTTGCCCGGGAACCTGAAGCACCTGGGTCAGTGGGATAGCTGCCAGCCATGTTGCTGAATAATGTCTCAGTTCACATTTCCCCTGTCTGCTGGTATCCATCTGCTGTCTCTCATCCCGTGCCTGGCATCCCAGGACCTTGAGAATGAAGGTATCTCTTTATCCCCTATCTGTGCAGCATGCATCACAGTGGGGGGCTCTCAGCCCCAGTGGAGGTGACACACTTCAGCCCAGAACCAAGGCAACCCCAGGATCTGACCATGCCACACGCAGCAAGAGAGTGCCTTTAATATAGAGAGAAGGCTGAACTATCCTGCATCTATTTTCCCTTTATACACCATCATGTGGGTTTTCTCTCACCCTAAGAGGAGACGCAGGCTCATTCTGTGTGCACCTCTAAAGCTGTCTCACTGCATCGTACAGCAATGAAAAACTTCACAGCAATGGAGACAGTTCTCCCAGCAGTGGTGTCTTTAGGCCTGGTCCACAGCAGGATTTGAAATATGGGAATTAATATACATTAGTCCTGCAGCCTTGTTGAAGCAATGTCTAAATAGCTTATATGTATTAAACACTCACAGCCTTTGCTGCCGGAGCCTGTTACTGCCTTTCAGCTAATGTCTCTAGAGAAGGTACTAACTAGACACCAAGGAAGGAAACGAAGTAAAACTGATCTTAAGCAGGAGTGTTTGGAGATGGAGAATTAGGGACATGGATTGCATCTCAAGTGACCCTGATGCTCTTTTGACTGGCAGGTTTCCTGTCATCCTCGCGAGTAAATGAAAACCATAGCTATGGTGCAGTGACTCAAGGTCCTCTAGAAAACTCTCACTGAGTGCTCCAAATTCTTGCTTCAACTCGCAGTATCAGAGAGGAACCAGCAGGCTTGTAGAAGATGACTGAACCAAAATCAACCCTCAGCATAACTTTTTGGGTAGGCTTTAAACCTATTCCATGAATCACAGAAACTGTGTTGGCATAAGGGCTTCTCCACTCCATTTCCCTATATAATCGCACACAAACTAATAATCCTTCAGAACTGTGATCTTTTCGGAGAATATAATGCACACATTCAGCTTCTGCAGTGTCCTCTGGTCCTGGTGACTTTGCAGAGGCCTTTGCAAGGTTTAGATCTGACCCCTCCTGTTGTTGTGTAGCTGCCTCTCTGATTATGTGAATGTTAGTATCCGGGGAAGGGAGATGAAAAAGGTCCCCACCTGCCCTGATTCTGAAAGACTGAGACGTGATCCTTCCCGTCCAGCCATGGTAAATAATGCTGCCCTGCTGGCCCATCCCAGGCAATAAGGGATTACTTGTGGGGAGTAAAGGTGGAAGAGGAGGATGTGAGACAACCCCTCCTGGAAAGATTTATAAATGCATCATAACTGACTTCACAGGCTTAGTGCCTTGGAGAGTAATTGAAAGAGATGTTCCATATTGATCTTTTCAGAAAGTTCAGTTTGTCTAATCCATCCCCTCCCTTAGAGCCGGGTGAAAAATGTTTGAACTTGTAGTGCTGGGGTTGGATTCTGCTCTCTGTCACCTGGATGCAAACACAGGGAGGCAAATCTGAAGGCCATGGAAGATTCCATGGTGTAAGGGAGAGCAGAAGCTAACTCCACACGCAGACAAAATGTGCTGGTGTGTCAGGAGTTGGGCTTGGTTTGAGGGAAACCATTTTTGTCACTGTAGTTTTCCAGTAACTTGATGGGGTGTGCATTATGTATCCATGTTGTGATGTGAATGCCAGGGATTTATTGCACAAATTATGGAGACTGAAGATGATTTTGTGATTAAGAAATCAGACTGGGACTTGTATAATCTGTATTTAATTCCCAACTCAGCTGTAGATTGCTGCTCTGCCCTGGGATAGCTTATTTATGCTTGGATCCATAAAGTTATTTAGGTATCTAATACCCCTTGATTTCAATGGGAGTTGGGCTCTAAGTGCCTTTAAGGATCTGAGTCTTAATTTTGGTGCAGCTCAGGGTTAGGAACCCAACCTATTTGATCATGATCTGGTACTTCTTTCCTCCTACTGAGGATGTGTGATTGTTTATGTCCATTTGGAATATGGTGGGTCTGTATGTGCCTGTACAGCATCTAGCACAGTGTACTCTTGATCTCAGTTGTTGCTGAAAAAACATAATACATATGTGATCACAGTTGCCAAAAACCCCCTAACTTACTGAGAGCTAAACTGCAAGAAAAAAAAAAAAAAATCAAAGGAACTTAACATTACAGTCTATTTGTTAATGTTCTCTTGTAAAAATCATCAGCAAAGACAATGTCTTTTACTGTGCATTGATCTTCTGTGGGCTTTTCAATTATTCAGCCCGTCTAGTGACCCTTCCTCAAACCATCGTAATTATTTCACAAGTGTGTCCATCCAGACATGTGGTTATTACCTTGCTTACTTTGAAGTCCAGAAAACTAGGTTACAAAACTTAGATCCAGACAAAGGGTACATGTATAAGCACTTAGGCCTGAAAACAGAAAAACATCCCAGTAAATGCTGCCCTGGAACAGACTCACATTCCCTTTTTGGAATCAGATTTACAAGTATCCCAACTTTTAA
>JAWWEV010000095.1:65163635-65188635 GCA_035583235.1 Hafferia zeledoni
TAAGAAGTCTCTGGGGATGGGAGTCACAGTTCCACTCTTCTGGCTAGCAAACCACTCCTTTACACCACCTCCTCCTGCTCCTCTCTGGTTTTGTTTTACTGATAACAGCATCCTGCACCCTGAGGCTGCCCCTCTCCCTCAACAGGAGCAGGCAATGTATGGTCCTTCATAACAGTAGGAGTACAGAACCAAACAACCACAGAGAGCACAGTGTTTATAGGGTTGTGAAATCTTTGTGAATAAGAAATTGTTTAAACCTTGACCTAGGTACACCACCAGAGGTGTTGCAGTGTTTGCCCAGCATGAGCACTGAAAGTGTATCCTCTGTTAGTAGCCATCTCATTCCTATGGGCTACTGTAGCTGCTTGGGAGATATGGGGAAATTCCAAACCTTCAGCTGGTGCTTGAGGTTTGCTGGGACTCTAGCATAGCCGTTTCTTATGACATTTTAGCGTGAAAAGCCAGCCTGAAGTTCTAAGCCTGTTTCCAGGAAGGGTAAGGCAAGTCCATGGACTTTTTTTTTGAAATACAAATTCCTAAACTTTTGGCACTGCCCTCCTACTCTTCAGATTTCAATATCTTCAAGGGGTAGATTCTCTCTGAGGACTCACTGAAAGGACGCAAACTGTGCCATCTGTGGAGCACTGACAATGAACAGGTAACCAGAGACATCCAGTGCTTCCTGGCTGTAATGGTTCATATCCTCCTAAAAGAGCAAGAGGGATTTGAAGGGACTGTTATGGGCTTATTTTGAAACAACATTCCAGTATCAAGCAATTGACTAATTTACTGAATTAAAAGTGCCTTGGAATGCCTAGTAGTGTAGCAATACAGCTAAGACTTGCTTAACCAGGTTGATGTGGGGAGTATCTCACCAGAAAGCAACCATTATTCCTATAGTATCAGGAAAATGGGAGCAGTTCCACCTGGCATTTCATTCATGTGAATGTTGCTGGTGGGTTTAAAGCTTTTTTGGTTTTCTCGTGTGTGTAGAGAAAAAAACAGACTGAGCTCTCCAAATAAATTAAAGGACTTTCTTTCCTCTACTCAGTTGCCCTCTCTGTGACATATCTTGCTCTCATTCCTTCCCTTCTCCCCTATGAAAAAACAAAAACAAAAACAAAACAAAAAAAACCCAGTGCAAAATAAATGAGTGAAAAGCCAGCATCTTACCCAAGCATCTTTATACAAAGGTTTAATTTCCTGCCCTGCTGTGTTTTCATGTATGTGGTTTTCCTTTCCTCAATGAAAGGAAGGAAATAAGAAAATAACAATGATAGAAAAAGATAAAGAAGATCAAGAACTTGAGAGACAATAAAAAGAAAGGATGTTTAGGGAAAGAATGGTCTGAGTATATTTCCCTTGCACCAAAGGCACCAGCCACCACTGTAAGGATCTGGAGAGTGGGGTAAAACATAAAACAGGTGGTGTCTATACGAAAAATGAAACTTGACATTCCTACACACTCCTTTCCAACTCAGAGAGTCTTTGTTGGAAGCACTAGCTGCCAGAGGAGAGAAACTATGGGAGTGTGCAAGGGGCTTGTGATGGATGACCACTGACAGGGGGCTCTGTTTCACTATCTGCCTGCTGTGGCAGCAAGCAGGGCTGGACAGCATCGCTGAGAAGGCAGTGCAAGAGCTGAAGAGTCAACAGCCCTCCCTGGGGAAAAAGTCAGGTTGCTATCTTGCAGGATATGAGTGCTGGGCGAGTGTGTGCGGCAGAACAGATAGGAAGGAGCCACAACGTGGCAGCATTGTATCTGGTGAGTGGAAAAGACAGCGAGAGTCAAAGCAAGCCTGACCTTAGTCCTGCCTATATCAAACCCAAGCTGATTTATTAGGAGAGGGTTGGTCCAAAGACAATATACAAGGAGCAAGCCTTGTTCTCAGGTACTGGTGACTCAGAACTACCCCTCTATGGAGAATAGGAAAAAGAAGAAGAAAAAAAATTAAAACACAAAAAATTACGGTGGTTTGATTATTATGCACCAAAACAAGTGGAATTCCCTTTAGCAAGAGTCTGGCAAAGCACTGCCTGTTAGAAAATGTCTGTTTACACAATATATGTGAGTCCAACAAGACCTGATCCCTGATATTTCAAGTGACTCTCAAATGCTAACTTTTTAGAAAATCTTGAAGTTCTTTATGTGGAATTTTTATTTATCCAGTTTTGTAAAGCAAGGATCAGCAAGACAATGCCAACAAGTTAAGTACCTTGAAGGTTTTTAAATCAGTCTCGAATTTACAGTGTCCAGCTTGAAACGCCAATTGCAGCAGGGACCCCCCTTTTCCCCAAGGCGTGTACACAACAAACATACAAAACAAGTAGGCACTAAAAAAAGTGACAGCCAGTTTTAATTTTTCTCTAGAAATTACTTGCTCAGCGTCTACAGAGTAAACCAACAGCTGAGCTAGGAAAAAAAAAAATGCTATGTCTCCTAACTCCCAACTCTCAACAACACTGTGTATTAAAAGTCTAGATAGGGCTGTGAATTACAGGCTCTGCCTGTGGCAAGGCCTGGGTGAGGTGGGTAGCTTTTCTGAGCTCACCCCAGCAGCTCACCTGGAACAGAGGAGGAATGAGCCACCAAGATAGGCCACTTGCTTGTGAGGTTCATTTATTCTGCATCTTCTCAGAAGGATTTCTGTGCCTCTCTTTCTCCACCCCTTAGAGAGAAAATGGGTCCCATCAGGGAAAAAAAAAAAAAAAAAAAAAAAAGGAAAATGGATTTGGGTTGTATAATTTGAGCATGAAGATGACATAAAAATAAGGGCTTCATCATCTGGGCTTGGTGAGGGAGGAGAAGAGGGAAGAATTGGAGGAGGGGTAAGGAAATAACAATTTGCTGTCACCTGAAGTATTGTTTAATGCTTTACTTAAAAATGCTGACAGCTTCTGCACAGCTGTATCCACAACAGAAGCAGCTTGCTGGCACGTTGATAAAGTATTAAGACGAGAACAGATCTGGGCACGATACAAAGAGATGAGAGCTCCTTGGAGCTGAATTAAGGCAACACGCACAAAGTAACCATTACCTGGCAAAGGATCGTTTCGTTGCCGGCATCTTTTGCTTTGATTCCATATCAAAGGGAGGGTAGGTGGTTTAGGGCTGGCACTCCAAGTTGCATGGCTAACTTATCTGTGTCATTAAAACATTGTCTGTTTGTAAGTAGAGAAAGATTTGAAATACAGGAGGGAGGGATCGGAGACAAGGGCGAAAAGCAACACCAGCTCTCTGCTAGGAAGTCGTGCAGTTTCAGGTCCTGCAGAATGCATTTAAATACCTGTCTCTTCTTTGCAAAAGCCTGAGTGCAAAGTTGTCCTGCTGTTCTCAGTCTGGAAAGTCTCATTACAAATCCAGATCTAAGGTTGCCTCTGCTTTCAGGAAGCTCTGGTTCCTGTGCTGGGACACCTTCTGGATCGGCAGAACAACATCTTGTGACAGCAAATATTATCCCAGCAGACCCTGGAGGGTGGGCGCAACCATATTGGTTTAAAAATGCCTAATGACAGCATGGTTTTACTTTCCTTTTGCTTTTTTTTTGTGTGTGTGTCTGTGTGTGTGTGTGTCTGTATTTGTATGTCAGTGTAACCATTTCTATTCAGGTACTGTCTCTAATAGAGAAGTTTTTTTCATCCTGATCATGCTGCTGCAGTTAGAATGGTGCAGTTTTCTACTTTCACAGACCTAAACACGATCCTGCAAAGTGTCAAGCCCTGTCAGTTCCTGCTGGCTTCGAGGAAACCTCAAAGCTTCTTTTCTGAGGGTCTCAGCAATTCTCTCTGCACCCCAAAGGAGAACTGGGCCCCAGGTTAATGAAAAGTAGGGCAGCCTTATCCTATCAGCTGTCTGAGAGGGTGCCTGGCATTTTGAGAAAGAGCGACAGAGAAAATTCAAGTTACCAAGGCAATGGGAAACCTCAACGTAGTGAAGACAAACATAAAAGATACAGGCTGGATCCAGACACAGCTTCTCTGAGGCAAATTCACTGCATGCCCTGCCTCAGTTTCCCTTTGATTTCAAGGCCGAAGTTCATGCTGGCTCACCACAAAACAGCATTATGAAGACGTTGCTGTCAACATTTCTGCCATGCCGCCATTTGAACTTGCTCTTTCCAAAGTGTGAATGAATATCTAATTTGTGTTGCATCAAAGTCAAATAGTTTGCCTTTTCTGCTGCCTCTGCTGGATCTTATGTAGAAATGAATTGTGCAGCATAAGATTCCGTCCCAGACCATACACACTCCAAAGGGAGAAAGAGAACTTCAACTCTTTCTCTCATTTCTTTCTCCCATCAGACTGGGCCAAATCTCAGTCTCATTATATTGCAGTAATTCTGGAAGAAATTCACGGAAGTCAGTTCCTCTAGATTTACGTGGATATAACTGAGAGGAGAATCCATCACCATGTCTTCATCAATGATTCCTAAGCAAGGAAAAATACTAAGGCCTCCTTTATCTTGACAGCATAAGATGGCTCAATAAATGTAAAGCATGTGTTACATAACAGTAGAATAATCTATCGTATTGAGGGCTCACAGATCCCAAAATTCTTTCTCACTTGCAATGGAGGTAGGGGGGAACCAGAATTAAATAAGGAGAAAAATATATATTGAATAAAGTGCTTGTCGCAGAATATTTTTTTTAAATACAGAACTGTGAAACCTAAAGTAGGGCAATACTCTCCCTTTCAACAATACTTTGACTTCCTACAGTCAGCAGATGCAATATGCATAGGATTCAGAAAGATCCCATTAAAATTCATTAAACCATGTTTCCAGCTATTTAGTAAATTTTGAAGAAAAGAAACCTATTGCCTCTTCTGCTCCATACGATGGCCTTTTTGAATGCAATTAACCCTTCATTCATGGGTCTTTCTATCCAACTAATCTCCCATCCCGTGCCTTCCGATGCATTTTTAATATCGCAGCTAATACTGCCACCTAAAATCCTCCAGCAGACTCTTTGCACAGGCAAGGTACTGTAAATCTCCATAAACAGTGCTTGGATGAACAGCAAATTCAGATAAGTGATGTGTTCTTTTTTCATGGCTTCCAGTTACAGACGGGGGATGCTCTTCATCCTTCAAGGTAGATTTTTATCCGGGAATTATGTTGGTTTCATACCTCCCCAGGGGATTTAGCCACTAGGTTGTGGAAAACTGGGCAAAAAAAGGGTGCAAGAAGGGGCAAGGTAGCTTAAACAGATAGTGAAACAATAAAGAGAGACCTAGTACTACACATGCAAATAAACATCTAAAAGGGGTGGGGAGGGGGAAGAAAAAGGAGAAAGGAAAAAGAAAAAAGAAAATAAAATGGATCCAGGAAAATCAGAAGGTGTTACTTGGTGTGTCAGATTTATCTGCCTGCAGTGCAAAACTCTGGTCTCTTTATTACATAGTTGACAGAGACTCAGGACCCAATCTGGTCTCATCCTGAGTTCGATAAACTGTGACCAATTTCAAACTGGAGCTCCTATTTATGGAGGTGTTAAGCGGAGAGGGGGATTATATCACGCAAAACAGAAGCAACCAAAAATATTTCTGTTCCCCTCATCCTCTTTTCCCATCTGATAAATGAGCTGGTGTGTCAAAACAGGGAGTGGAGCTGGAGGGGCCAGGGAAAAGGGTTTGGTATAAAAAAAGAAAACAGAAGATGAGAACTGAAAACATTCTGTGTTTCTGTTTGCTCAGAGCATATCCCATTCCCAAGCCAAATCTAATCAGAATCTGTCCATGATAAAAAAATTCAGAAAGGAAATATTTTGAAATATAGGAGGGGTCTCAGCCTGATCCACACTGCAAGGTGTTCAAGGTACACAATGTTTCTTTCATTATTTCAATGTTCTGTCACAGCTATGAAGGAGTGTTATTTCTGAGTCACAGAATTATGCTTTTCACTTGGATTCTGTAACACCCCTACGCTTAATTATTTCATCTGAACTGCAGATTTCCACAGATCCAGCAAAGCATTTAAGCACCTGCTCAACTTTAAGAACCTATTGCATTCTGGAAGGCTTTCCACAATATGAATTAGGCACACACTTTGCTGGATGGACGACTCTATACCATAACTGCATTTCATCTGGAAGAGAGCCAGGCTCTTTCCCAAAGGGTTCACCGCTCTTTAGTATATCGGTGTAAAGTTTGTCCGTAAGTGGATGTGCTTTTTTTTTATTGAAGACTCTGTTATATCTAATTGAACTCTGGCATGGTGTTTGTGATCACTTTTGGATAACCTGTAAAGGACTGATCCTAGCACTGCAGAGTGGGACACAGTGTTGAAGTTTGTGTATCGGATGTGAGTATAACCCAAGCTACTTAGAAGCTAATATGAAACTGCCCGCTTAACAGAGAGGCACTACCATTGCCTTGCTCTGCCACATCAGGGTATTTTAAAGAGAAAGCAGAGAGATTCTGTTTAAAATTCACAATGCATCTGTACAGAGAATGAGAGTTTCAAAGTACGGCACAAGTCTTACTTTATGAGGAAGTATTATTCTCATTGTTCTTCCAGAGCTGGAAAGGGAGAAGAAAAAAATGTATAGGAGCTCAACTCTGCAAAATTTGTGGACCTGAGTGGCAGGCTAAGTGCTACACAGCAAGCTGTGGAAAAATATCAGCCATCAAAAGCCAAAAATCTGGTCTCTGAGCTTCCCGTTCAAAGACATGAAATGTACTATCCTTCCACCTAAGAAAGAGCATCAAGTACATACTAAAAATTTGGAGGTTAAATACCCATATAGTGGGATACATCACCTACCTAACAATTCACTCACACTGGGCATGTAATGCCATGGAAATGTGTATACAAGTTAACAGCAAAGTTCAGTTGTTGTTAGAAAACATATATGGATTCGCTCACTTTAATTGTTTCCATGATTTAAGCATGGGGTACCAGGAAATTAATCTGGGCAATAGTGAAAACAATCTGCACAAGGCTTGGTCCAGTGTTGCTAAAATAAGCTGGCTGAAATGAAAAAGTGCAGCTGTGACTCTTCTGATACCAACACACACACACACAAAAACACACTCACACACAAAAATCGGCCCTTACTCTTATAATTTATGGACACAGATGAAAAGCCAAAGGGGGCATGGTAATGCACACAGATGCTGATTAGCTGCAGATTATATTGATGATGTAATAAAAATTCACTTTGCCTCTTAAGCTGCACCAGGACAATCAAAGAGGGATTAGATAAAAATCAGAGAGAATGAATAATAGAAGGGAGCGGCAACATCGTAAACTATAACTCCCTGCAAAGTGTTCTACCTCTGATTGTCCTCAGTCAGAATAAATAAGGGCTGGAGGGTGTAAATACAGTCCAAATGTACATGAGAAAGAGGCAGATGTGGCTTTGTAAGTGTATTATTTATCAATAAGTAGCTAGATACGCATGTTTGCCTACACAGGTTTGCAACTACACACATACACACATCTACATGCACGTATCTTACTAATTCTGTTAAATAGATGATGAGAGGGAGGGCAAGAGTGAAAATACTGTATTTGGAGAGGGAAAGATGGACAGAAAAATATATGGGATGAACAATTAGCAGCATACGGGAAATGATGTGAGCGAGAAAGATATGAACTTGTTTGAAAAAACCCTCAGTTTCTAATTGACAGGGCAAGAAATACACATGAGAACACCCATATACACATCTATTTACCTAGACTTACACCAGTGTAGGTCCCTCTATGAAAAAAGAATCCTTCCAGCTGCCAAAGGTCTCAATCAGAGAGACACAGGAGAAAACTTTCCTCTCTTAGAGTGCTTGCTTGAAAAGGAGCAGAACTCCTGCATGTCTAACATTGGTATAAGTTTACTGACCATGTTTAATATTTGATTAAACCTTTGGCATAACTGACTATCCTGATCTGAATAGATGATCCAATGCTTTCCCTGGTAGTAAAGCCAAGCATAAGTAATAGCTGTCGTCTGACTACTGCTGCCTTATGCACATGAGTCAGATTTTGCTGCGTCTGAAAACCTGCTACCTGCTTCTGGATTCTTTTCAGTTGCCCAGTATTTTCAACAATGAAAATGAATGAAAAAAACCCCAAAAACTAAAATTCTTTTGCCAGCAGTGTAGGGAGCTGTAATTGATTCATAGATGTGGAAAAAAATCCCTTCCTTCCAAAGTCTTCCCTGGCTTAATTTTACCTGTTCTCCTTGCTGTACTTTTCACCTGTGGTTTGCATTATTACTTGCTAAATACATTAGAAAATGCTCATCAGCTTGCTCGGCAGCTTGGGGATGTTTATGTGGTTGCCCACACACATATGCACACACACATAGCAATTTTATAAATAAATCACAGTCACAGGGGTGAGGAGAGGGCATGTGGTGCTTTGGAAGGGAGCAGAACAGCAAAAAAGAAAGGATATCTTCAGGATCAGAAAAACAGAGGCTGTCAGAGTTTCTCTGCACCTCTCAGCACCTGTGAGATGGCCACTGCTGCTGATCACAGAAGGTGAAAGACAGGGACAGCAACCCGGGATGCTTTTTCTGTGGCCACCTAGGTGAAGAAATGTCTAATCCCTCAAGATAGACAAAAAACAGGCCTAAATAATCAGCCTGCATGTTTTACTCCTCAGATGAGACAAGGCTTGTTGGGAGAGGTAATATATTTTATTAGACCAATTTATACAGCTGGAAAAAAAAAATAGACAAGCTTTCAGGCACGCAAGGAAGTCTGCCTTTTTTCCTCATCTGTATCAGCTGGACTAATAAAAGATATTACCTCTCCTTACAAATGTTTTCTCATTTATAACCTTAGACCATCACCACTAAAGCTACAGCATGACTTTTGCCTTAAATACACACAAAACCCTTTGCAAAGCTGGATAACATAAATTCTTCTTTACACATAGCAAACTGAGAAAGAACAAGGTCTAGGAATGGGATCTTGAAGGATACAGAAGGTTACTAAGAGGACTGGGCTAGAAATAGGCTCATAATCCCTTTCTACCTATCTCTGAATGAAGCATAGTCTGATGCAGCAGTACATCAAAGGCTTGTTTTGTCTTCTTGCATTAATTTGGTGTTGCTAAAGAGGGGTCCTTGAAGTAAGGGGTAGTTATGTTTCAAAACAGCAGGGAAAAATATTTTTCCATGGAGCTGAACTGTAGTCCCAGAATGGACTGCCAGGAATAGTTAAGATCACAATTTCAAGAACTCAAAGGAAAATGACTGCAGGATTTTTGTACAGATGTGAGAAATCAGCTGTTGATTTAATTAAACAAGTAAAGCTAAAAAATTAAAAGGTGTGATTGCTTTGGTGAAATTACAGATTTACAGCATTATTACAAATTTTTAATTTATTTTTTGAAAGAGGGCATTGAACTTTGAACCTCAAAAGGTAAAAAGTCCACCTTTTCTGTTTACACTCTCAGTAGTTTTTGTATGGAAATACATCTGTCTGTGTGCCTGTGTTTGTGCATATTTTGTGAGTGAGGGTCTTTCTGCTACTATTCCCAACTATTTTGCTTTCTGAAAATACTTGGACAGTATGGTTTCCATTTCCCAAAACCTGCTGGGAAAGGAGAGGTGAGACAGCTAATGTGGCCTGAGAGAATCTAAGTGATGGCTGGCGACATGAACTAGTGAAGTGCTCTCTACAGGGGTGACAGCCAGAAATGGCATGAGGGCAGAGCTGAACCAAGGGAAAAGTTGTGTGAACAGCAATGGTGAGAGCCAGGAAAACAGCTTTGTATCAGCAGAGGTTGGTTGTGGAAAATAAATGACTCATGAGCACAGGTAGTCTGAGAAGGACATTGAAGGAAACAGGCAGTGAGATTGGAGTGGCACCTGGGGAAGGCACCTGAATCCGGTGGTGGATCTAAGCCTCCCACATATGTACCTGCAACCAGGGAAGGAAGGTTAGGAAGAGAGGATGAAGAGTTGATCTTGGGTGCAAGCCCAGCCAGTGACAATCTGAGTGCTGCACTTAAACAGCAAACGCAGAGACCAAGGATGGAGACCCGAGCTGGAGGAGTGAGGGGCTCACACAGCAATCAGACCTGTGTCTTTCGTCAGCTAGCACAGAGCAGAGTCACTTGCTTTGCTGGTGGCTCAACTATTTCTTTTTTAATTAAGAAGCTGCTGCCAGAAGTCCTGTTCCTGTATTGGTGTAGAGGAAAGGATAGGGGAGTGACACACCTATTGTGCAACTCCTTTTATGAATAAAATCATGAAATCTAATTCTACCCACACCTCTCTGGCCTTTTTCAATGAGCTGCTCAGTAACAAATGATCATTCAACAGTGCAAAGCAGACATTATATAGGAGAACAGACTGAAGCTAATACAACACACATTGCCATCCAAACAAGAACCCAACATTCAACATTCTTTCTTCAATTTTTTCTTCCCCCATCTGCAAACACTGTCACTAAAGCTGAGTAAATATATAAATAATTAAACAAACAAATACTTTCTCTGCTGCCCCCAGGCCTTTGAAACTGAGATTTCGTTGGATTTCAGGCAATCAAAGAGCATCACGTTCGCGCACTCACACTGCACACGCGCTTCCTCTCTACCTTTGACAGAATATCGTTGACTTGAGTGCATTGTGATGATTTCAAATAGACTAGGGGTTAGATAATTGACTCTATACACACACATAAGCACATGCACACTCCAGCTCCTCCATTTATTTCATAAAACACGTAAGCATAGTGGGATGGAAACACCAAAAAATACCTCAAACAAATTAAAAAATTCCACATACATTGCTATTGATGAACTAACTAAAACCACAACTCAATAATAATAATTATAAAAACCCAACAAAAACAAGGAGCCTGATTCATTTATTTGTCAGATCTTCACTGTAGGAGATCACCTGAAACCTTCCTCTTTAATGAAACTGTTACTAAATTAAATTTGTTGTGGCTGGATACCTGAGGACAGTGGTATGTTCTTTATTCCTCACAGGAACCTACACCTTGAGAAAGCTACCTTCTGGACTACTTTGCTCTGCCAAAGTCAGGGATATTCACATCACTGTTTAAGGATTCACACAGTGTCTGACTGTTGTTTGTGAGGCTGGGTCAGAGTCTAACTATTGACTTCAGAGAGTGTTGGGTCGGTACTCAGCAAATGGACGATGACTGCCAATTCCACCTGCCCGTACTGAGTGCAGAAGTACACTTGTCTAGAGGGAACTTGCTCTTTTTACTGACCCTGTGAAGGCAGACACCTTTAGCTTGATCCAAATCATGTTGCAAAAAAATAGTTTTGGATCAGGCCCTTAAAGAAGAAAGGTGGGATGAAGCCTTTCATCAAATCCTTGCTTTGCAGCTCCCTCAGTTGCCATAACAATGAAGAGTATGTATGTGATTCACTAAAAGAAGGAAAAAAAAATACAGATCAAAATCTTGAATCAGTGAATGATGATATTCTTGTAGACAGAGACATTACGAAGGCTGAATCCTACTCACAAAGAGAAAACTGGCAAAATTGCCATTGACCCTTTCTTAGCAAAGCCAGGAGAAATACGTATTTACAAGTGAAATGAGCAAAGCTAATCTTCCATGTCCTCACTGCGTGTTTTTTGAAAATGCATTTTCTGGATCTACACTGAAAGGGGCTCTGATGTAATATATTTACTATCAGAGATACATCAAAACCTTTAGGAAAAAAAAAAAAAAAAGGAAATGTCAAATTTATGCCATCAACTTCTCCCACCTAAAATAAACACATAAATAAAATGAAATAAAATAAATTCTGACTGGACTAATATTGCAGTTGGGGAAATGAAAGATCAATAGCTCACTAGAGCCAATGAGAATCTTTGCATTGATTCAACAGGTTTCAGATCAGGCCTGAAGGCACTGAGCTTAAGTGACTCTATCAGAGAGTGTTGGTGAGTAATTATCCATGCTGTGATTAGAACCTAGGCATCCTCACCACCCGCTCTCACCCACCAGATAGTGCCCATTTCTTTGAATGAAGCTGCAGGCACAGGAAGCAATTTAAAAGGAGCGGCTCTGAGGTGTATTAACCATTGCAAATAATTCACAAGAAACGGCAATGCTTGTGGGGTTTTTTCTATTTATTTGTTTGTTTAATTTGCTGTTAACTTTCCATAAGCCATAGTAGAATGTAGAAACTTGCACCACTCTATCTCCTGGAAGACCTTTACATGCAAGACCTTTTCCTGTCAGCGTTTCTCTGGGTTGACTCAGGTGTTTGTTTGATTTTTTTGTTTGTTTTCTTTTTTCCCCTTCTCTGTCAATGACTAAACTTGGAGTTAGATAATTTCTAAGACACTTTTTTTTTTTTTAATAAAAACTTACTGTATACCCTCTTGCAAATAAACAAGAAGCAATGATATGATTTTGGAGACTTTGCCAAAGGATTTTTGTTGATTGTCTTGCCCATTCCTCACTTCCACTCCTACTTTTCTCATTTACTGCCAGTATCTTGAATGAGATTTCTTTTTCCATAAAGAAAAAAACCCCAAATATATATTAAAAAAAATATAGGAAGAGGGACAGTAAACTTAAAAAAATGGCCAGGATCCATCTGAATGCATAAAACAAACAAATGCCACTGAATAACCTAAATGATTAACAATCTAAAAGAGGGTTAAAAATTGCATCCTCATCCTTGTATTATTGAAGATGGGATACAATCAAATAAATCACGCTTAAAGCAATTAAATGCTCACAAAAGAAAAGCACTTGCTCTGTAAACTGGAAAAAAAAAAAAAAGAAAAGAAAAAAAGTGTAATGAAATACAAACCTTCTTTAAACTACCATACAGACACTTGAATGAGATAGTTGAAGCTGAACGGTATAGCAGGAGCAAACTAGCTTACCTAGGTAAGGCAGCCTGTTGTTGAAGAGGGAGTAGATAAGAAATTCAGAAGTAGTCAGGTCTGTGTATTGGGGTGTAGGCGAGTAACAACCTTAAGGCATCGTGTATTATCAGCCACTCCTGCTTCAACCAGCAGCATCTTGCAGAACTGCCCATAACTGCGGGCCCAATCCAAACACTGCTGCAGGTAAGGCAGACTTTTTCTGAAGACTTCAGCAGGCTTTTGGGCAGGTGTGTAGCTGCTATGCAAAGTCGTCTCTTATCAATTACAGATATCACAGAATATATATTATTTTCACCCCAGTTTTCCTGTAAATGCTGATAAAGGGTGGAAAACAAAATAATCAATCACTTTATTGTGATTCTGTGTGGAAAAAGAGCTCTCTAGGATTAGTTTTGATGAGGGCTAAACTTGTGGACAAAAATGCTTCTGGTTGCATGATGTTTCTCAGGTTCCTTCTGTGTGCCTGCCAGGCAAAGACCCAATCCTAGAGAAAGAGGAATTTCGTTTCTGTCTGGGTCAGGTGAAATAATGGACAATAAATAGAGCACAGGCAAGAAAACTGAGTTTTCTCCAGTTTAGCTTTCAGAGAGGTGCAAACCAGTTCTAACTGCTCAGCAAAAGTATCTCACTCTCCCCCTGCATCCTCCATGCACCATTTCAAAGAAGTGCATCTTTACTTTATTATATTATTAGAATCAATCAATATTATTAATATTACATGTGGAAAATTCTGTAAATTCTTCATAGTTCTCCTCCCTGCCTGTTAACAGGAGGTACATACAGTCTCTGGCTAGATTGGTCAAATAGGCTATCAATAGCCTTAATAAGCAATACTTATATTGTGACCTTTGTTCACAGAACTGAATCTCTCATATAGGGCTGTCAGATTCTTTAAAGAAGTATTGATAAGCTCATTACTGTATTGCTACACATAATTTTAAGTGTGATTTTCACTCACCCTGAAGCATCTAGTAACCTAATACTTTTTTTTTTTTTTTGTCTCCTAAAGCATTGGCCCTTTTACAATTGATCAAATAGTGAATTAGAGCATTATAGAGAGGAAACATAATCAGGGGATTTCTACAAGCACACTGTGATATATCTTTTGATCTTCTGACAACCTTCATCCCTCTGGATCTCAGAAAGGAAGTGCTGTTTTATAGGGATATTATTAGGCTGATGCTGCTTTATACATCTACCTGCAAGAAGCTACTGAATCCGACAAAGATATTTGTGTGCGTTTGCAGTGAGTGATGCATATTATGTGATGCGAATCTATCCTTAGGGACTAGAAAGGAGAGGAACTATGTGCAAATGTAAGTCTACCCTTTCGATACATGCGTGCATACACAGTCTCTGTGTAGTATATACACAGGCATTTGAATTAGAAACAGGCCAAATATGCAGTCAGATCTCATCAGACCAACTCTGTCTGCAAAGCTCCATTTTTATTCTGTTTGAAGAAGCTTCATGTCCAGAGTTATCTGCCCCAGTGCACTGGGGAGGCAGCCTCGTTGATTCTGAAATATTTTGGAGGCTCAGACACAATGTATGAACAAACCAGAGATGAATTAATTAAGTGTGACTGTATCATTAAATTAGTATAATGAACAAATTGTTACGTATCATATTAAGCTCTGCATATAATTCCAGGAATACCCTGTTAAGTCACTTGCCACTTTCACGTAAGAGTATGATCTCTGTACTGGCTTTTAGAAAGGAATTATTTACAGACCTACATTAGCCTGTCTGTACTAAATGCATTCTTTCATTAACATGCATATAAAATAAATACTTGCAAGTGTGTGATCTACAGACATGTCAGGCACACTTCTATCTCACTGCATATACACTTCGCACATAAAAGTTCATTCACTGCTACACTTTTCAATTTTTCTGGGGTTTTTTATGGTCTTTTAAAATATTTTTATGTTCTTTTTATGTTTTCCAGATTTAAATAAGGAAATTACACACCTCAACCACATAAAGGAATAAGAACAGTCTGTGTTACACACCGTGCCTACACTGCACTGTGGTCTACCAAACCTTAAGCAACTTTTTGTCTGCAAAGTACTTTGAAAGACCTGACAGTGAAGGTCCTTGTCACCAGAAAACATATATCGCTGGACAAATCAACATTGCAAAAAAAAATCATCTATGAAATAGTTAATGTTAAACAATGACTGTCCACGTTCAACAAAGGAGGGAGAAGTAAACAGATAAGGGTGAAGTAGATCGAAATCTGCATGCCTCATTGGCTGAGCTGTCGGATATTTCTAATACATCTGAAGGGTTTGTTACTAAGAACCTGTTAAGTATCTTTAAACCTTTGATCTGTAGCCAGTCTTAACAAAGGTGACAATTAATTACAGAAGAGTGCATTGCAATAAAGTTACATCGTGGTCAGTTTATATATACTATCCAAAGCTGGTTCACAGAAGTCACTGTCAATTAAAGTCTTCTTGGAGTTCAGTTCATTATCAATTTTTCCCCCTTGCCTTGATCAATATTTTTGGCTGCTTCAGCTTGACAAACTTAACACAATGTCTATATCTATATGTCTTGCCATTCATTTACATGGAATAGAGGGCCGTATATGATTTATTTTTAGCTTCTGTGTATGGTCAGGCACTTTATTTGAGAGGTTTAGAGCTCTCATCCATCTTTATTTTAAGGAGCGACAACAATAAGCCCTCTCTTCCTTCAAGGCGATGTCAGTTGGATATAATGAAAGCACATTAAAAGCTGCATTCACCTGTATGTGCATTCAGGCTGTGGCTCCCAGTGACAAAAGCAAACAAATGTAGTCTCTGTGGTGACATCCTGACTCCAGCCCACACCAACCAATGCAGCACAGACAAAGTGACTCAATAGGTCCTGCGATGCCCAAAATGCAACTGCATCTCAAGAAGGTAGACAGAAGAAAGGCCCTTGTAATATATACCCCAGGTCTGTCAGTGGAGTGATGGTGGAAGAAAACCATAATTTTTACTCACCATGGTTATTATTTTTTCCCTTTTTCTGCAGCAGATTTTAATGCATAAGGGTCAGTCCACCATGACAAATCCAAGAAACAATCGTATGAGCATTGGTGGAGCATTTAAGTGAGTGAGAAATGCAATGGAGATCGAGTTTTTGGCAGTTCCTCAGCTTTTTTTTAGTTTTAGTTTCACTTACAGAAGGAAATCAGAGTTAAAGGACAAGCCAGGAAGCACAGAAACTAGTAGCATTAGCTGCAAGTGTTGTGGTTTGCTGTGTAAATCCAGAATCCAGAATTCTAAAGGGAATGTGAAGCACTGAGTAAGTGCAAGTTTGCACCATGATTTACAAACATGAAGTCACTGAAGTGATGAAAAAAATATGAGTTCTGCCTAGCAAGCAGGTAACAGGCCTTTGCTCCCAAGGTAAAAGTGATGCTGGGTTTAATGAAACACCAACCTATTTGTTAAGATCAGGATTCGACTTAAGTTCCCTTAACACCTCACCTACTTTGTGCATACTCTTACAGCACAGAAACCAGACAGCACTTGATGGACAAGTCATGTTGAGCTCTGCAGCCTCCTGTTTGGTTTGTTTTTTGTTTTTTGGTTTTTGTTTTTGGGGGGTTTTTTTGAATATTACTTTAAGGCTATAACCAACACCTACTTGAGTCTTTGGGCATCTGGTGCTTTTTCTCTATTTTAAATGCAGGTAAGCGGTCCAACAGCCTAGATCATCTCCCCTACTTTTTATCCTTTGGAACCATTACTGCCTGTTGCATAAACCCACCCCGGTTCACACTTGATTGACGGGAGGGATGGTAACAGCTCCTTTAGTGTCGTTATGGTCTGTCGGGTCAGTGAGGCTGGTATGTTCACACACAGGGTATGCATGATAAAAAACACCCTGATGCCTTGCTGAAAAATGTGGCTGTGTATTTCCAGCTCTTAGGGCTGGGGGAGACCTTCCTTGATCATCCAGTCCCTTCAGTCCCTTACTCTTGACCACTATGAACAGAGAGTCCTCTGCCTGCCCTCCTTGACAGGTACAATCCACTATTCGGTTGAGCGCGAGACACTCTCCGCGATCTCGGTCACTTTTTACCCAGACAGAATTTCATGGTACTTCCTGACAACTTCCTTCAAAAGACTATTTCATCAGCTGCCTGGCTGTTATTATGCTATGCATTTGGAACCCTCTGCTAAATAAAGCCCTGTCTGTGGCACTGGCCACTAACCGACGCGTAGTACAGGACCAGATGAACTACACTTTTCTTCTGAGGTGACAAGGACCAAATTTTTCCTCTACTTCACTGCTGAAATTCCTGATCTTTTCTGGCTGACTATACGAAAAAAACCCCCACCAAAACTACCATAAAACTAAACTAAACTGTTTCCTGTTTCTGTTGTTATATTTCAGAAATTAATAAGTTTCCAATTCACCCTTTAATTAAGTCTTGGTAGGGCCAAGTAAATAGTACAAAATTTGGTTGTTGTTGTTAATTAATTTTTTTTCAATAAAAAATAATTACCTTCTTTTTTATTCTCTAAAATGCTCAAAGGCACTAGTTTATGTAGATATTGATGGACCAAAACAATTGTAATCCACTAAAGTGTGGGAAATATTAGTCTAACCTGGAGAAATGTAAGAGAAGAAACAAAAGCTCTAGAAACTCAAACTTCAATTTCTTTCTTTTCTCTGCATTAATGTAACTTTTAAAGAAATCCATCTTGTGAGGATGAATAGTTGATATGGTGGTGGGACTAGCTGAAGCACAGCTTCCAGTGCAAAATCTAACAGTCAAGCAAGAGATCCCAGAAAACTGGAGTTTGTATTGGAAATGCTGACACAACCGTAACAACAGCATCATAACTGGCTGCAGCTGCTTTTAGAAACCAGAATGCGTGTCCAGACCCCTGAAAAAAAGAGTTAACATATACCCTTCTAATTTATGAAACAGTCTGGTCTATCTGTTTCACATTATTAAAGCACATAGATGCTCATCTCTACAAGAGATTTTAATGTACAGAGGGTTGTTTTTTTCCTTTCTTCCCGCAAGCTATCCAATTGCATTTTGATTGTTTTAGGGGGTTGTTCTTTAGACCTAAGGCATAAAGTCTCCTCTGTTTTATTCCAGTTTATTTGTGCGTTTACCTCCCTAAAACTTGTTTGGTTTACTACCATACTAAATACTGTATGTGTTTCTTTCAGCCAGGCAAGTCTTATGTTTCAATTATGGAGGAGTTTTTTCAGCACCTGTATTGCGTTGTGCTTCTTTTCAACTAAATTTCCATTTCCCAAAGGCTATATGCATGAATGTGTATACATCTCTTTGTATATATACACATACAAATCTATACGTTTCTGCATATATAGAAATACATCACCTTAACTTAAGGCTCATTTTCATTGCGCCTTTGAATTTCTGACATATCCAAAACCTTCATAAACATCCTCAGACTTAACAAGATATTAATTTTTCTATCATCTATCTTTGTAATCAAACAGAACACAATATAATGAATGGAAGCCTTGTTTCCCTGCCCCAGAGGTGTCTTAAATTTCAAAATTATTTATACTTTTGAGAAAGTAAAGCAGTGAAAGTACTAAACTATTCTCTTCATACTGCATTTTTCTAGCTTCCTTGAATGCTTACAGAGTGATGTTTGGGTCAGTAAGAAAAACATCCTAACCATGGTACTGTAACGGTGGATTTCAAGGAGCTTTTTGAGGGTATACTTTTTTTCACCCCTGAAAGAGAGTTGAAAGAATGTTTTTGCTCTCAAGTCTATGCAAGACTCCTGCTTTTCCACTGCTCACTATCTGCACTCTTTAAGTGCACTCGCTCCTGTGTGTTTGAGTAAATCTCAGTTAAGTGTGGAATGCTGATTTCTTCTGACTTCCTAAATAGAATATTATGGAGACCTGTGTGTTTTAAATTAAAACACTTTTCAGGCCTTGGGTACAAGCAAGCTTCAATAGAAAAGACTGTTTAAACCTGTGGGGACAGTCCTATATTTAGATTACATTAATTCATAAATATTATACTAAATACCACTTAAATTGGCCTTAAATGACTTCAAAGATAATGCATTATAATATGGCTGTCCTGAGAGCACTAACCTTTATGTCTCCCAGTAACTCAGCCTTTAAGTATA
This sequence comes from Hafferia zeledoni, assembly GCA_035583235.1. Taxonomy (NCBI): domain Eukaryota; kingdom Metazoa; phylum Chordata; class Aves; order Passeriformes; family Thamnophilidae; genus Hafferia; species Hafferia zeledoni. Next base: position 65,182,609 of record JAWWEV010000095.1, read on the forward strand.
CTCCACTGCTAGATAAGACAGAGGGAAGTTATGAATGAATGTCTTGCTAAATTGTTAAAGCGTGATTAGTTAACTCTGCATGAGTGTGCGTGTATATGTGAGCATGTGTGTGGGTCAGTTCAGCCCCGGTAGATTTCTATCCGTGGATCTCAGCACACAGACTCTTCCCAACCCTAGAGCAAAGTACCACAGCAGGACCTGTACCTGCCCCATGAGGATAGAAATGAGGAAGGGGGAAATATGCAGCAGCTATGCCTGTGCTATGAAAGCTTATTTTCTTGGGGACCTGGCAAGCCTTTCCTGCCTTCCCCCACAAGCTGCTTCCCCTGTACCTTTCTCTCTACGTATCTCCAAGAGAATCATAATTCCCTGGCTCTTCCCTGGTATGTGTGGTGGTATCACCCAGAGCTGCTGGTGAGAGAACCTAGGACTTCACTCTCCTTTTGTGATAGTTTTTCTTGGAGAGGGGCAGAGTCATGCACTTTGTCTTCAGGTTCTTAGTTTTCAATTTCCTCCTGCTATACAGGGGCACCACAATAGAATCTCTTTATAATATTTTCAAGAATACACATCCTTTGCTCTTGTTTCAGTGGATTTACACCTGAAATTACTCTGGTTGCTGGGTTTTTACTTTAAACTAATTTCTGTCTCTTCCCTCCTTCCAGCACAAACCCATCTTCTCCCGCTCCACACCCAAGGTTTGCTCTCCGTACACTTAAATAAACTGCAGCCTACTGTTAACCCTTCAGGGTATATCACTGCCACAGCTTCATCCCCTGAATTAGGAATGAAATAAACTGAGAGTGATAGATCAATTAATGCATAAGCATTATGCATCTCTTATGAAAAATATCTTTGGGTTTCATATTGCCAACCTACCCCTGTGAGATAAGTTGGACTATCTTTATGCAATTCTTCACCTATTCCTACAAATCAAAGCCAAAATAGTGAGATCTGAGTGAATACAATGCTTTACATGACTGTGTTTAGAGAAGGGAAAAAGAAAAAAACATAGATTAAAAATGAAATAAAATGAAATAAAATAATAATAAAAAAGCCAAATACAATACTCATCCTTCAAAGCCCCATCATGCTTTTTGACTTAATAGTAATTAATCACTACTGGCAAGAAAGTAATTTTTTTCCAGGTAGCCAGAGGCACATTTTTATCAGGATTAGCTAATAAATCAGTGGCATCGCTAGAAAGGAGTTCAAACTCTTCTCAGATATGCTAAATAAAACCGATCTCTGAAATGCTGGCAACTCAGTGTCTATTGAAGCTTTGCTCAAACCCTAGTCTGCAAAATAACAATCATCATCATAATTTTTCTTTCCAAAGTCCAAAACTTCTAGGAGGTTAAAAAATGACTGTTTGTTTTGATATGAACTCATGCAGTTTGGTTTGATGAGATGACAAGATTCCCCACCTGGCTTTTTTCCTAGGTTACAGCTTTAGAACAGAAATTAAATGAAGGGAAATGAAGTTAGTATCTTGCTTAATTCAGGGATATGTGTTAAACACATCCAAGCAAGATAAATGATCTTTCTCTCTCCTCTCTCCTCTCTCCTCTCTCTCTCTCTCTCTCTCTCTGTCTCTATCTTTCTCCCCCTTCCTGAGTTTGTCTCGGTGAATACAGGCACACAGTAAAAGCAAAACTGAACCGAAAGAGTGAGAGTTCACAACTATGAACCAGAAATTAAAGTTAGCCCATAGATTGGTTGATTTCAGGTTTAAGATAAAACATAACAAAAGAATGAAATCTCATCAACAAATCAGGATAACTTCCCACTACAAAGAAAAAAAAATACTTTATTGAAATGTTAGCTCAAAGATTTCCTCTACATTGTGTTTAGTGATTCTTTCAAGTGTAGCTTTTACTGCTGTTTTTTTTTATTTTATGGAAACCTTAGATAATTTTTTTGAAAACACATGCACACACACACGAGCTCAGTGGCTACTATCACTGTTAGGCAAAATCTCCCAGGACATTTCCTTCACTGCACATCTTACTATCATTTTTATAAATAATAATAATTATAGTATGGGTGTCATGTTTAAATGATGCCAATTGGATCTTTACGTGGTTTCTAGGAAGCTAGTCTAGAAAAACAGCAAGGTTCAAAGAGCTACACAGATCATTTTAAATATGAGGATGGTGTTTGGAGAGACCGGCAAGAAAGGAAGGAAGAAATATCTTCTAACTTAGACTGAGTCCCTGGTCCCCAAGCCCTGAACATTTTCTCTAGTCTGTGTAAAACCGGTACTTTGCACTGTCAGGGTATATTTTCACTTGCATTTCCTGAGAGTGGAAGTGAGGAGGGGAGTGAGTGAGAAGAGGAAAGAGATGCCTGCTAAACATGCCATTAAGTTCAAGATTTACAACTCGCCAAGGCATCCGGAAAGCTGGGAAGCCGGTAATGCCATTACCTGTGACTGTCTCTGTCAGGAGTCCACCAAGCTGGACTAGACACTGGTACTGAAGATGTCCTGTAAAAGATGCAACTTCCACTCTCCCCATGGCCCCATGAAAGCTCTTTCTCCTCCTGCACTTAATCTGGAGTCACACCCCAATCACTTCTGATGCAATATTTTTCTTTTCCCTTTTCTTTTTAAAAATAAATATCTAGATAAGAAATGAACACACATGTATACAGAATATAAGTTAATAAAGTGGTTTATATCACTCATGAGTCTCTCTTGCTTCTAAGCAGGGCTACCATGCAAATTACCTTCAACTTCTTCTCTGTGAGTCCTACTTTGCTACTCGGGGATCCCGGTATCTCTTCCCCACTACACACACCCTCCCCCACCCCCAAAACGTAGCACCATCCAATCTGACATGCACCTCTGGAGAGCCTAAGCTAAGCAGGGAAATGAGCTGCCAGAGACAGAGCGAGCGAGGCGTTGCGTGGGAAGTACATCTCCACTACCTTTAAAGAAAACCTAAAAAGTTCCGGAGATGGACTTTGGGCACATTAAACTAGTGCTTGGAATATGCCTGTGCAGAGACTTCTCCTCTCTGGAACTAAACTGCCACCTGTCCCTCCTGGATTGTTTTCTCCAACACACATACACATACCGTGATTTCGTGCACACACCCCTGCCCCACTTGAGATGGACTTCTTTATTGTTGTTTATATCCCCGTTCCTGTGTTGAATAGAACCAAAATGAAATAACCCCCAGGAGCAACACACTCTCCTTCACCTTTTGCTTTGTATAGGACTACAAATAATAATTGTAACAGAAGCAAAAATATATATTCAAAAAAAAAAAAAAGAAAGAAAGAAAAAAGAAACAAGAAAGAAAGAAAAGAAAAAAGAAAGGCGCCTGTGCCAGATGAGGAACAGCTGCAAAACAGGGGGTTCCCAGCAAAGCCAGGGACAGACAGACGCACACACACACGCCTGGGCTGATGATGAGCGGCTCCCGAAGGTAAATACTGAGCACCCGCTCCTACTTCAGCACCGCGGACAGCTGCCGCTGGCCCCGCGCTCGCGCCGTCGCTCGCCCGTCGATCCCCGGGAGCTGCCTTTCACCCCCCCAAAAAGCGGGCAAAGAAATAAGAACACCAATAAATAAGTCAAAAGAAGCTGACTCCCTGCCCTGCTTCTCTCTCTTCTCTTCTCTTCTTTTCTCAGGATGGGTCTATTATTTCTTTCCCTGCCCCCCCAGCCTGCCGCCTCCGCCCCCGGGCCAACCAAAAATGAAATAAAATGAAATGAAATTGAAAGGAAAGAGAGAGAGAAAGAGAGAGCCAGAGAGGGAGAAGGAGCCTGCCTTCCTCTCCTGATCCCTCCCGGGAAAGTTCAGGAGGTAACTCACCTTTGTGCATGCCAGTGAACCTGTCCTTCAGCACCGTCAGTTCATAGATCTTCCCGAACTCCTCGAAGAGCGGTTTGAGGTCTTTCTCGTCCAGGTTACGGGGAATCTGCCCAATAAAGAGCTTAATGGCATCGTGGTCCTTCATTGGGATGGTGGATGGGTTTCCGGGACTATGGTTTAATCCGTTCATATGCCCGTTGGTGCTGGGGTTGCTGTGATTGCTACTCAGGCTGGTATTGTCTGGTTGTCCGTTTGCTAACGTGGCCATCTTTATATACATAGAGAAAATCTTTCCTTTTTTTCTCCCTCTTCTTTTCTCTCTCCCTCCCTCTCTCTCTCCCTCTCTCTCCCTCTCTCTCTCGCTCTCTCGCTCCCTCTCCCTCTTTCACACACACACACACACACACTCACACACACACACACTCCTCCCTCTCTGTCTCTCTCTCTCTCTGGGTCTGATCTGATTTTTTTTTTACATTGAAGATCTGTGTCCTTTCCGTTTAAACAGGCTGGATCGGTTCAAATTCCCAGCCAGACTAGGGGGTGGGGTGTGAGTGTGTGGATGTGTGTGTGTACGGGGAAGGGAGGCTAGGGATGGGGGATTGCTTTTGCCTCTACTCTGGCTAAACCCCCTCCTCCTATCCAACCACCCCCCTGTCTGTCTGCCCGGCAGAAGCTTAATGGTATCTTCCAACACAGCCCCTGGCTATAAATAGCACTAGGCGCATGGCTCTTTGAGAGACAGTCAATTTCTATTGTGCCAAGTGAGCAAAGGGGAACGGTTGCGTTTTTAGGACCAATGATGATGATTTTTTTTCCTTTTCCTTTGCAAGCCCTCCGATCAATCGCTGTCGTTATAATTTTAGTGATCATCGGGAAATCTGCCTTTTTATTTGAGAGGGGAAAAAACCAAACCCAAGGTGTTCTTACTTCTTTCTATTATGATGATGCCTCTTATTATTTACTCTTGTTATAATTTCGCAAATGATAATAAAAGCAGTTCAGATACGGATGAATCCCTGGGCTCAGAGGTTGCTTTTGCTGTTGTTGTTGTGATTGTGATGTTACGAGCTCTCTTTACTATATCTGTTCTTGTTGCATCTAAAAAATTTGCATGCTCTTTAAGATTTTTTTAATATAAATTATGCCGCTGATGATTACATCAAGCTAGGAAAGATCAAACTATATTATTGTAGCTCTTCAGAGGGAGACGAAAAATATCGAGATGACTTGTTAATTTTCATTCTACTGATATTTATTTTACGTGCAGTCAGTGCGGGCGTTAACTCCTATACGGGCTGTGTGTGATGTGTCTGTGCGCGCGTGTGTGTATTAGAAAGGTATTGATTAGATAAGATTTTCTTGCCCGACTTTCAAGCCATCAGGATATTCTGTCTGTCTCTGATGGAAACATAAATCGTATTTTGTTGTCATCAGTGATTGGGAGTTTCTTGTCCGAACAATGCTCTCTAGACGAAGTGTACTGTATGGTAAAGACGAAATCAGTTCTTTCATAGCATCTGGGGGTGGGGAGGGTAGGCAGCCTCGGATTAAGGACACAACTCCCCCTTGTCCCCCAAATAATAATAACAGTAATCCGGACAGTAACAAAACAACGCTCTGCGTGTGCTCAGAGCAATTTTTTCACTTGGGGTTTGTTTTTTTCCTCCCTCCCTCCCTTGTCCTTTTCTCCCGTTCCCCCGGTTCCCCTGCAAGCTGTGCGGGGATGAAGCTCAGACAAACACCAGAAGGCGAGCTCGGAGCAGCCTACGAATTACCTGGCCTGAACCTTCTCCCCTCCTGGCCAGGCTGCAGCCGCCCGGCGCCCAGCTATACCCCCTATCCCGGGGGGTGTCCGCAGCCCCCCGCCGCGGTCCCACTGTCCCCCGGCCCCGCGGGGCCCCCTGGCCATTGTTCCCGGCGCCGCCGGCTGGTCCCCGCGGCGGTGGCGGCCCCGGGGAGTGGGGAAAGGGGGGCCTGGGGGGCGCGCTCGGAGCAGGATCCCCCCGTTCGTCCGTCCCCCCGGGAGCGCAGGTAACACGTGTGACAGCAAACGGAGCAGGGAGCAGTGGAGGAAAAGAGGTTACTAGTTTAAAATTTCAACCTTCCTGCGCGTTTTGTTGATGGGATTTTTTATTTTTTTATTTTTTTTTTTTAGTTTCTGTTTTAAAAACAGACAAACAAAAGGAGAAAGCTTTACCAC
>JAWWEV010000095.1:65191835-65203200 GCA_035583235.1 Hafferia zeledoni
GGTGAGTTTGAGGTGGCAAAGTTAAGGCTGCATAGAAACCTGGGACTAAGAGAAGACAGAAAAATAGAAGAGAGTGTGTATGTATGTGTTTTCATGTATGTTTAGACACAGGATTTGTGTGGTCACATACATACACATCACTATGCTCCATGCAGTGGATTCCACTGTTTAAACAGACCTCTCCAGAATATTTCTATTACCCATCTTGTGAACACTGTAAACATGTTGAATTAGTCCTTTGAAGAGAATATCAAGTTTATTATCTCCACATCCCTTTTCATAATAGGTATGTCCCTGTACATAATGAGTAATGAAAGCAGGCAAGCTTGCATTGTAGGGACAATAATGCTTCATGTTAATATAGTCCTTTTCATCATCAAATCATTGTGCAATCATTAACAAATTAATGCTCGCAGCGCCCCTGTGAGGAAGAGAGTCTACTGTTTAATAGGATGAGGTAGCACCAACAATTACAAAGGTTGCCTGAGTCATTCTATAATAAAACCCTGTTCAGCTTTGATAAACATACGTTTTTTTCTGAAACTCTAAGTTGGGCACTTGCATTAAGTTCAAGTTCTTTATTTATTTCTTGAAAATTTCATCTGGAACAATTTGTCAGTCCCTGAGAACAACCCATAGGAGAACTGGGCTGGTTTGAGTGGACTCAAATGAGAGGCTTTGCAAAGCTCCCCTGTCCCCATGTTTTACAGCATGATACTAACAGCTGTCAGGAGGTGAAGCTCTTTCTCAAGTTTTTTTGCTATCTCTGGGAAAATCTGCCCCAAAGTGGCCAATTAAAAGCCTTGGGAAAAAAGCAGTTCTCACAGGCTCACTAGAGATGCAGATTCCCGAAACCAGATTCCCCGGTGACCAGCCTCTCACCGGGTTTGCTACAGCAGACAGGAGTTACTCCTGTCATTGCAGCACAGGGCCGGGGCAGGCCAGGAAAGATTGGAGTCTGGATTCCTCTGACAAAAGCAAGGAGTTTATTTTCCCTGTGTTTTCAAGGTCTGACAGGGAGATCCAACACTGAGAATAGAGCAGAAACTAAAAGGAAACAGGTGAGGGGAAATTCAGGCAAGTTGGAAAGACAAGGAGGTTGGAGTATCACTGTGCAGGATTCAGAAGAGACACAAATGGCGAAAAGGCTGAGGTTCAGACTCAAAGATAGTATCTGTACCAGGAAATGAACCAGGTCCAAAGCGTAAGTTTTAAAAAAAAGTATTAATTACCTAAATCTTAGCACAATCTTTGACGAGTTTGGTCCTTATCAGCCTTCCAGGCACATTCTGGGTGCAGCTTGGAGGTCATCACAGATCACTACGGTGTATTCAAGAGGCACTACAGACAAGGGTAATGTGGTTTTTTTGTGGAAAAGAGCATTTAGCCATATGGGTACTTGGTGCCATGCCATTTGGACCCAGAGTTAAAGAATTCTCCAGTTATTTATTTGCATTGACCCAGTTAGCCATAGAGAGCTTTGGAGGAACGGTTGTGCTGAGACACAGCAGTCTGCTTCTCAGTAGGAGGAATCTGCGAAAATGGAGAGAAATGGGAGGGGAGATAAATCTAAAGGGCAACTGTCTGTGGTACAATAACAGGAAAAAGAGAGAGGTTAATATACAGAATGCAATGTAAGAAAACATTGGAAAATAAGCTGGTAAAGCACACAGGATTGGAGGGTCTGGGACTGGTAAACCCAGGAACTGGCCACTGAAAGGCCAAGGCAAGATAAAAGAGACAAATTGAGAAAGTGCCAAAAAGTGAAATTGGATACAAAACTGGAGCATAGAGAGAGAATACAGAGTGAGAAGGGATGGATCTGAGACAGGGACAAGTTAAAAGAACAGGAGGTCTTGCCTGAGAGAATATTTGCCCCTAAAAGTCCATTCTTCTGTGTACTTGAAATGTGAAGCAGAGTCCCTCGGTCCTCTACAGTCAACAAACAGCACTGCACTTGCCATCTACTCTGTGAATGATCATGTAATTAAAGTCTGAATTAGAATGCATCTGTACAACAAAGGAAAATCCAGGTTGTGCATGTAACCTCAATTCTGGGAGCTCTTAATATTTAAGTGCTTGTCTTTGCAACCAGAATAATTTCCTTTTAATTAGGGCTTGTATACAAGGAAAAAAAACCCCAAAACCTCCTTTTTTATGGGGGGGGTGGGGGGGTGGGGTAGGGGGTTAGGGGGGGTAGATGACTTTAACTGAATTTAACAAGGTTAAAGGTGGATTTTAAGCCAAATTTAGGAGAGTCCTGTCCTTCCAGTGTTGTAGTCACAGTCAGTGCATATTCTTGAAAATCAGGCCTAACTCCAAAAAAGACTTTAAGTAGCTAATTTGTATTTGGGCACCCAGCTGGTTGCTGAACTTTAGAGTGAATGAAATGTGGAAATTAGGTGTGTGACGTTAGTATCCCAAGTAACTGGTCACTTTTTACATGGATCTTTACAGACTCAGGGGAAAAATTGCAAAGCCAGTGCTCAGATTCAGAACACCATGATATCCCATGGCATGTTTTACTTCTGAAGATGTACTCAGTCTCACTTTGAATGACGCCTGTTGTAGGCACAGTCTCAATACTGTATTTGTGTGCATGAAAGAGTACTTGTTTTACAAAACCCATTCTTGCCCCTGTTTTATTCTCCAATTAGCCAGAGGGAATGACAGTCAGAGTCCAGCATTAATGCTGCTGATTTCACATGCCTCATTCTAACGCAGACACATGGCAGAGGACCAAGTGTTGACTCTGTATGTGTGTGTGTATGTGTTGGGGGGGGCTGCGAGTCCATGTATGAGTGCACCCACACATGCACATATGTGGAAATATGTAGACAGAGAAGGAGGGTATTCTACATCCAAATGTGCAAAAATGTTCCTCACCAGCTCTCTGTAAAATTTCATAGTATCCTTAAAGATTTTTTTTTCCCTTTCTCTGCCTGTCTGTCTGTTTCACTCCTTTTCTATATGTTTGTCTACATATCTAGAAAAATATCAGTTCTTTGGTGTCTGATAGATGGTATTTCTAGCTGCATTAGTTGCTACTTGTGTTGCAAGTATCCTGTTTCCTTAATGGCCAAATTTCTAAATTAATCCTAGAATTCATGAATGTAATAAAATTTAGATCTATTCTTATACTGTTTTAAACTTTTTTTTTTTTTTTTAAATCTATTTATGTTCAAGATAGTAAATCACCTATGCATTGGTCTGTCTTCTAAAGGCCAGATGTGTAGACGGGGACAGTAAAAGAAGTAACAAAGGATATTGGAACTGCTTGGGGCTTCAACAACAAAGGGAGAGAATACTCATGGTTCTAGTTAACTGTTGAGCCAAGCCCACATTAATAAGCTTATGGAACAAGTACAAGAGGCTGTCTGTCTGCTTTGTCTGCATCCAAGTGTGTGTTCTCTAGGAAAATGTAGGGTCTTCATCACTTTAAAATGACTTTTCCACCTGGGAGAAGGTTTTCTCTCAGAAATCCCTCCAGTGTCTCAGGAAAACTGTGTGTTGCATTACCTCCCTGTGATCTAAAAGTAATAGTTATAGTACAAGTGACAGCACAATACAAAGATTCAGATTCTATTTGTTCCATTGACTGCAATAGGAGGGTGAAGAGGTCTCTTCCTGTATTTCCAGCTGGTGGGTGTTGCTGGGCCCGAAATTAGAACAGACAATTTTTCATCCTTTGTGCTTTCTGCATGTATCCATTTAATTTAGGAGCCCCAGTTACCTCTGCAGTTGACGCTGAAAGATAGGTATTATTGAGGACTGTTCATCCCTCCAGATCTTTACCTGAAGAGGAAATAGTAGATTTGAATACAGAAATCAGAAGTGTCAGATCTTTAGGAGGCAGCAGATGAGAAAAGTGCTTAGAAAATGTCAAAAGAGGGACTGGGAAAGGGAGGGGGGGGGGAAGAGAGAAAAATTGAGAGGGAATGTGGGGGTGAAGGTAAAGCTCTTAACTCATGCTGAAAGCAGGAGAATGGTAAAAGAACCATGGTTTCCTGGAGGAACTAGAAAAGTCTTGGTGAGGAAATGAGTTGGGATAAGAAATGCAGAGGTTATCAGAAAAGAACTGATCAGAACTGATCAGAAAACAACTGATGCTTTTCAGAGTAAGCTCTGAACTGGCACTTAAGAAAGAGCTTGGAGAGGTAAAAGCATAAAGTTGAAGAGATTGTGCATGGGGAGAAATAGCAAAAAATACATGGGCACTTCTAGAGTCCATAATGGAGTAATGGGTCTCTGAACCTTGCAATAATTCCAGTCTTGACTTAATCGAGAAGTCTGAACAAAATGTTCCAGGTCCATGTACAGTGGATCCTCATGGAAACCTTCTAATGGCTGTCATCTATTATATTGTGACAGAAAATAATGGGATGTCTGTAAAGATATCATGACCTTTGTGAATTTACCTACACTAAAAAGTAAATAGGATGAGAAGACAAGTTTCTACATGTTTTTTCATGCATATTTTGACATTGAAACTTAGGATATGCCAGCATTAGCTTCACGTACATTTGGAAGTCAGCGGTTTTTTTTTTTTTTTTTTTTTTGAGCGTGAAATAATGGGACTGGTTTAAACCTCCTCACACTGGACTGATTGGAAGGTCTCCCCCAGAATAAATTGAAAGTCAAGTGAAATATGAATATCCAAAGCAGGATCAGTTGAATACTCCGAATAAAAATGGGAGAGTTTCTGTCTCAGTTCTGCTTCTGTGTGTTGGTTCATGCTGTGCTTCTGCTGGTGCACAGCCAGAAAGACACTATGAAGAGAACAAAGAGAGTCTAGTTAGGTCCCAGACTGACAGAATCAGACCTTGCTTTCCAGGGGCAATTGATTTTGAATAGAAAAGACCTGGTCTTTTTCCCAACCTGTGCAGAGAAAAGAAAATAATGTTTTTTTTCTTGGTTTTAACTGTAGACAAAGTCCAACTAACTAACCAAAGGAGAGTATAGTGTCTGTTTCCTTGCAATCCAGCTTGAACAGAACCAGCACCTCGCAGAGTGGGACATAAGGCTGAGGCTATACCACTCTTTCATCAGAGACGTGTAGCAAATACCATGTATTATTACTCTTGTCTGTGAAATCGGTGGGAAGAGAGACTTCCTCGGTAATTCTGATCTCTTGAAGAAAGAGGATCATGGGAAAATTGGCTATTTTAAAGATTTTCTATGGCTAGAAAAAATATCTAATGCGGTTACAACCCCACGTATAACAACATATTTTGTATCTTTGGGGTTCATTTGTTATGAAATAAAACATTTTCAGCCAAGAGATGTCTATGTCTAGGTTATCTTTGTTTTCTTCCATACAGCTGAATCCATTGAATTTCTGTAACTCCATACAGCATGGGAGCCTCAGGACTGAGGAAGCTTGTCCTACCAATATGGGGTCAGTCATACTGCAAGAGATTAAAAGATCAGTCATCTTCCACAATCACCCCAAGAGGTCAAATTAAGGTAAGAACCTTGCTGGCGCCTTGTGAGTTTCTGGTAGAGAAAGTGTACTAGTCTGGGTTTCAGAACTCACATTATTTTGTGCTTAACTGAAGATGTAGGTGCAATGTTTTATGACTTTAGTCTAGAGGGAACTTGCTTCCCAAGGGAGCAAGTGCTGCTGCGCAAAGGACATCAGTTCCCTCCACCTTTGCCTCTCCCAAGCTTTACAGAAAATTTGAATCAGGTTTCACAGCCTATCTCAGAAAAAAGCACAGCTTTTTAATCTAAAATCAAGAGCTCTTTCATGTAAATGTGAATTCTGTTTTAAAGATTGGTATAAAATATCTTAGTTTGTATCAGGTAAGGATCTGCTCTTTCATGCCGAACAAATAAGTAACCTTGCTGTTGTTCAAATCCTCTATTCTATTTTTTATGAAAATAAGAATTGTGTGTGGTGAAACCTCTGTCTAAACACATAAGACACAAAGATACCATATCCGCACCATGTACCTTGGTTTCAAAGCACTAAGATTCATCTCAAATGTTTTTAAGCACAGAAAGCTGCAAAGAATTCTTTGTTGTTTTCTCTGACATAAACACATAAAGTACATTTTAAAGAAATCTTTTGTCTGTCATATCCCCTTTCCCTTCTTTAAAAGCACTTAACCTGGTCATCAGCAGATTATTCACCAAATCATCCCCAGTCATCATATTTAATTTGATTTTTTAATACTTGCCATAGAACATACTGAAGGTTTGCTAATCAGACCTCAATAATGTCAAGTGAGCTTGGGAGGGCAATGTGCCTTCTGATAAACCAATACATCAGCCAAACATCTCAGTATGCACCCTAATATTTGCTTTGGTATTCTGGGACATTTCTGCCACATATAGATTTGGATGGTTTTAATTGCTGTTGTTAGATTAGTAGGATCATATTCTTCTTGTACTTAAGCTCGTGTAACTGGAAGATACTATGTTACATGTGAGTTGGGGTCAGGCTGAGCAGTATTAGTTCCCATACTTAACTGAGTACAGAACAGCTTGTAGACCCAACAGTGTTTCTGGGTCCCTGAGCTCATATCAGGATGAGATTCAGGACTGCATCAAGGCTGCTGTGCCATGGTTTCCATAGAAAGAAAAGTGAGAAATGCAGTCTGAATGGAAACTATTGTGTGCGCTTTTCAGATCCCCCTGGTTTAAGCAAACAGGGAATTAGAACAATGATGATTTAATAAAAGGAACAAAATAAATATTTGCTAATCAATTTGGATACAGTCTTTATACTTGTTGGCTTAAACTGAACCCTAAAGCATTCAGTAGACTTTCAAGGGTTCTGACATTTGCATTGTGCTGGTTGTTAGGGATATGAATAAGAACTGAGTTTCATTCCTGAATCTGGTGCTACCCACAGTAGGAACTTCATCTATATGTGCTGACCTCCAGATTCCCATTTGTGCTGAGTAATAGCAATGAGGAACCATTCTATTTTTTCCAAATTGATGGATCAAGATTTTGGCCTATACAAGCCCCCAGAAAACAGAAGGTGAATCTCCAACTGAATCTCTGGATAACATTTTATCTCTAACTAGCCAAAATTAGCTGGTGAAGATGCTTTTATCCATTCAACAAACACAGAGTGTAACATGAAAAAACTTACATTAATCAGTAGCTCTAGTGAATTCCTAAAATTAGGTGGGAAAGTTTCACTTCCAAGTTCATAAGTGGTCCACAAATGCACAGAGGAAAGGTTACTATGGTATGTAAATACTTATGACAAATAGTGCTTTGCCTGGACACAGTAATTCCCTGGGAGATAACTTATATGACAGTGGACTGAGGTGACTGGGAATCTAAGAAACAATGAAACAGTCTTCTCCAATACAATGAATGCAAAGGTCTGAGTGTAATGCTGTTGTTAGCCCTTATCAAGTCTTCTGATTGAATAACAGCCTGGAATCCAGAACACACACAATCAGACAAAGTCCAAGATGAAGGAAAAGGGAGAAAAGACTGATATGGTCATAAATGCACTTTGAAATGTGAGGACTTGGATGTGATAATAGCAGGGTTTTTTTAAAGAGAATGGAAGGTCTGATGCTGTTGAAATCATCCTCTGTCCAGGGAGAAGTTCAACATCCCTTGGCAACAAGGAAACAGATGAATATAGAGTTAATAATGTTCCCAAGATCAGCATTCCCTTGCTGAAACAGATTCTAATATAGAAGGCTACATGTGAGCTATTTTTGTGTCTACAATGACTGCTGTGTTTGCCTCTACTCCCGGCATCACTCTCATTGTACTGTATGTAAAGCACTTTAGGACACATTGGCTATGAAAGGAAGTTCAATTTGTGAAACCAAATTCTATTTTACCCTCAGTCAGTGCACACTGAGCTGGGTCAGTTCTCCATTCATTTCATTTTTTTTTTAATTTTTTTCCCCCCAGAATTTCCAACTTCTGCCTGCCTCCAGAGTTACCAAGGAAGCACACACATGATTTTATATAAGTCATACAGATATTATGATTTTATGTGTAAAAATATATATACACTTACACGTACACAGAGAGACTCTGAGAAATGACTCATAATGACAAGCAGAAAATAGGGAAAAATATAAGTTCATGCCTTTCTTTGCTTGAAATTTTCTCTTGCATTTCTACTGAATGATGCTTCTTTACTATCTACATAATGAATACCCTTTTTCTTCAGATAATTAAAGAGATGATGCCCATATCCAGCTAAAATTATATATTTATACATGATGACCTTCTATTAATAAACATCCGAGATTGTTGCATCTGACCAAAACCTCACAAGTCTTCATTATTGCCTTCCACTGGGGCTCTTTATTATCTTTCTCCTTACATGTTTATCACAGGTAAGAGATGCCAGAGATACCGTCTCAGTGAAAGAGCAAGGCAATATTGCCTGTTGTCTCACACCTGGAGTCTGATGATTTGGAGTGACTCCTTGGTTCTGATCTCTGACATGGCTGTGGGCCACTTTGCTTTGTGTTTCATTAGCTGTATTTCTGGTCTTCCCTGTAACATTAGAACTGGAGGAAGTTATATTAGACCAACAGGTGAAGCATGAAAAAAAACCCAAACCACAAAAATCCCACCAAAATTCAAACCCAAAACACTCAGTTACTCGAGCTTGAAGAAGGCCTTGAAAAAATTTGATGAGTGAGGAAGTATTTGTTAAGTACTTGTTTTGTTGTGTTTTCCTTGCTAATATGGCTGGATTAACAAAAATATTTATTTTCTTTCTATTCCAACGCACCTTATTCCTATGCTTGAATGATTCTCACTACAAAACCAGTACCACCATTGTATATGGCACCTCTGGAAGAGGAAACAAGCAGTACTCACCTCTGTAAAACAACCTACAGGAAAACAGACTTCTCTCAACACACAAAATGACAAGCACATATAAAGCACGTGTTGCAGCCTGCTATCTTCTCTGTGTTCTAAGGAAGCTGCAATCAGCTGTTCTTGCTTTATAATCAGTGGATTTGGGTGACCTGCAAGATGCAGAGCTGAAGAAGAAAGCTAGATTTTATTCTCTTGGTTCCCCAGAAAACAAACACATGAACAGTATTGTCATACATATTCCTTACTTTCAGCATGACTGCAGTCAAGAAAAGTGCAGATAATGAAGCAAGGCTTGTAAGAGCCTAAAAACTAATGATCCCAGTCGGGAGGTAAAAACTGGAATGCTTTATTGAACACGCAACACAAAATTTAAGGGTCTTGTAGGCAGGACATGTTAATAAAGAGGATGGATTATGGTAAAATATGTTAACTAGGGGATTATACAAGTTTTGGCTTATATAGGTTGCACAATTAGTTAATATTTTCTGTAACAGGGATTTACATGGGGGGAAGAAAACAAAGGGTTTTAACATGCATTGGTAACATTATCCCAAGGTCCATCTCTATCTTAGAGCTGGAGAGGGCTAATCAACATAGTTGAACATCAACAGGCTTTGTCCAGTACCCGGTGATGGGATTTGTCTCAGCCTCTGTTGACCAAGGTTTTTTGCTTAAGCCCATCAGGCTCCTTACTGCTAGAAGCTGAACTTCAACCCCAGCAAAGGCTAGTTCAAGTTTATGCAATACAGTATTTACCTGTTTCCCACAGCTTGGTGTCAAACCCAAGCAAAAGGATTTGCTCCACTTCTTCCTTTCCTGCTCTGCATTCATCATGTCATCACATTCTACTGCTCCCCTGCTAAGGTTTGAGTCAGTTTTGGTTTGATTTCTTTCTTCTTTCTTTTTTGTCAAGTCTGTTAACAATCATTCTTTCTCCCCTTTTCTGTTACCTCAGGTCCAAGTGTTTGGTTTTCTGAAGGTCTATTTGGGTGTCCCTTGTTTTATTGTTTTAACTTATTTGGTAGCCAAAAAACATTTCAATTCACATTTGATTTCCCCAATAAATCCTGTTATCCCTGCCCCGTTGCCAGCCTTCTCTCTCACTGTCATTATCAGTTATATCCTATTTGCCCTAATCTAGTTATCCAGTCTTTTTATCAGCTTATCTTACCAGCCTCCACCCAAGCAAAAACTCCTTTGAATCCAGTAGAAGGTAAAGGCCAAGGTGTTCCTGTCCTGTTTGGAGTGGATAATTCAAAAACTCACAGCATGTGACAAGGCAATTCTGAAAGAAGACTTGGAAAATATCTGCGCAAAATAGCACAGGACAGCGATTCTCCCCAGAGGCCAGGTAGGCTAAATGATTATACTCAAACCATGCTGCAAGCAATCAGCAGGAAGAAAGATCTCCAAGACTTTGCTTCATAACATCACACTATATAGCCAACCAAATCCTCCACTCCTCCCACAGCCAGCAGGAGTACATTTCCATAGTTGCCCACTTCCTAGCCTCTCCCAGACCCTTCCAGGTGCTCACTGACAAAAAACACTTTCTTGGCAAAGAGCATTTTGGCAATCTATACACTGTATCCCTATTTCCCATGAATAATGTAATATTTCTCATCTGTGTGATTTGCATCTGAGTCTGGACTAAAATTTTTTACTAAACTATTACTTCTGATTGTCTGAAAGACATGTGTTGAAATGTTTGAATTCTGCATGCAGAACACCACCTTTCCTGTGACGAATCCTTCAGAAAATCTCCTCCACAGTTTTCTGCCTTGAACCAACAGCCAGAAGTGCAGTGCAATGTCTTTCACAGATGAGATGTAAAATTGTGTTCCTAGGAGGCCAGAGATTTTTGAGAACAGTGTCTGTTTAACAACAGCTAGAAACCTGGCAAGATTTTAGGTCTGGCAGTCAGGGGAAAACCTCCCCTTCACTGGTAATGCAACATGGAGGATAAATGTGATTATTCTATTTGGGTAGGACATGCTCTGAGAACTTCACTAACTAGCAGTGGTCAGGACTGGATTTGATATCTCATTTGAAGGAGGGCATCTGCAAGATCACATGGCCTTAGCAGAGCCTCACTTGTTAACTGGCATGAAGTGGAAAAGGAAAGAGGCCTTTTACCAACTCATTCCTATTTCCTCACTCACTTGTGTTTCGCTTGCAGATCCCCAACTAAATATTATTCAAAGCTTGCATTAGTGGCAATGCCATAGTAAAAGCTGAATTGTGGTACTTTATGATGTAAAATTCTCCTGCATTACAGTTTAGTGATTTAATTCTTCCTCCAATTTTTGACTAAAATTAATCAAAAAAAACAACTTTTCCTAATTTTTTTCTTCCACATGAAGATATACTGATGCTTTTACTGATTTAGAAAACCTTTAAAGACAACTTATCTAGAAATATGAATATCTTTTTTTTCTGCAGATATTTTTTTCAGTGCACTCATGAATATAAGACAATCTCTCCACCCTTCCTAATTCACCCTCTGACTCATCTTTAGGATTTCTCAGTTGTCTGCTGTGTG
>JAWWEV010000095.1:65207373-65217991 GCA_035583235.1 Hafferia zeledoni
TGACTTAGCCGTGGTGAAGCACCCCGTGCGCATGGTATTGGCCATTAAACCTCATTTTTGCTTTGCCCTTTTAACTCGTCTCTTTCTAAAATTTTCTGAGCCGAGACTTTTTCTCACAGAAACAACGTTTGACAGAAGACCCGTTTCAATCCCAGACTTGAAACAGTGATTTTATGGCTACTTGCAAGGTTGCTGGGAGTTGTGGTAGAGACAGTCACACATACTTATGGCTGGCCTTATTTTATCACAAAAAGCTGAAGGCCCTTTAGAAAAGGATTTCACAAATCTCAGAAGTCCCGTCTGTGCATCTACAATGAAGAAATTTATCTATTAGTTCTCCAAATATTCAGATGGTTCCAATTGTTTTCAAAATACAAGACTATCAACTTCCAGAGACATGTGTTCTCAGTTGGGATAATACCAAACTACTGTTCAGATGACAGAGAAGCAACCTAGGTGGAAGTTCAGACCAGTAGTTTAAGATAAAAAACAAAAACAAAACCAAAAACAACCAAACACTTTTTTAACTGGTTTAGGTAGAGTGAGGCAAAATCTAATTGTATTACCTGGTGGCTCATAATCATCTTATGGTGGTGTGCCCAAACAACTGTATTTCTTCTGTTAGGCAAGGGGAAGAGGATTACCATTTTGTTTGTGCTGTGCTATGGGAGACATATTCCCTGTGGGGCTGTTTTAGTCTCATGAAATAGTAACCCTTAATTTGAGGGGCTTGATGCAGTAGACAAAAATTGAAGTAAGGCTTACGTTTATGAAAAACTCATGAGTTTGGCAAGTAGAGGACAAGACAGCAGCTGAGAGTTTTGAATTGAAAGCTTAGTGGTTAGATCATGGTTGCTTAGTGTTTGTCTTCAAACACTCCCAGGAAGGAGAACAGGCAACTTGAATATAAATGGAAGAACAGATTAACCCTGACATTTTTAGGTCAAGGGAATAACTGAGGTCGTGCCTTTCCCAGGCCCACCAAAGTCACATCTGGGCTGATCAGGAGTTCTTGTGGAAGTACTGATACAAAATTCAGGAGGGCAAATGGTGCCGCTACTCTTCAAAATGCAACATGTTAACAATTACTTTTGTTTTGACTCACTACATCACTGTGCATGTTCTATCCTGTCTCTCTAAAGCAATCTTATAAATCATTGAAGAGAATGGTTCTATTTTTGCCTCAAATATCCTAGCCTTGAAATCTCATGAATACTTTCCCGATTAGGTCTTCAGTTTACTAGATCATACTCCTGTCTCCTGGTTCTATATGTTATGGAGATTTTCTGCTTTAGAGAAAAACAAAAATTTGACTCTGGTTAGTAAAACACAGGAGACAACTCGGGATTAGAATGCAGAAACATGAATAATCTATTCCTTTATCCTTCTAAGGATGATTTTCTGCCTGGTTTGGGCCTGACAGTTGTCTATTGTGTTTTAAAGAACCTCCAGAAATGAAGATGTTACAAGCTTCACAAACAGTTTACTCATCTACTTAACTATTCTCCATCAGGAGGACATACTACAGGTGTCTAATTTTAGTCTTCTTTGTTGTAATTTAAGTTCATGCTTTCTTTTTCTATCTATAGTTATTCTGAGATATAGTTCATCACACTTCCCTTGGTAGCTCTTGAATGGAAGAACCATTATCTTACCTCCCACTGGTCATCTCTTTTCTATACAAACTGCACCAGTTCCTTCAGCTTTCTTTTGGAGGGCAGGTATAACTTAACCATATAGCAACATATTTATGTCCGTATTATTCCATTCTGTTCTTTTGGTATTAGGATCTTTTCCTTTTGTTGTTAATTCCTATCTCACATATCAATGTAAATAGAGATTATTTTATAGTTAGCTTTGATTGTCTGCAGCTCTATGTTTCGTCCTCTGCCACCTGAAGGGAGTTTAGAGAAGGCACTACAGCATATGACACCTGTAGTGATGGATCTTTCTGTAGCTCTGGTATTGTCAGATGCAAGGACTTCAGGAGCTGTGCTTTAGTCTGTGTAATAAGTGTAGGTTTCAGCACAGTGATTCTAGTTTTTGCATCTAAGGCTACAAGCTATGTCACCCAGTAAATGAGGACATTGCTACATCCCTGAAAAATGTAGGGCTCTGGCAATGGGCAAATATTTTATTTCTAGGACTTATGGAGTGAGAACAAGTATTGTCCTTGTCACAGATTACACAGAAAACCCTGTTCAGCTGCTTTCTGTGCTACCTGTATCACTGTGGGTAAGTATTTAAGCTTTCTTTTGTCAAAATCTCCTCTCACTTTAACATGAAGAAGAAGATTTTCAGACCTCATAAGGAGAAAAGAATTTAAAACTGCTTAATGGTACTAAAAAGCTGATAAGATGCATAAGTACCATAATGGCAAGAACAACCATTCTGTAAAAAACTATGAAATAGTGACACTTTTCAGATTATGCACAAAGATCTAGATACACAAAAGCAAATAAATGACTATACCTTTTACTCTTTAACTCATAAACAAATGCATTTGCTTCAGGAACAAATCATTATGTATATAAAAAATACATGCCAGTTTACCATAAAAGAGATTTCCCATACATATTAATTTTACAATGAATTTATCCTGCAGACATTTCTTATTTTGCATGTATACTTAGATATCAAAATCAGGATGAGAAATAAATATAAAAATTGGTTTCTTAATGTAGCATCACTTTAAATGTCCATTTCTTGTTAACTAACATGACTCATGAATTTGTCTATTTTGTGGGCAATGTGGAAGTCTCTGTATTTTCAATAGGTAGGATTTTTAAATTTTGTGATTTGTAAACTATGGAAACAATGGCAATTTGCAACATTAAATATTCCTTAAGTGGAGAGTTTGGCATTTTGTAAAGCAGATAATATTCCAGATAATGGATTCATTAGATGTTGTCACCTCAAAAAAATAGATAATTTCCTCTCCAGTAAGCAGCTCTGTTGCCCTGTTTCCTCCTAAGGTTCACAACACTTCCATTATATGGTCCTAAATCCAGTTTCTTACAGCTCTAACACCTTGGGTGTTTGCTTATCTTCTCAAGGAAATAAAAGCAAACCACAAAAAATCAAACCAAAACAAAAAAACCCAAATAAACAAACAAACAAACAATCAGAAAACAACAACAGAAACCAGCAAACCAACACCAAATCAAAATCACTAGCTTTTTTTCCCCAGAGTACAAGACTAGGCAAAAATACATTTCTTATCCTGTCTACAAATTTGTGGTAATATTTTGTTGATGAAACTCTAAGATCTGATAAGCTGCAGTAAAGATTCAAGATCTCAGTTGGTGGGTTACTTGTGACCAGGACTTGAACAATGTACAGGCCTCTAGAATTTACAAGTGCATTGAGGTCTTAGAGACATCTTAAACTTCAGGTGCTGAATTTAATTTCAGCTCCAATTGCAGTTTGGGTAGTTGGCTGTGACACCATTTCAGTACCTGAATGCAATGTCTCTCCTGTGCTTTCCCTGGAATACATCCTTCCTCCACTCTTCAAGTGAGTCTTGCTGGAGAAAGCAGGAAATTGCTTTATCCACACATGAGAAAGAGAAATCTGGCTTGAGAATGTTGGAAACAGCTCAGGACAAGGAATTTAAGGAAGGAGAAAGAGAGTAGGAGAAGGAGTGAAAATGGAAAAAGAAACTGCAATTACATACTGATGAGAGGAAGAGGAGGGAAACTAAGAGTGGAATGAACTAGTTGATGTATCTAGAACTGAATGGGATGTGGGACAAGAAGACAAGAAGGGTCTGAGGACAGATGCTATGCTGTGGGCAGAAACCATTATGGGCAGAGAATATGTTCAAGAAGAGCAATTATTTCATTTACAAAAATGTTGTGTCTTCAGTGATCAATGAGTTCACTACAACTGGATTTCGAACATGCAAAACACAGCACAAGGTGAGTCACACTGTAAGGTCAGGTACTGGCCATTTCCATAGAGTACCTGTGATTTTAATTTCTTAGTGCCTCAGTTTCTCCCTATGTAAGACATGCTATAAAACACTATGCTATAAGAACACATGCTATAAGACTTGTAAATAATTCCTGATATATCCATGAACAGAAAAGGAAGGCAATTAAAAAAAAAATTCAAAGAAATAAAAAGGTTTTTGTTGTGCTTCTCTCCCCTCCCCCACAAATTAAGATATTGTATGAAAAAAATAACTTTCACTCAATTATTAAAACAACTTTTTAATATGTGTTTTTAAACTCCCCAGGATCAAAATATCTAAGTTAAAAATACACCTCTGTCCTTCACATGAGTATTTAATTACATAAAAGACTCCAGTTTTCAGTACTACTCATCTATGCTGCCTGTTTTCCTCAGAGTTGTGTGAGAGGAGCTAGAAATAAAACATAAGTCTGTGAAGCTTTCTTGCTGCAAGCCAGAAAGCTGCCAGCATGATTCTCTGGATGCAACCAGGAGAAGTGTTTTGGTTTGTTTTGTTTTGTTTTTTCTCTGAGATGAACATTTGCAGCATCTAAACTCACTTCCTCAAGCAACCATCAGATGGTAGCAATGCTTGTTTGCTATCTACCACGGACTAGATTCAAAATGGGATGCAGAAATTCAGGCCGTTCTCCCCAGCCCCAGCAGCCACCCAGCTGCCTTTTGAGAGTGCCCTGATGTTCGCATTTCGGAGGACATGAAAAGCTGCAGATCAGAGTGTTAGTGCTGAGGCAGACACTATGCAAAGCAATCTGATCTCATATGCACAGAGTTGTAGCCAATAGCCACATGCATGAGGGAACAGATGAAACCCAAGGGAAATGCAGATGTCCTGTCCCTGCTTTTGTTCCCTAGGTTTTGGTTTGCTGCAAAGGAGGACTCTAAGGGGTGTGGAAATGAAAGCAGAAAGAAAATTAACTTGGGACCTTGAAACTAACTGTAGTAGAGACTCTCAAGGAAATCGATCCAGTGTTGCAAAAGGGTTATAGAGCAGACTCCTGTCACATGTAGGAGTCCTTGGTGAAGTGATAAAAAGCTTTTTTACTGAAGGCCTGGCTGAAAACAACCCTCTTCTATGGGTACTGTTAGTCAAGTATCATCCTTGTTGCTGAGGACAGGATTCAATGCCCCTGATTCTAAACGGCACTTAGGCCAGACTTCCCATCTGTGCTCCCTGAGTAGCCCATGGGGAGACAGAGAAAGAGAAAAAAAAACACCAAAAAACAACACCACAACCTTTTCCCAGGCTTAGATACCTGACTTAAGGTGTGGAAAACAGCTCATAAAGGTGTCTGTTTCTCTCTACTAGCCAGAAAAGGGACTTATCTCACTTAGATTTTGGTCTGATTTTGTTTCTAAGGTGCTATAAATCAATTTCTGTGTTTGTCATTGAAAGGCAGTTCCTAACATTTGTTCTGTTTTACTGTTCCAAACAAAACGCACCCCCCCCCCCCAAAAAAAAAACACCACCAAACACACCAAACCCAAAAACAAACAAACAAACAAACCACCAAACAAAACCGAATCTATAAAATGTAGGCAAATAGCATGCAGTTACAACTATCTGTAACCATTGTATTGAGTTTATTAACAATTTTAAATTAAATTATGCCAATTTACTTGCTTAAGTTATGGAATTTCTTCTGGGATATTGGTAGCACTGGGACTTTCATCAGAACTTAGAAACTGCTTGCTCACTCATGCTATTTTTGCCAGTCTTCTCTCATGTCCAGGACTGAGTCCTTTAGCATGTGCCATTGTTGCTCTGAGGTACCTGATCCTGTCACTGAAGAGCAACTTCTTTGGGTTCACCTTTCTTTGTTTGATGCTCATGTGCTCCTTTCTTTGGTAAAACTTAATTTTTATTTTGCCTCTCTTCCATGTTTCCTTTATTTGCATATGTCTCCTGCTCAGTCTTGCCAAGGCTGCTGAGCTGAGCAGCTCTGCTCCCAGCAGGATTGGCAGAAAAGCACTCTAATGCTGTGCACAACAGGGTTTTATGAACCGGGGGAAAATCACATGGAGCTGAGAGAGCTACTGGAAATCCAAAAATCATGTGACAATGGATGACAGGGCTCAAGTGGGGCCAGTTGCAATGGTGGCCATGTCCCTGAACCTATGAAAGAAGACCTTAGAGAGCTCTAACAACCAGAAGTAATCCCACTGAGGTGAGAAAACAGAACATGACACAGCAGTAAGGGCAAAGCATGGTAGTTTGGGCACAGTTCATGCTAAAAGGGCACTGAAACCCTGTCAGCTCAGTCAGGGAGTAACAGTGTCCACACAGCAGAAAGCTATGACCTCTGTGAGTTCTACATGCCCTGTGACTGAGGTAGCTGCCCAGATAGAGCTCTGGGGAGAACACCCTTACAGCTGCAGGGTGGGCTCTGCTCTTATGCCAGTGGGAGGTTACCGAGGCAGAGAAGCTCCTTTGCTTAGTCACAGCACTCCGGGAGAAGAGTAGTAGTTTTGGGAGTATTGGAGAATGTGAGAGAGCCTAGAATCACATCCTACCTTCCCTGGGATGGGTCTGACAGACAGACAGGGCACATGTCCCTGTCCTCTCTCCACCTGATTGAACACAGCAAGTTAAGGGACAGAGCACAATGGGAACAAGTTCCTGCTTGACACAGATGGTGTGTCCATGATTGCTTCACCTCTAAAGGTGCCCTGGGCCAACAGGGGTGAGGTTCTGCCAGTGGAACTGAACAAGAACAAGGATGATGGTTCAACCAGCACAGGGGTGTCACCAGTGTTAAGCTGACCTATGCCCTGCATCAGAACTGCTCCATGAAGAGAAAAGATAGGCCATTGTCATAGGAGACTCCTCCTGAAGGGAGCAGAAGGCCTAATGTGTAGACCAGACCCATTCCTTAGAGAAGACTGCTGCCTCCCTCGGGCCTGGGTAACAATGTGGAAGAGAAAGTTTCCTATCCTAGTACAGCCCTAAGATCATTATCCTCTATTGCTGTTCCAGATGGACAGCAATGAAGTTCCAACAAGAAGTATGTGAGCACTCAAGAGAGACTCAAGGAAGACTGGTTAAGTGATCTACAGCACAACTAATGTCTATCCTTCTAGTTGGAGGCAATAATGAAGGAAGAAACAGAAAGAAACACTGTTGGACTTCTTGAGTCATTGGAGTGTTGCAATGGATGCCTTCAAACTCTTCTGAAGCTACAGGAAAGGTGGTGGGGCAGCTGTGTATGTTAAGGAGTCTTTTGATTGTCTAGAGCTAAATGATGATTGTGAGTTTATGGGTAAGAATTCAGGGGGAAGGCCAAGGCAGATATAAACAAGAGCTGGTGGCTGATTATAGAACCATAGAATGGACTACTAGTTTAGAAGTGACTCTAAACACCATCTAGTTGCAACCCTCTGCCATGGGCAGGGACAACTTCCAGTAGACCAGCTTGCTCAGAACTCCATTCAACCTGGCCTTGAACACTTTAAGGAATGGGCAACCACAACTTCTCTGGGCAGCCTGTTCTGGTGCCTTATCACACTCACAGTAAAGAATTTCTTCCCAGTATCTAATCTAAACCTGCCCTCTTTCAGTTTGAAGCCATTGCCCCTTGTCAAGTCACTCCATGCCCTTGAAAAAAGTCACTCTCAATCTTTCTTTTAGACTCCCTTTAGGTACTGAAAGGTCAAAATTAGGTCCCCTCAAAGCCTTCTCCTCTTTAGTCTGAACAATCTCAATTTTCTCAGCCTTTTCCTTTGGCAGAGGTGATTCATCTGTCTAATCATCTTGGTGTTCTTCTCTGGTCTCACTGCAATTGGCTAATGTACTTTCTGTTCTGGAGACCCCAGAGCTGGATCCAGTGCTCCAGGTGGGGTCTCATCAGAGCAGAGCTGAGAGACAGAATTCCCCTCCTGATGTGCTGCCCACCCTGCTTTGGATGCAGCCCAGCATACGTTTGGTTTCTGGGCTGTGAGTGCACATGGCTGGGTCATGTCCAGCCTCTCATTCACCATCATGCCCAAGTCCTTCTCAACAGGACTGCTCTCCATCTATTCATCCCCCAGCTTTGATTGGTACTGGGGGTTTCCCTGACCCAGGGACAGCTCCTTGTACTTCATTTTGTTAAAACCTCGTGAGGATCCCACAGATGTCATTCTAGCAAGGAAGTTTATAGTAGACTTCCACAATTCCATCCACATTATTTGTTTGTCCCTTGATTCTTACCCAGAGGGTCTCAACTGTGGCCTTGAGATACATACATTTCAGCCCTTCCCTTACATACAATGTCTCTGCCTCTTCTGTCCTATCTATCCTTCATAAAGAGTCTCAAATGACAGGACTTATCCCACCAAATTTCACTTACGCCAGTGATGTCAAATCTCTGGGACTGGGCCAAAACTTCGAGATCATCTAGTAGCAAGGCTACAATAGCCATCCCATTCCTTATCCTTCTAACAGTTTACCCATCAAATCCATCTCAATTCAGAGACAAAGGTGTTGTGAGGGACCATTTCAAAGTCTTTACACAAGTCCTGATTAATGACATCTATAGCTCTTCCCTTGTCCACAGATGTAATTGTTCCTCAGAAAGAACACAAGGTTGGTTAGGCAGCCACAGTGACCCAAAGTTGGAGACCACTTTGGGAATGGCAATCATAAAATATAGGAAAAAATTGCGGCGTAGCAAGAGGTTTTTTCCATGCCCTGGTGGTTCAACCCCGACGTAATCCCAGGTTTCGGGCTTTGAGACGCAAGCGTGTCATTCTCTTAGAGATACCACCATGCGCTCAGGTTAAAAGCAAGAATATAAGAACTCTTTATTAAGGGGGATACACACTTATATAGGGTTTTGGAGGGTACAGGTGACCGAGGGTGGCTTGGGATAAGCTGTGGATCTTTGTTCACGAGGTGGAGGAGTCCTCTCATTGACTGGGAGGCACAGTGCACAAGCTGTTCACATGACAGACACCAGGCTCAGGCGCTCATGAGTCTGGACCCTGTCGATTGTTCTAGGGTTGTTTACCACCGTTTAGGCTACCCCAAGGTCACCCTGACCTTGTCAGCCTGTCAGCCTCACGTGGGGAGTGCAAATACAGGGGGTGGGGCCAAAGCCTCTCCCAGTAATAAAATAATAGAGTTTTGATTTTTGAAGAAGTTAGATGAGTGGGTCAGCAACACTGCCACCTTGGAATTCTGAAGGGCAGACTTTTGCTAGCTTAGGATGCTGATTGAGAGACTGCCCTGGGAGGCAGTCCTGAAGGTCAGAGGACTCCAGGAAGGCTGGACATCCTTCAAGAAGGAAATCTCAGAGCTGTAGAAGCAGACCTCCACTGCATAAACAGTGTTCCCCAGGGCTCAGGTCTGGGGCCAGCACTATTTAATAACTTTATTGAAGATCTGGATGAGGGCATCAAGTGCACTCTCAGTCAATTTGCAGATGACACTGAGTTGGGTGGGAGTGATGATCTGCTGGAAAGTAGGAAGGCTCTACATAGGGATCTGGGCAAGCTGGATTAATGAGCTGAAGCCAGTTCTGTGAAGTTCAACAAGGCCAAGTGCTGAGTCCAGCACTTGGGTCACAACAACCCCCTGCAGTGTTCCAGGCTGGGGCAGAGTGGCTGTAAAGCTGCCCAGTGGGAAAAGACGTGGGGGTGCTGGTTGATAGTGGCTGAACATGAGCCAGAATGTACCCAGGGAGCAAGAAGGCAAATGGCATCCTGACCTGTATCACCAATAGTGTGTCTAGCAGTTTCCTATACTGGGCACTGATGAGGCCACAACTTGAGTGCAGTGCCCAGTTCTGTGTCCCTCTCAGCAAGCCCAAAGAAGGACAACAGAGTTGGTGAAGGGTCAGGAGCAGAAATCTGCTGAGGAGCAGCTGAGGGATCTGGGAGTGTTTAGCTTGAAGAAAACAAGGTTTGGGGAGACCTTATTCCTTTCTGAAAGAACCTGAAAAGACATTGTAGCCAAGTGGGGTTTGGACCCTTATATGAAGTGGCAAGAAACAGGACAAGAAGAAATAGAATCATAGCATCGATTGGGTTGGAAAAGACCTCTGAGATCATAAAGTCCAGCCCTTAGTCTAACTCCAGTCCGTTTACTAGATCATGTCACTCAGTGCCAGGTCTAATCTCAGTTTAAAAACATCCAGGGATGGGAGTATGCCACCTCTCTGGGCAACCCATTCCAATGCCTGATTACTCTCTCTATAAAGAATTTCTTTCTGATATCCAACTTAAATTTCCCCTGGCAAAGCTTGAGCCCGTGCCCCCTTGTCCTATTGTTGTCTGCGTGGGAGAAGAGACCAACCACCACCTGGCTAGCACTTCCTTTCAGGAAGTTATAGACAGTGATGAAGTCACCTCTAAGCCTCCTCTTCTCCAGACTAAACAACTCCAGCTCCCTCAGCCCCTCCCCACAGGACTTATGCTCCAGTCCCTTCACCAGCCTTGTTGCTCTTCTCTGGACCCACTCTAGCAACTCAATGTCTGTCCTGAGCTGAGGGATCCAGAACTGAACACAACACTCAAAGTGTGGCCTCACCAACACAGAGTACAGGGGAAAGATCACTTCCCTGGTACTGCTAACCTCACTATTTTTGGTAAAGGACAGGATCCCATTGGCCTTCTTGGCCACCTGGGCACACTGTTGGCTCATGTTGAGCTTCCTGTCAATTAGTAC
>JAWWEV010000095.1:65218091-65229020 GCA_035583235.1 Hafferia zeledoni
AGAGACTCTCTAACATATAAAGCCACCCCTCCACCTCTCCTACCCTGCCTGTCCTTTCTGAAGAGCTTGTAGCCCCCGACAGCAGCACTCCAGCTATGCGAGTCATCCCACCACGTTTCTGTGATGGCAACTACATCAAAACTTTCTTGTTGCACGCTGGCTTCCAGCTCCTCTTGTTTTTGCCCATACTACATGCATTAGTGTACTTGCACTTCAGGTGGGCTACTGATATCACTCTTATTTCAGGCTTTCCATCCTTAGGCTGATCTTTGGAGAGCTCGGTTTCAATCCCTTCCCCCTTCAAACCTAGTTTAAAGCCCTCCTGATTAGCCTTGCCAAATTATGGGCTACAGTCCTCTTGCTCTTACTAGAATCATAGAATCTGTTGGGTTGGAAGAGATCTTCAAGATCATCAAGTCCAACCCTTAATCCAACCCCACTTTGATTCCTAGATCATGACACTCAGTGCCACGTCCAGTCTCATCTTAAAAACCTCCAGAGTCAGAGAATCCACCACCTCCCTGGGCAAGGCCGTTCCAATGCCTGACCAGTCTCTCTGTAAAGAACTTCTTCCCTATATCCAACCTAAACCTCCCCTGGCAGAGCTAAAGCCCATGACCTCTTGTCCTACTGTTGGTTGCCTGAGAGAAGAGACCAATCCCCACCTGTCTACAACATCCTTTCAGGTAGCTGTAGAGAGTGATGAGGTCTCCCCTGAGCCTCCTCTTCTCCTGGCTAAACAGCCCCAGCTCTCTCAGCCCCTCCCCATAGGACTTGTGCTCCAGTCCCTTCACCAGCCTTGCTGCCCTTCTCTGGACCTGCTCCAGCCCCTCAATATCATTCCTGAGCTGAGGGGCCCAGAACTGAACACAACACTCAAGGTGTAGCCTCACCAACGCAGAGTACAGGGGAAGGGTCTCTTCCCTCCTCCTGCTGGCCACACTATTCTTGATACAGGCCAGGATCCCATTGGCCTTCTTGGCCACCTGGTCACATTGCTGGCTCATGTTGAGCTTCCTATCAATTAGTACCCCCAGGTCCCTTTCTGCCTGGCTGCTTTCCAGCAACTCTGTGCCCAGCCTGGAGCGCTGCAGGGGATTGTTGTGGCCAAAGTGCAGGACCCGGCACTTGGCCTTGTTAAACCTCACCCCATTGGAATCAGCCCATCTCTCTAGCTTATCAAGGTCCCTCTGCAGAGCCCTCCTTCATTCCTGTAGGTCGAGACTCCTTCCCAACTTGGTGTCATCTGCAAACTTGCTAACAATCGATGAAGCCCATCTGATTTGAGGAGACTAAGTATCATGGAGTTTGCCCCATGATCAAAACCCCAAAATTTTGATGGTGCCACCAGTCCTTTAGTCCCCTGTTGATAAGATGAGCTTTTCTATTCCTCTCATTATTTAACTCCTCATCCCAGATAGCACAGGAACTGAGGCAAATATCACTTGTACTCCTGTCCCATGAACTGACCGACCCAGTGCTTTAGTCTTTTTAATCATCCTGGCACTTCTTTCATTAATGTCCTTGCTGCCTGCTTGGACTACTAACAGGGGATAATAGTTTGAGGAATGAATTAGTTCAGGAAGTCTCCTACTAATATCCCTCCCTCTGGCCTCAGGAAGGCAGAAGATCTCCCTGTGGGATGGGTCTGGACTCTTCCTCTCAGAAGGGAGTCACCGGCTACAACCACCTTTCTTTTTTTCCTTATAGCTAGAGTTGTAATCCCATATTGTAGATGGTGTTGAGCCAGGAGGCTCTCCAGGAAAATCTTCTTGGCTGTTCTCTGCCTGACTTTCTGGGTCCAGGACCTCATATCTATTCTTTAAGGGCACCCAGGCTGGTGATGGGGTTCGAGAGAGGGTTCTTTTACCTGTCCGATTGGGGACCTGTTTCCGTTCCCCCCTATAAATTTGGTCTGCTCCATCTGCCTTAACAGGAGGGACAGAGCTTCACTACCTCTTGTTGGACTCCCTTAGGGGTCAAAAGGGTTTAACTCCACCAGTCAATTTCCTCTTCACTCTCTGTAATGCACCTTAGTCTCTCTACCTCTTCCTTAAGCTCTGCCACTAGGCACAGTAAGTCATTGACCTGTTCACATCATACATAGGTGCCTCCCATACCATTCTCTGGTACCAATGCCAGGCTCAACCACTCTGCACAGCCAGACACCTGGGTGACTGCATCCTTCTTGGACAGTAGTGTCTGTGTAGACACACTCCTTGTATTAGCAGCAATGTTTTTAATTTTTCTGGAAAACTTTAATAGCTTTAGTTAGGTTGGGGAGAGAGAGAGAACTAAAAACAAACAAACAAACAAACAAAAAAACCCCAAACAAACAAACAAACACCACCACCCCCCCCAAACCCGGAAAACCCCAACAACAAACACCTACAAGAGCTGGTTGTGCCCTGTCTACTAGCCCTGCCATGACCCTGTTTGCTCACTCCTGTTGACCTCCCCTGGTACCTGCTAACAAGTCTAACACTCCCCTCACTCACCTGATTCAGTTCCCAAGGAGTAGCCATGCTCAGGCAGGAAATAGCTTCAAGTTGTGCCAAAGGATGTTTAGATTTGATATTAGGAAAAAATTCTTTATGGGTTTCAAGCTTTGTAATAGGCTGCCCAAGGAAATGGTTGAGTCACCAGCCCTGTAGCCATTTAAAAGACATGTGGATGTGATGCTTAGGGACATGGTTTAGTTGTGGGTTTGGCAGTGCTGGGTTAACAGTTGGACTCCATGTTCTTAAACATGTTTTTCAATTTAAATAATTATATGATTCTGTGGTTCTAAGGAGGGAACTTCACTGAACCACAGGATGGACACTTGGGGCCTCTTTACTGCTTGAGACAACTAATTCCCATCAGTAAATTACTAAACTGTACCCACTGTCAGACTTTTTGATTGCAGGTATACTATATTTAGGAAAAATAGATTTGGCATGTCTGATTACCTGTTTAGCCATGTCTTCTAGTAAGCTCTCAGGGAAGTGAGGGTAATATTCTAAAACAAGTACATTTTTTTCCCGTCAGCATAATCAGACCTATGTCAGCTTTGCTCCAGAGAGCTATTTTTTTCCCCCCTGACTCACTGACATTGGATTTTTTTAACTTGGACTGGACTTATATTTGTGGCATGTATAACAATTATTGAAAACTTCTTAAATGTCAGTTTATATTTGTCTACCTTTTTCTTTTTTTTTTTTTTGGTTTGGTTTTGTGGGGTTTTTTTTGTTTTGTTTTGGTTTTTTTTTTTAAGTAGGTCTTTTTCTTAGGCTTTTCAGTTCTTAACTGGTTTTAGTAGATCCCTAGAATTGTTTACAATATCTAGGTGGGTGCAGCCATGGAGGGGGACAAATTGAGAAGGTCTGGACTAGTTTCTTTTATCCTACATGCTTGTCATCAGGCAGCACAGCCACCTTGGTTATCCTGGTGGTGTCTCACCAGGACTGGGATATTATGTTTTACCTTCCAAGATGTGCAGTTTCTCTTTCAGAGCTGTTGTTTAACAAGTACAGTATGAATTTTTTCAGGCATTTTTTCCCTGCTAAATCAAAGAATAAGCTTTGAGAAAACCTCTGCACTGTGTTCCTTCACACTTCCAACAGATGTTCCGGAGACAGACTGAACTCCTAGCTATCTGCAGAGTTTAGTTTTAGCTTGAAAATCATATTAAAACAAAAAAACAAAAACCAAAAAACCCCCAAACAAACAAAAAAGAACACAAACAAACAAACAAACAAAAAAACAACAAACAAAAAAGTATTTCCAGCATGATGACAGAAGGTTATGAGACGGTAGCATACGGTGTATGGTCAAGATGGGGAGTGGTTGCCTCTTACAAATAAGTACATACTGTTTACTACATCTTTATGCAAAGACTAAAGCCTTTTCTCCATTTATGTGCATCAGTGGGATGATCTCTGTGCTGCTCAGTTTTGGTTTTCACCATGCTGATGTAAAAGGTAATCAGTGCTGCCCTCTCTGAGCAGCTGCTTTTCACACTTAGAACACCTTGTGACTGGGTTCTTTTAAGTCACATAACATGCTGAGTTGGAAGGGACCCACAAGGATCATTGAGTCCAACTTTTTGCCCAGCACAGGGCCATCCTCAAGAGTCACATCTGAGAGCATGTGCTCTGTCTGCAGTTCTTCACTGAGAGTTGCAGAACATTAGCACCCAGATGGCTTCTCTGCCTGTCACTGGTTTGGATAGTTAGGTTGGTGGTCAGTTTTCCATACTGCTTAAGTCTGCATTTCCCCTTTCTTTTGCTGTAGAATGGTTAATGATGACTTAAGCAATTGAATTAAACACCCATTGAACGAAATCACGTATTTATTTTCATGTTCAAAATTGTTTGAGGGTGCCCAAAGCCTTTAGTATGTCCCATTACAGAACTATCACAACTAGCTGTGCAAACCTTTCTGCTGTTCACAGTGCGGCTTGTTTGGAGGGGGCTGGTTCAGGAGCTGAAACCAACTTAAACATTAGAGCGTGAAAATAATGCCACAAGAAAAATATCTTGCATGTGCAGAGATGTATGGCTTTTGTAGAGGCACATGCCAAAGTTTTGACTTCTTCAGCAGAAAATATTTACCATTACCCCTAACCTCTCTTTTTTCCCTATTTCAATCCTATTTTTCTCTTTACAGATCGGAGGAGATATTTTATTTTTGCATCTCTGTCCAGTTTGAAAACACCCCTAAATGGGAGATATGTCATTCTCCCCAGTATCCCCATTTACTCACTTGTTCAGTCATGGAAATAAGGCTGCACTGACTTTTGTTTTAGTCTCCTCTTAAGCAAGAAGCTCTGTTTCCTGAGGGCTGCAATGGCTTCAAAGTTCACCTGTGTCCTGAGAACCTTCTCTGTTCCATCATACATTTCCAAAGTTGCTTCTGTCCCCTACATTCTATTTTTTTTTTTTCCCCGCAAGGATATGACAGCTACCACATAACAAGCATTTCTCTTAAATGATGAAGTTTTTGCTTGTGTGACATCACAGAAATCAGAAAACTTTGAAGAAAGAATGATGCCATACTTGCTTTTTTAGTGCTTATTGGGTTTTGGTTTTGTTTTTTATTGTTTGATTATTGTAAATTCTTGCCTTGATGAAAACCAAACAAATGTAGTTCACATGGACATATCTCAGTAACGAGAAGTAAGAGCCTTGCAAGTCCTGTTGATTAACCATATATATAGGCCCCTGTGAATTCTTCCCTCTCAGTACCATAGAAATTCAGAAATACTGATTCATATACATATAGAAATAGGTTTCAAACTTATGGCCATGTGGCCTTACTGCATAGACTGAAGGTGGAGAGTTTCTCCCCATGCTTTCTCTCTGTCTCAATCACTTACAGTTGAATGACACCACTTCTTTCTGAAAGTTGAACCAGTTTTGATCTTGTTGTTGCCATCAAAGGAGGTAAGGGGGTATACATAATGCAGGTGCTGATGATTCGTGCAATGTTTCTCCACTTATAGCAGTGACAAGGCTTATGCCATGATGTAGCTTTGAAAATGCTGGCTGTATCTCTGAGAATGAGATCTTATGATTCTAAGCAAACTCATAGAAATTGTATTCTTTTGACTTGCAACAAGAATAACAGCAGCTGATATGTATCAGATCTCTATTTTTTTCTATTGTTAATAATGATGACTAACAATCTCTTTCTTGATGGAGAACAAAATAGGGTGGATAAAACATAGTGAAAAATTATTTCAAAGGCATCTGTGGTTACTAAAAAACACTGTTTGTCAGAAGGGAAAGACATTAGAAATCTGGGATCAGTTAGATTCCATGCCTTTGGTTTAAATGTTAATGATCAATAGGATAATTTTCCTCATCTACAGAATTTAGGTTCAGAGCCTTTACAATTAAAAAAAAAAAAAATCCAAAGTAAAATAAAATATTTCTACATCTTTCTGCTCTCTACCCCTGAGTCTGTTAGAGGTTTCATTCAACCCTTACTCAGTTATCCAGTGTAAGTGGGAGAAAATCAATGACCTCAGTGTAGGTTCTTCTTCTTTGAAGCAATGTACTTGTCCAAGGAAACTGCACAGACATTCAAAAAGGTGATTCATGGTTTGCAGAGGCTGAAACCTACTCAGACTTTTTTTTTCAAAATAATAATGGAAAGATTATAATGTATTAACCGAAGGGCATAAGTGACAGACATCTGTTTATCTTACACCTCAGAAATAAGCAGAACATTACCCCTCAAGTAAAATAGCTTAGCTGTGTGCCAAGAAATACAGAAAGAGATTGGTGTTTCTTCACTGTTGGTAAGACTTATCCCTAGCTTGAAAAGATAATGCATTTGGAGGCAGAAGAGCAACAGGGAAGCCCTAAGAAGGGAAAATGTGATGGGCAAAGGATATGCCCTGGTATCTGTCTAACCAGGGCAGCTAACCGTCTGTCCTACAAGCTTGTGAGTTATATCAAGTCAGATTTCTCTATTATATTGGACATCCTTTATTTTAACCAAGGAAGATTGTCAGATGCCTTGAACTGATTTTGTGGTAACATAAGCAAACCTAAATAGTTGTTTTATTATAGTTTATTGTGCAGGTGTTGGTTCATAATAAATCATTGTACTGTTTAGAAACAAGCTTGAAACAATTGCATAAATATTAAATGGCCTCAGGAATAAAGACATTTTTAGCAAAATTATTGAGCGTGGTTTTCCAAATCCATTGGGTAATCCAAAATCCCCATAGTAATTTAAGGATCGACATGTACTACCATTTGTAGTAATGTAAATCCAGTGTAACTGTGTTGCAGTCAATAGAGTTATTCAAAATTAACATAAAAAAATAAGTAGAATTGGTTCTGTGAAATATAAACAACATAATTGGCTGAAATTCTATCCATTAGGATAAAAGAATAAAAATTCTATACATCTGCAGAAATGAGAAGTAAAGCTATCTGTATTATGAGTGTACATTTAGGAAAAAAAAAAAAAAAAAAAAAAAAATATTATAATGATTTAATTTATATAATAAAGCTCTTATACCATAATCAGAAACACTGAAGCAGAAGTTATTAATTTAAGAAATAAAATGCTATTCTACACTTTAATAATTCCACCAGAAAAAGAAAAGGATTAAACCTGTGGTTTTGCAAAGCAGAAATATTCCAACCAATATTGTTGCTTGCTTTTAGAAGGAAGTCATAATAAAAAAATGAACTGTTCTTGTATCCTCAGTTTCTGGTGTTCCATAGACCTCACGCATTGCTAGGGATTGTACCTTGGAGATGGCCATGTTCTGCCTCAGTTTCCCAAAGTTTAAATTACACCTGCTCAGATTGTCTATGTCTTTTTTATACATACTCACAAGATTAAGTTTGCCTATATGATGGGCGTGTAGAAATGGGAGGCAGCTGAGCCCACAAGAGACATGCAACTTCAAGGTATCCATTTGCAGTAACACTAATTATGTTACAGTCTTGGTAGCATAAAGGAAGGACCAAAAATGTCAGTGCAGCACCTTTGGGGGTTCCTTAAAATGCAAAATGTTGTGTTTTTCCTCATCAGAGTGGCACTGACAGAGAGTGAACAAAGATGAGGCAGAGTGACTCAATCCAGTATGGAACTGCTAGTCAGAGACTGACAGAATGGAGAGACATCCTGGGCAGCAAATGAGAGTGTTCATTAGTGGTCTTCTGCCAGGTTGTGGGGATGTTGTGAGAAGCATCTCATTGGTGAAGGAAAGCACTGGCGCAATGGTGGAATTACAGTTCCTGTTGGAAGGTGGAGTGAAGGGAAACAGATGCACTGAGCAGTAACACCCTCCCCTTAGTGTATTTACTTGTATCTTCACAAGCAGTTACAGCTCATTTCAGCCCAGTAGGTCTGTACTACAGACAACACCCATTTGGGATGCTTTTACAAAAAGCATACAAAATTATTTAGGATGCTTTTCCCTGGGATCATTGCTTGAAGTCCAAGCAGGGACCCAAGTTTCAGTATCTGGCCTCACAGACCTCAACAGACACTATTGCTCAAACCTCCCCTGTTAGGATACGATCACTGATTTACTCTCTGCCTTGCTATCCATCAGCAACAGACTCAGTCACAACTACAGGGGATAGGGGACGACTTCAGGACATTGTGTTGTATATTTGAGTGTTTGATTTAGGAAACATAGCAAAAGCAGAACAAAGCTTGAACAACTTGTCCATAGGAAAACTCACTGTGCTTCAGCTAGGAGACATGCCTTTTAATGCAACCTCAAAACATTTATTATAAAATGGAACAATTTGTATTGTATTCAGTAATGTTTTCAAAGGATTGTCAACCTCTGTCTGCAGGGGCCTTTTCTTAAAACATATAATCTATAGCACTCATTTCCCCTCCCCCCCAATAACCATATAACAGAGATGTGCATTACAGAAAATGTGTAGAGGTTTGCTTCTATTATAGTCATGATCAAAAGGCTATGATATATTGAAATATTTGCTTTGTACAAATACATCTGTTATCGGAGGGTTCCTTATCATAAATGGTGTGTTTTCTATAATGTGCTCCGTCTAATGAATGGTTCAGCAAAGGCATGAGAACAGAGCTATGTGGGAAGAATGTAGTAATTTCTCTTTAACGTGCAGGAATTCTGAATGCAAGTAAATGCATGCCAAATTTTATTGCTTCTAAATCTGAATAATTGTATTTCTGAGCTGTGCATCTGGGTAGATAATAAAGCCACAAAACAATTTAATGAAACATATAAAAAATCAAAAGACATTACTAAATATTATAATATGCAGAAAATATATTTTGCATATTGTCACCTAATCTTTCATCCACATACTAACAAATAATGCAACAATAATTGAAAGTCTTATTATCCATCTACGTAAATTGAGACCAAATTTACCTTGTTTCCCGTTCTTTGTGTGTGTGTGTGTGTGTACATAAAAGTGAGATTGATATTATTGCTTTATGTTTATGCTACACTTTTTCCATAATAACTAGAGGTGACCAATATAAGTCTTTTCTCCATTCAAATCAGTCCTCAACTCATATTGTGATTTTGTTACCTAGCCAAGTACTTCTAAGAGGTAAGACTTGAATACATGGCCTTCACCATTTCCTGTCTTTGATGCATAATTCTGCAGGAATGAAAATTGGAATACCATAAAGAATGTGGGAGCCCTCATATATAAATTCAATGTCTAAAATTTACAGGTATGAGGCCCTCGCCATCCATTATAGTCAAAGGACAGATATGGGTAATGCAGAGGGTAGTACTGCTGACTCATTCCCAAAGACTATTTTAGTAAGAAGTGAACTGCCCTTTTGGAGGTTTTTATTTCTTTCTCTTGACTCTTAAGAAATCGTAAATGGCTAGCTTAGACTTAGATGTCTAACTTTTAGAAGACCATGTAAAGTAACAAGAACCTATCTAAAGAGGTTAAAATAGTCACAGGTTCCGTGAGGGAGGAATCTCTTTTGTTCTTGCAATGATACTAGCACTTTGTCACTGATTTATTCTGGTCTGCCATGGAAGAGGTCATTGCAGACTTCCAGCTGATTGTAATGTCTGGATTTAAAGGACAGCAATCTGAACTGTCTGCTGCAAAATGTCTTCTGCAAAGGTGAACCTGTATTGTCAAAGGCCACACAAACGGTAGGAAAAGGACTGAATTTCCCCAAACTTGAGCTGGGTAATGGTGTTTTGTCTTTAATCATGACAGCTGTCACCACCTTCTTTCCTTGTGATGTGTCGGCCTAGATTTTGACATGTTTGTACAGAGAGCAGTGTCCCATATCACTGGATGTTTTGTTGAAACTAGTGCAGGAAATTGTGCAAGATTAAAGTGGGTAAGACTCTGCCTTGTTTCAAGAATATATATATATCCAACTTCTTTTTGATAGGTACCATCTCTATATACCTGTGCTCACAGAGATTGTTACCAGCACCCCATCTATCCCTTTGCTGCTGGGAGAAAAACATTTGTGTCCTCTCTTCTTTGCTCTGCTTTCTTACATGAAATTAAGCATCTTGAACCTCATTTTATAAATTCTGGAAAGGCAAACTGGGACTAATAAACACCTTTAGCCAATTAGTGAAAAGACTTCTTGAGAAGGAAGGAACTGTCCTCAGTGAAGACAGACTTCATACTATAAATTGTTCATTATACTGAAGACAGGAGATTTTTTTATAAGCTGCCACACCATAATTGCAGAACAAATTTCTGAAATATGAAAGAGTCATTGTATAAATAATAATACTTTCCACTCAGGGTGTCAAGTGCACTTCTGCATTCCTTCTGCTGTTCTTAGAAACAACTCACACTGCCTTGATATAAAAGATTAATTTAAAAAATTACAGTTTTCTTATCAGAAGGAAGAGTAAGAAAGACCCAGACCTAACTAACCCTAGTGGCCACATTCCTTGAGGTGATATTTGAATAAGCAATAATTCTTTTTGGAGACTGTAGGAATAAATGTGCTGAAAAATAGAGATTAGGAATTGCCATATAGAGATTTCCCACAATGAAATGGTAAGAAGAATAATAGATGCATATACTTCCTTGATCTAAGAATCAAATGCCTGTAGACGGGTTTCCCTCTCACTCATACCAGAGTAATTTATTGTGCTTCAGAGAATGCAGAAGAAAACTTGGCCCTTAATCTGTGAAAAGAACTTTTCAGGATGAGGAATTTGATTTGACTTCAAAGAATATGAATTGGTTCTTTCTGTTCTGTAGTCAATTATTCCCTTTCAATGCAACTCCCTTTGGGAATAAAGCTTTCTCTGATGAGGTTTAGCCTTAGAGTCCAATGTAATCCCCCTGGATTCAGCTTTGTCTCTAAGATTCTTCTTTTCTTTTCTTTTCTTTCTTTTTTTTCTTTTCGTTTCTTTTCTTTTCTTTTCTTTTCTTTTCTTTTCTTTTCTTTTCTTTTCTTTTCTTTTCTTTTCTT
>JAWWEV010000095.1:65229260-65246773 GCA_035583235.1 Hafferia zeledoni
TTTCTTTTCTTTTCTTTTCTTTTCTTTTCTTTTCTTTTCTTTTCTTTTCTTTTCTTTTCTTTTTTCTTTTCTTTTCCCTCTTTTGCTTTTTTTCCTCTTTTCTGTCTTTCTACCTTCCTTCAAAACAAAAATTTTCAAACAATTTATGGAAGATTTATTCAGACAGCAACTACCTAAATCAGAATTACATTTCTGGTCAAAGAGTGATTATTAAATCTTTGAAGCTTAAATGAAGGAAATTACATTGTCCAGTATGTCTAAAATGAGATTTATGGTTCAGATATCTGGTTTATGTATTATTTAGCATTTCATATAATCTTGAGAAAATAAAACTCCAACAGGTCAAGATCTGGGATTGAATAGCTCTCTACTTCCTAAAATAATAATTAAAAAAATACTTTAAAAATCATCATAATTCATTAATTCTAAATTGATCTCTTTATTTGAAGGAGCATTAATGGTCTTTAATATTTTTAGTATTTTATAATATCAAAGCTGTGATTTTAAATAAAAAACTTATATAAATAATGTATTTTGCAGACAGTATAAATATGGAGAATGTGTGCCTAAAATAAATAACCTTGCAATTTCCCTTTGTGATGATATTGAATGTAGTGACTGATTTGTTTGTTTGGTTGGGTTTGGTTTGTTTTTTTTTTTAAAGATTAGTGTGAAGTTCAATCTTAGATTCAAACTTGAATGGTTTTTGGAAGGTCTGAATGTTTTTTGAAAGATTCAAAAAATGTATTACTGAACTCCCCCTCCCATATACCACTCTGGCCAGGAATGACCACTTTGAGAAATTTAACTGGAAAGAGAACCATTTAGAAAAACATTTCCATAGTTATAAACACAGTGTAAAGTAACTTAGTCAAATGGACACTGTAAATTTAGTTCAGGATTAATATGTAGTTTTAATACACTTTCTATTTTCTGTAATTTAGTTATATCTACTCCATCTTTCTCTCAGCCATAAAGTTTCAGACATATACTCTAGCGGAAATTAAACAGGGGCTATCAAAATGATCAGAACTTGTTAAGGATATGTGATTTCTCCATTTCAAAGTGATGCATGAATGGAGCATGGGGCAGAAAAGTGGATAAAAATGAGTTATTTTTTCTTAGTTTTTATGTATTTATAACCTTTCCTGACTGTACATTAAAAGTGTCATTTAACCTACTAGACATGATGTGCTAAATATCTCTATATGAAGTCTTAAATGCAAACAACAAAATATTCCAAAATTATAATTGGAAATGAGGAAGTGATTTAGATAGTAAACCTGAACTTAAACTGATTCCTCAATTTCAGTGTCCCATTATGCAGAAACATAAAACACAACAACAACAACAACAACAACAAAACAACAACAGAAAAGGGAGATCAGATTATTCATTAAGAAATTGAGAACCAAATTACTCACTATGGAATCACTATCTGGAAAGGGGGAGGGTTTCAGACAGTTTTGGGGGATTCATATGGGTAGAAGCTATGCCTCTCATTTCATTTTTTATAGATAGGAAGGAAGGCTTGGTATTTTTTGTTATTGCTATACAGCTTCATGATATTGGAACAAGGATGAGATTCTGTGATCTAAGGTGGAATTTATCCAGACAAGGAAACATCTTTTTTTTTAGATACTCTGCTTTTCTTTCACCTTTTCCTCCTTTAATGTTAAATGGGTCACAGGAGTTACAGCCTACCAACCCTTACAAACTATCCACACTTCCTTCTGTTATCTGAGATAACCAGCAGTGATTAGAATTGCTTGATAATTCAGTCAGAGGCGTGAGGTGGAAATGCTTCAGCTTATTGGCAAGGAAAGTAGGCAGCACTAGTCTCACTGGTAGCAGGAAGATGAGTGGTTTAGCATTATATACTTGGAAGAAATAAAAAAAAAAATCAGCGAAAATATAAATAAAAAAGAGTGCAAAGTTTTATTGTCAAGCGTGGCTGTCACTTCATGAAACCAGAGTCATATATAAGATATATGTGACATACTAATAGGAAGTAATTTACCCAAGGATGTTTTTGTGCCTTGAAGTGCCTTCAACATTTCTGCTTTGAAAACTTTGCAAGTGTGTATGCATCAGAGCAGTTACTGAGGTGCTGAAGTTCCCAATTTGTGCACAATGTGACTTTTATAATGCTATTAAACTCATCTTATGGAAAGCGGTGTGCACAAAACAATGATACATGAGATCTCAAGGAGTCTGCTGAACAGGAGAGAAGACTGGAGTGAGGAGAAAGCTTTTATAAAGTCACTTTGAGAATGCACCTTTGCTCCAGAAACCTTCAGTTTATTCACATTGGAAATTGTCCTACGCTTTGGGCTGAGATTCATGCATGTCCTGATTTTGTCTGTGGTAGACTTTATTTTGTTCATGTATCTACTACGGGGCTGTGCTTCAGATTTTTGCTCAAACACTGATGATAATACAGAGATATTGTCATTCTTGCTGGGTAGTGCTTGCACTGAGGCAACACTTTTCCACTTCTCACCCAACCTCACCATTGAGGGGTTGGGGATCCACAAGGAGATGGGTGGAGACACAGCTGAGACAGCTGACCTCATGTGACCACAAGGATATTCCCTAGCTTGTAGGATCATTCTCGGCATACAATGCTGAGGGAAGAAGAAGGTGGGGGGCAATTTGGAGTGGTGGCGTTTGTCTTCCCAAGTCAGTGTTACATGTGATGGAGCCCTAATTTGCCATGGATGGCTCAGCACCTGCCTGCTGATGGGAAGTGCTGGATAAATTCCTTATTTTGCTTTGCTTGTGTGCTTGGCTTTTGCTTTATCAGTAAAATGCCTTAATCTCAATCCATGAGTTTTCTTGCTTTTATCCTTCCCATTCTCTCCCCATCCCTCCGAGGCAGGTAGTAAATGAGCAGCTGTGTGGGGCTGAGTTTTTGTCCATGTTTAAACCATGACAGTACTGCTTGCATTCCTCATCCCCTCTGTATAATAAATTACATGCATCTACTTTTCTTAGTTTAAGTAAATATAGTATTATACTCATCTATTTATTTATGTTATGGGACAGAAAAAGCCCAAGATTCCCTCCTGTTCCATGAAGTCTAGCTTGAAGTGATGGCCTCAGATGAGGATGTAGGATTTGTAACTGTACTGGTCATGTAATCATCAATAAAAGTTCACCATTTTCCAGCTGAAATGTAACTCTTTCCTCTCTTGCCCTTCCTCCTGCCTTGCCTAGCTGCCCTGTTCTTTTCTCATCTCTCTTTTCTGCGTCCTGACTGTAAATTCAAGAGAATTTTTGTCACCTCTGTGAGCAGTAGCAGATCCATAGCATCCAGTTCTGAGTACAGGGTTTTCAAGGATTTCATTGTAACACAAGTAAACCCCACAATTTTATAGTTGAAAATGCCAGTCTTCCTCTTTGTTGTATGTTGGGACTGTTTTGAGTGTTACTTTTGCCCCATAGGAGAAAAATTGAAGGCACCAAATTAATTTTCTACAGAAAAGTGGTGAGATGGCGATTGACCTGGGGAGAGTTTTCCCTGTATGGTAGTAAAGTCAAAACCTATGATTTTATCTTTGTCCATTTAAACTCTTTAAAAC
The DNA here is from genome assembly GCA_035583235.1 of Hafferia zeledoni. Taxonomy (NCBI): domain Eukaryota; kingdom Metazoa; phylum Chordata; class Aves; order Passeriformes; family Thamnophilidae; genus Hafferia; species Hafferia zeledoni. The sequence continues at coordinate 65,232,845 of JAWWEV010000095.1, forward strand.
AAACAAATATACAGCTAGCATCAAAATGAAACTCCCTGGAGGAAAAAGAATGAGTGAAGTAAAGGTCAGTCCAAATATTTTGTTGTACTAAATTCAGAGAATTTCATTCACAGTAAAACGGTGTATTACTTTTTTAATACACTAAACCTTGATTTTTTAAAAAACTATTTTGAAATTTTAAAAATATCCCATGTGGAATGTTTTGTGACAGTATACTTTGTCACCATCATTATGTTTCATTTGTTTTCCTCCTGACATGAAATCTGCTAGGAAGCAAAACCTTTTTAGGCATTTTGAAAGATATAATTTTCCTCACCAAGCAGGCATTCTGACAGCATTTCCTTAAGCAATTTTAAAGGGCAGGGACTCTTGCTCTGAAATGCTCTGCTCAATTGAAGGCATCTAATCTGGAATGCAGGCTTTTCGGACTTCTCTTGTCATTGGAGAGAGAGAAAGAAACATCTCCAAAAAACAATTGAGACATCTCCAGATCTGACTCACCAGTCTCTGCTACTCACACTGTTAGAAATTAAGCTTTAGTAAAGGCTTTAGTTACTATACATGAATCCATCAGGTCTGGTAAACGCATAGAGCATATGTGAACCCGACAACTACCACTGCTTTGGACAGCTATTTGAGGACCAACAAAGGTTCAGCTGTACAAGCCACAGGGAAGACTCTACACTATTCTCTGTCAGTATGCCCCTTTTCTTCTTGAAGACTTAGACTGGGTAGTCCATAGTCATACACTTAAATATGTCGAATGTACTCAGGCTTCAATTCAATATCGAGAAACAAGTAAAACCCAGTGCAGCTGGGTTTAGGCATAGGGATATCTGTTTAGATGGGGAAAGGAGTAGGCCTGGCTCTGTCCTCTTTCTCCACTGGTCTTCAGAGCCAATGCAGCATTACAGCAGATAACTGGTCTTACATCAAAAGAAGAAAAAAGCAATGGAAGCAGATAAGTCATGATAACTTAAGACCTACTCCTGAGATGGTTCAATTAATACATTTTCTTCTGTCCATGTCTCCTTCTTTCTACAGACACAGTTTGAGTCTTTGTCTGGGGTATGAATGTGAAAATATCTGTTTATGAACTTGTGCCCCTGTTTCTCCGCCCCACCCCTTCAATTTTTTTAATGGTATTCAGGGCAAGTAATACTTTTATTTTTCAAATTACATTAAGACATTGTATTAAATATAGGATTTGGGACTTGGCGAATCAACAATCACATTGTACTCCTATGGAGACAAAAGGTGACTGAACAGTTTAGCCAGCTGACATGCAGGCAAAAGTAATACTCCACGGTAAGAGGATTGTAGGCTCTATTGTTGGGCCCACAACAGGAACCAACTTATTGCAACATTAATTTACCATCTCACATGGAAGTGTTATTTAAGGAGAAGACTAAGAAGCAAGCAGTGCCCACAGTTTAATCCTATTGTCACCCTGATGGATTTAGATTTGCTGCTGGGTGGTAGAGGTGGAATGAGGCTGCTTTGTTATTATTTCAACTGCATTTGTTGGGGTTAAAAAACAACCTCAGGATTAGGAAAACATGGCTTCTGCTACCTCTAGATAGTCAGGAACTGCTATTCTGTTAGTGTAGGTATAAGATGGCTAAAATTATATCTTAGTGATGCAGAAATTCTTCACTTAGGAACGATAGAAATATTTTAACTGTAATTAAGACTTGTGAAATGCCTTTTTTTTGCTACATCTGTTCTTATGACTTCATTTCTCTTTCACCTTTTTTTTAAAATTTGTATAGCAGCAGTCACAGCAGTACCTGGGACCAAGTGTAGTAGTTATGGTGTGTTTCCTACTCTCTGCATCTTGGAAATATTTGTAGAAGTTCACCTACAGTTGTATATATTCTCTACAAGCCCAAAGTGTGACATTAGTCAGTTTTGCAGTTATAGGTAACTTCTTTACTGACATGAGCAACAGCAGCAGACATCTCCAGTAGACTAGCCATTCAAATATTTAGTTATTCATATTTGAACTAGATGTCAGAGCCTCTAGAGATGCTTTTCACTGAAAGAAAGGCAGTCACAACTTTGGATTATCAAGCAGACATACTTTAGATTCATTTTATCCAAATCTCCTGATGTTGATGGTCACAATTTCACTAAAGTCAGAAAGTGTCATAGTGATTTACATAAATAAACAACTAGACCTGTAGGTTTTATGGCTTTCTTGAAAGGCATTTCAGAAAGAAATCAGGAGTTCTTATTGTTTGTTGAAATCACAAATCTAGGTTATTTACAGGTAGTCACCATTTCTTGTGGTTAGCACATGACTAAACTTTGGAGGCAAGTTTTATATGAAACCAAAACCAAACCCCCAATTCTTCAAATCTCTTGGGATGAAAATGACCTCTTTTTAATGTCTTTGGTGTTGTTTTGTGTGTGTGTGTGTGTGTGTGTGTGTGTGTGTGTGTGTGTGTGTGTGTGTTTGCCTGTGATTTGTTTGGTTTGGTTTGGTTTGGGGTTTTTTTGGTAGGGGATGTTTGGGATTTTTTTTTGATTTGCTGAAACACATAATCACAAATTTACACTCAATATTTTTATCTTCATTACACTTGAGGAGAAAAACTAAAACCCAAACCCACTCCCTACCATTTAAATTCCTTGTGAAGTGTTTACTCAGTTTTAGCCAGTTTTAGCTGAAAATATATTTTTTCTTACAGGAACCTATCCTAGAGTAGAATCTTTTTTCCTTGAGGCACATGCAAATGCTGTCTTCCTCACCTCTTTATTTGACTGCATCAGTCTAGCATTCCGAATGGCACCAAGCCTCTTCCTAATGCTCCTCATTATATCATTTAGTTATGTATATGATTTTTTTCCCATGTGTGTATATTACATTTTTTGCTGCTCAATACTTTATTCCGTGCAGATGGAACATATTCAAGGGCCTGTCAGTCTGACAGTCTTTCTCAGTCTTCTTTAAAAATAATCTCTTTAAATATTTCTTGATCCAGATCTCTGCCTTATGCTCTTTAGAGCAATGAACATATCAGATTTTAAAGTACAAAAAGTTCCTTTCTGCAATTAGTAAACCATTTTGAAGGTTTGAAATCAGATACACAGTTCTCAAAAAAAGGCAAAAACATGCAAAATATCAGCCAGTCCTTTTAGCATAATTCTGGTGCTAGCATAAAGGTTTTATACTCCCCAAATACCTTCCTGCAAATGGATTTGAGGCACTTCTATTGGAAGTGTCTGCTTTCACCATTTTAAGTCATGTGTGAGATCCCGAGTTTCCTCTTATAGCTTGCTCCTGAACTTCAGCAGCCATCATCTTCCAGCCCAACTCTGGAATCTTTGATCAGAAATTACTGCAGATCCCTGCTCAGTGGCTCATTTGCATTTGATATAACTATAGCTATTTAAAAATTATGAATTTGGGATTCATTTCACCTAATTTTAGTTAACTGCAGGGTAAGTGTCTACGTATGAGCTGGTTTTCCAAGCTCCACTTGCTAAAATTATGGACTCCACAGAGGGATTCCTCTGATTAAATGCCATGCCTACTTTAAACAGAGCTTGATTTCTCTCCAGAATACATTGCCTCTCCCTGGAAAAGGATCCCAAGCACTAGGTTCACATTGCAGGACAGAAAGCCCCTGCATGATCTCTGTCAGCCCAGCATGGATACCTTGAATCATCAAATGTCACTTGCATGTGAGTCAGCTGAGCCCTAAAGGTCCAAAAATTTCTGAATTGTCTTGATACGCTCAAGGCATCAGAAGGGAGAGCTGCGAGGAATTTCTTTCGGTAGGTTGGTATTGCTCACTCTTTAGTGTACAGGAAAATTACATGCCTAAATTTCAAGTCAGTTGAAGTGATCTGCTATGAAACTCAGTGTTGACTACATGCAGGGGATGAGGTCAACCTTTCAACAGTGATTTTAAAGAAACATATCCTTTTGTCATGCTTGGAAAGTGAGTCTTAATTTGCTTTTGTTTGGAAGGCTGGTTTTGCCCTTGACTTGTAGAGGAGCAGTTGCCTACTTATTTCAATGTTTCTTTACCTGAGCAGTGGATAATAATCTTACAGAGGTTTTATTATTTATTATTAATACTGATACAGCACTGATTATATACAGACATTTTTAGTATCACATTATGTTAGATGCTGTAAAAATAAATCAAATGATACAATTTCTATTCCACAGACTTTGCAGCCTGAAAGCAAATATGCAACAAAACTGTCGTAATGAAGATGTGAGACTGGTAAAGATGAACAAAATTAATCAAACAAAATCCATAGCCCATCAGAAGTCAAAATTAAAAGTGATTATTTGATATTTTTCAGTGCTTTTATATGTTTGGATGAAAGCATCTAGACAGGCTAATGCCTGTGTAAGTGAATATAGGGGATGAGTACTTGTAAGCAGACATGCAATATTTGGGAGTATAAATGGTTGTGTTATGCAAAAAGCTCCCCAAAAATACAAAAAGAGAACAAACAAACAAACAAAAAGCCAGAAAAACCCACATACTCATTTGCTTTGCAATATCTTGAACAGAATTCCATTTACATTTACTAAAAATCATTGTTATGGAAATGAATTTATTTACCTTTAATGTGCAACAATTCTGCAACAAGATTATGAAGGTATTTTGATTTTGGTTTTTTTAACATGACATGTATTTTTACTGTGCTTATAGTAGTTTGGTCTAGCAGATTTGATTGGAGAAAAAATATACTATGATAGGAGAAACAGATTAGCTGTACAGGAGAGAAAATATGTGTTGGACTAAAGCAAACAAGCCAAACATACACAGAAGTCCAAACCAATTTAACAGATAACCTTCTCTCTAGAACAGTGTCATCCTGCCATGCACTAGGTACTAAAGCACCCATTCTAGTAGTGCAGTCATCCTAGACAACATCCACAGCTATCAGAGAACAGCAGTCACATACTGAGAATTATTTGCAGCATAGCTGAATCTCACCCCAAAGATCTGATCCTAAAAAGGACTAGATTTTGTGCACCAGAAGCTCATGTATCTGATTTAATTGAATGATACAATATATTCTATTAATTCAGACGTATGCATGTGTACTCACCTATGCAGGACCGTGATTTAAAGCTACAACACAAATAAGCATTATAGACCACAGTAGCTGAAAGAACAGGTTCATACTAACATATTGTCCTAACTGTTGTAGGATCATCTGTTCTATAAAAACTTCTGTTTGCAATAGTCCACCAGTGAAGTATACAGATAAATGAAAAACGTATGACTGATATGGGAACAGAAACAGGATATGTTACAAGGAAACACTGAGAAAATTGGGATTGTTCAGCCTGGAAAAGACATTAGAGTAACATAGTTGTGGCCTTCCAGTACATAAAGGGACCCTACAAGAAAGATAGAGAGGAACTTTTCACAAGGGCATGCAGGGACAGGACAAGGAGGAAAGGCTTCAAACTGAAAGAGAAGAGGTTCAGTTCATATATTGGGACAAAATTCTTTACTGTGAGGGTGATGAGAACCAGAACAGGTTGCCCAGAGGTACGGATGCTCCATCCTTGGCAGTGTTAAGGGCCAGGTTGGGCAGGACTTGGAACAACACGGTATGGTGGAAGATGTGCTAGTTCATGACAAGGCATTGGAATGATGGGATCTTTAAGGTCCATTCCAACTCAGGCCGTTCTATAATTTTGTGATTCTATGATTCTATGTACAAAGCACAGCCTTTCTTTTCCGGTTAGGATTGTTGAGTAGGTTCTTTCTTCCTGCTGCATAAAGATATACCCATTCCTACTCCTGGCTCACTGTGCAAAGACAACTGCACAACTGCCAACAGAATGCACTGTTACTAAAATTAAATAAAATCTTTTTTCTTTTCTTTTTACAACATCTTGTACTAGTAGAGCCAGTCACAGACAGTGGAGTGAGGTCTACTGGAGATGGAGGTAACTGTCCATGGGTAAGTCCCATCTTAATATCTATTCAATGTCTGTGAAGTATGTGATGGGTGATAAAGGCAGTGACTGAAGAGGTTCACATTTGTTTAGTTAGTATAATTGAAAAAATACTAAAGCTGGTCAACTAAAGCTGCTTCAAGAGAAATAGTTCCAATAAAGGTTGCTTCTCTTTACCTTTCCTGGTGTGGATTCTCTGGTATTTAATGAGAGGAGCTACTAGGATTTCACTTTCAGTGCTTTCTTCTTGTATTTGGGCCAACAATTTCTTTAAATGTATAGAAACTTAGTATTTTTTGTTGCTTCTATCCTCTGGATTTTTTTTTAATTGGCTAATCAATTCAAAACTCAGTAAAACAAGGATTAAAAAATCTAACTTTCATGGGTTTTGACAATAAACACTCAATTTCCTCAGAAACTTGCTGAAAAACTGCAGCTATTCCTCAAAGTTGCCCAAAAATATGAGACTAGTTTGAAGTCTAAAAATAATTTATTATTTTCTTAACTTGTGTGTTATAGGCATTCTTCTCTCCTCCCTCTAAAAGTATTGCCTACATTACTTATTAAAAATGAACAATTTAAATAGGCAAAGCTGGGAGTGGGTAATGTCTCAGTCTTGCCTATCATAATGGAATACCTCTCTTGATTGTTCTTTAGGTGTCATCATACTGTATCTAATAAATAGTAGTGACAAACTGCAAACACCATGGAAAGTTGCATTGATTATAAAATTAATTCAAGAACAAACAAGACAGATTTTTTCCTTTAATTCAGGGGGAACAAAACACAGCATAGAAACTGAACATAAACAGAGTTGGGATCTGCAATTCATTTTTCTTGTTTACTATGAAATTGGGCCTAGTTAAGTTTCAAAAATGCTAATGAGGAAATAAATTAGGTAGCAATTTTCCAAGGCAATATCTCATTGGATTTGTATTTGTTTACTTTTATCTATATTTATCCTTGTTAACCCTTTTTTCCCCAGCCATTCAATGTCATGCACTTAGGAATTTTTCACTTTCTATATTTGTATATTTGTATGGTATGATTGCATTTATGTCTTTCCAAGAAATTAATTCCCACATTTCATAGGAAACAAAGAGGACAGAAGAGGAAATAACCCATTTTCAGGGTCCTGTACGCTATTCTTGTCTCACTGACAACTGAATAACACATCACTCATACTGGGTTTCCAAAAAGCTCTTGACATTTGACTAGCTCTATTCACACTGGAGATAACAGTAGTTCATTGAAGCCAGTGAGATCAGACCTAGGCCAGCAGTAATCACTTTTGAAAATTCCATCCTTAATTCCCAATGATTTCTATTGACCTTTATGAGATGCTTCTCTGGAAGGAAACTTTAACTGTAATGAAATTTAAAAAACAACAGGCAAATAAAGATTTTTTTTTTCTTAAGACTAAACTATATACTCGTAAATTTAAGTATAACTCTCCTGCAAGTATATTTGGGTTGGCTTTGTTGTTGTGGTTTGTTTTGGTTTGTTTTGGGTTTTTTTTTAACCAAAATCATATTCACCCTTGTAGGAAAACGCTTAAGAGTAAATTATAACATGACATTAAAGGTATTTTTCTCACTGTAATGTCATTGCACTGTAATTCCCTTAAGTTTTGCTCTTGGCAATATACTTGGCACGTGGGCATCAATCTGGGTAGAGAAAAGACAATGCACTTGCATCAGAAAATTCATCTGCAATGCAATTCCTTTCCGTTCCACAGGATTGTCACCATTAAGAAGTCAATTTTCAAACCCCATATAGTGACTTTGAGAACGGCACTCTAGGACCTGCTGATATAAAACCTATCATTATCAGGTCAATCACTTCCCAAAGCAGTGACAGATATTCAACATTATTTTCAGAGATAAATGAATAGTCTTCATTGCAGCTCCTCTCCTTGTTGGCAATTTCAGTAAAGAGGCCAAGAGGTGAATAGCCTGCAGAACTGGTTCTCTTTTTTTCATGCCTGAGGTTGACTTTTTAAGTTAAAGACCTTTTGGAGAAAGTTTGCCCTCTCATAGCCTTTTTTGCAAAAAGTGGCCATGTATGTGAATTTCGAGCAACCAGCAACACCCATTGCTAAAGGGCAGGAGCTAACCAGGGAAAGGTCATTCCAATTCACAACGGGCTTTGATATTTCAGAATAGCTGACTTTGTTATGAACTGAAGGAGAACCTCACATTTCAAAATCTTTGTGTGAAAGAAAAAATGCCATGGTCCTTAGGAAACCCACCAGAAGAGCCATCCTGAAGGTATGAATATTGGAAGCTCTTGAGAGGGTGTCTGTACAGAGGCTCCACAAGTTTTCTGTTTCTCTTATCCTACACATTAAAATGGGGAACCACTTCTGAAAAGTGGCAAGATGAGTAGGGGCCAAGGTATTTATGAACTGAAGATGAAATATCTTCCAAGTATTCTGTCTTCCCTTCCAAATAAAGAGGCACAGTGGGATTCCAGCAATTCCCATAGCCAGCTAATGGAGAAAATGGAGAGAGAGAGACTGACCAAAGAGAAGGAAACTCTGTTTTAATGGAACCCAGTCTTAGATTCCAACACAACTTTGTCAACGCTCAACGGCTGTCATAAAACATTTATATTTCATGAATCAACAACTCCTGAGGGAATATCATTCCTCAGGAAGCTTCCACTAAACTGTGGATGAAGGATGAAGCATTTCTAGAAGTTAGGGAGGGGTTTTTGTTTTGTTGTGGTGGTGGTTTTTTGTTTGTTTTGTTGTTGTTGTGGGGTTTTCTTGTTTCCCCCCCCCCTCAAATTTCTTGCTATTCTATGTGAGCTACCCATATATAAATTTAGGAGCCATAGACCCAGCTTTAGTATTACTGTCCATGCTTATTCATTCTTTAGTTGGTTTTTCATAATACCTTACTAGTATATACTTATATTAGAATATTCCTTCAATGTCCAGCATAAGGTAGATTCGGAAAATGAGGTGGGCTTTGTTTGTTTGTTTGTTTGTTTCCAAACTGGGAAACAAGTGTGGCTCTCTTCTATGATAGAAGTATAACTGGGAGTAGATAGAAAAGGGTTTTTTAAAAAATTAAGGCTTTGTAAAGGTTTCTTCAACAGAGTTATGGACTTCTAAAGCAAGGGAAGAACAGAAAAAAGAAAAAAAAATATACTCACATGAGAAAACATGAGTTTTAGTTATTATATTTCTGTTTAGATTGTTGCCTCTTGCATGTTCATCATCACATATATCAATTAGTTTTTTAAGCAGGGTTTTACTTCGCTTTTTGTAAAGCCTCATTGCTTTGAAATTAAACAGTTTTCACACATAGACTAAATCCATTGCCTGTCTGAAACTGCCTGTAGAGGCCTCTTAGGACCTGACATATTCCTCTGACAAAGTCCAGATAGCCAGAAATTGAGGATAGCCTTATTTTATCCTCTTCTGAGGTTTTCCTCTAAAAGCCCATGCTTCCTGCCTTCCTTACTGTGCTCTCTAAATGTTTGCATCAAGACCTCATTCCTTGAAAGAAGATTCCTATTTCTTGCTAAGCACCTCTTTAACAAGCCTTGTTCTAAATAAACATCATCCATCACATAACTGTGTGATTTATACTTTTCATCTGGGAAGGTGTGCTGATCCAGGCACCAAATGCAGACTAAGCTCCCTTAGGGAATGAATTCATCCTTATGAAGCTTGCTCTTCAAACTCCATTTCTCATTAGAATGAGTGTTTCCTTTTTCTCCTTCATTTTCTCCCACATTTTACTGTCTCCCCTCTTCCTCCCATGCATCAAGTAGTTTTACATTACTCTTCCTGCATTAAAAAAGTGCTATATTACAGACAACCTTTCAATTAAATTTCTAAGTAAAATGACTGTATTCGGCAAAAGTTTGTGTAGTAGCCAATAAAATGTCAGATAGTATCGAACACAGACTTGGACTAACCTTGAAACCCAATAAGTTATTATGTGCAAATGTTACAACTTGATTTTGAAGAGAATACACATGTGTGATGAAGCCATTTTATGATAAGCTGAGTGATTGATTACAGCATTCTGATCCATCTCGACAAGATATACTCAGATAAAAGAATCTGATTATATTTAAGACTTGACAATTTATTATCCCAAGACTCCTGTAAAAATGATTTTATAATTCCCTTCATTTAAGTGGGTTTTTTGAAAGTAATAAAACATATTTTTCAGAGTAACTGACTATGATCAGAAGAAGCTCCTTTTGCTTGATAACGATAAATTCCACTAAGAAATAAAAATGAGACAAAACAAACATTACTGCTCATCTTAGCTGCTTCTTGAAGCCATTTTATGAAAGCTAGCCAAATGGGAACTTGTTTTTATGTTAAAATTTTAAGTTTTTTATTATGTTCAATATCTTTTTGTGTGCTAAAGGGAAATACAGTGAACATGTGAAGTCAAGAATTTATTATTAATAAAATTTAAATCTTAATGGTAAACCTAGACAGTTTAGATTTATTTATTACAGAAAAAAGAAAATAAAGAGTATTTGTAACAAAAAAAAAAAAAAATTGAATAATATGACAAAGCAGTTATAATAGTTACACACACAGTAGTACCTACCCCTTTCACAAGCATTATGGTTCCCCCTTCCACTGTCCCTCTGAATCCTACTCCACCAATCTTCCTCAAGCAAGCCAACACTGGACCAGGTCATCAATATTCTAAGTTCTCCAAAGCGAAAAAATGTGATGTTAATTTGTTTCTTCATTGTTCTTCCTTTTTTGAGGAAACGGCATGGGCTATTTTTGTATTTTCTAACAATCTTACACATCTTGCTCTTTCTTTGTTGTTTGGATCTCCATATCACAATCCAAGTTTACTATACTTAGTATGTTCTACATATGTTAGATATTTGATCCTTAATATCTTTGTTGCCCTTAAACCTGATTTCACCCAGCTCCAAGTTTCATTTCTTTCACCACTGGTGATCTATTTATAGCTTTGGTTTCAGAATTAGACTGAAGAGCAGGGTCCATTTCTCTTAACTTAACCTATTAAAGTTAGAACAAATCTTTGAGGAGAATGAAACAGCACTTCCAAATGTTTAACATATAATGACAGGACTAGCTCATCAATCATTTTGTTAATTTGGATCCCAGATAATTAGCAAAATATGAGAAGAAACCATTGTGTAGACTTACATAATCTTTCCCCTTACGCTCAATACTATTAAATCACTTTCATGACTCTTGGATTCAACAATTCTGATTAAGCTGAAGAAAAAACAAACTCAAAAAACCTCCAACACAATGAGGTTTTCTGGAAAGCTCCTGTTGAGTTTTCTGAGAAGTGGTTATGCTGTATTTATTGCCATATTCAGTCTTCCTGGATTTCAGACAAATATTTCTTAGACTGACTTTGGTGACCTGGAAAACAATTTATTTTGGTGATATGGCTGCAGGAATAAGCCAAATTTCTACCACTGGGACTTTTTTCTTCTATCAGTCTTAGTTCTGTTTAGCCCCAATAATGACTCAATGAAACTATTCCTCCAGAAACAATTAGAGCCGGAAGACTCTGTGTCCCTGCTCCAACTCATTTTCTCTCCTTAACCTTGGGCAAGATTTTTAATTATTATTTCCTTCCATCTCTAATACATAAAATAGGGAAAGTGTTGTGGCCTGATATTAAAGGTAGCAAATATCAAGATTCTGTAACCATCCAGCTACCATATGAATAATACTCTACATAAATTCTCTAGACATATAAATAATCATAATGAATGTCATAATAGGTAATAATGCATTTGCTTGCTGCGCCTATTCTTTCAAATGGAGTACAACCAGAAGAACAGCAATAATTGGTATGAGTAATCAACCATCACAACAATGAAAGTTTCAACTGAAAATAAGTACCAGATGTTGAATGAAGAATAGTGTAATAAATAACATAGAGGTGTGTAAAAGAAGGAAATTCCATTTCATCAGCAATTTCTGAGATGATTAAGTTATTTATTTTTAGCCTGCATAAAATATACCAAAAATGTTTATTAGGAAAAATAAACATCTTAAAAGGTTTTCCTTTAACAAAATAATGAAGTTTTGCCACTACTTATGTCATTAAAATATTCTCTATATATCAGCCTCCTAGACGAAATATTAATCCAATATAAAAATCATCACAATACAAATATCAAGTTTTTGTTCCACTGATACTGAAAAGGGACATTACAAAGCCATAAGGATTTTTGCTATCTACTTTAAAATGAACTGTAAATTAAATAAAACATTTTTTCTTGAAACTTCTTTTTATGAAATTTGTCAATATATACCCCAACATAGGAAGGACATGGACATGCTGGAGTAGGTCCAGGGGAAACCCAAAAGATGAATGGAGAGTTGGAAAACCTCTGCAGCAAGGAAATGTTGAGAGAATTGAGATTGTTTAGCCTGGAAAAGGAAAGGCCCTGGGGAGATGTTATAGTAGCCTTTTAGTACTTCAAAGAAGCTTATAAAAATGATGGTGACAGATTTATTAGTAGGTCCTATAGGAACAGGACAAGGGGTAAGGGTTTTAAACTCAGATGGTAGATTTAAATTAGATATAAGGAAGCAGTTTTTTACCATGCATGTTAAAATGCTGACATAGATTGCCCAAATATGTGGTGGGTGCACCATACCTGGAAACATTCAAGGTCAGGCTGGATGGGGCTCTGAGCAAATTCATATAGTTGAAGATTCCGTGCTCATTGCATGGTTTAGGATTAGATGACTTTAAAAGGTCCCTCTCAACCCAAACCGTTCTATAATTATTTATGATCAGCTGCAGTCGTAGCATATACTAAGTATGTCCTGTTTCTGGCAGTTACAGAAGCTGAGATTGTTCTTCATCTGATATTACTGCATGCAAATTACATGTTCCATTTAGAGGGTCTGCCACTCATGCCTGCTCTCTCACTGGACATTTTGAGACAATCATTCAGCAATTCACACATACTCTCTGGGGAGGGTCACATCTCTCTCCGTTGACCTTAGATGGAGATTAGAAAATCTTGTCTCCTGATTTAAAACCTTGTTTTGGACCTTATGCTTTGTTAAGAAGAATATGAGATCCTTATCTCATGTTTTAAAATTTCCAGTGATTCATTTTGGTTTTTTATCAGTATTGATGGTCACCTGTTTAATTGCAGAGATCATTGTCATGTAACTTCTGGGTTACTTGAAACTTAGAAAGACTATACACCATTAATTAAATAGATTTTTTTGCAATTATTTTTGAAGATACTTTAACTGCCTGCTAGTGAAGGTTTATTCTTCTGCCCATTGAGGATATCTGAGTATAACTAAGGTTTGTGCGAGCTTGGGCAAAACATCTTGAACAGTTTCTAATAGTTTTAAACCAATTCCTGTATGGTACATCTGTTTAGTTCAAATATATAATTGCATTTATTACCATCTGGAAATGCACAACTGTTTTGCCACATTTTCAGTTTATTTTGAGACAAGTCATTGTCACAATCCTAGTTCCTGGAATTTCTGTGTCTACCTCTGTGTGTGAAACTCAATATTAAAGTTTTAAATTTTTATGAAGAAAATTGCCAACCTCAATTTATTTCAGCTTGAAGCAGCTGTACTTTGAAGGAATACACCTTCCACTGCCTTGTTTTGGCCCCGATCTGATAGATGTGCATTGCTTGTCAGGCTGAAAGAGATGTAGCCATTTCCTTTGCAGGATGTTTCTGGACTTTGATGTGTGGGGACACTGAATGCTGTCAAGACTGACATGGTTTTGTGCAGGTCAAAAGTTTCTGCACTGTCCCATCACCTGGGCACTGACTGCCTTGGGAATGTCTATGCGGAAAATGACTTGGGGGGGCCCTGGTATGTTGAACTAAGTTGAATACAAGCCAGCAATGCATCCTTACAGAGGTGATGAGTAATCACATAGAATCATAGAATCAATTGGGTTGGAAAAGACCTCTGAGATCATCAAGTCCAACCCTTGGTCCAACTCCAGTCC
>JAWWEV010000095.1:65256109-65280007 GCA_035583235.1 Hafferia zeledoni
TCTGAGTTTCCAAACTTAAGTCAAAATAGATAGAAATAGAAAGACCTACAAAGACATCCACTTAAATTTCATTCCCCATTTCCAGTTGAGAGTCAGGTATGATTCCTTTAAAGTATTTGTGACCTTTATGGTTTTAGAGAAAAGTAAATAAGGACAGATATGTTTCAGACGACTTTGACTGGAAGTGTGTCATACTACATTTTTAGCTACCAAGTATCTGTTTAGTTTTGAGGGAAAAAAATGGAAAAGAAGAAAGAGTTAAGAGAATTTCATTAAACAACCAACCAGAGAACGTCTACCTTCATCCACTCAAAGCAGGGAGAAAAGAAAGTTTCAAAAAGTTTTAAAAAAACCCAGATTCTGGTGTAAGTCGCTAACTGCTGATTTACACTAGTTGAAAGACACATTTCACTAAAAAGAAGAATGGGAAAAAAATCATGGTAATGAGGTTTTATCTAGATCTCAAAGCTATTTCCTAAACTTGGTTCTTTGGGATGCACAGGTTGGGGCTGCAATAACCTAAAAGGAAACAGGAAAGTATCAGTTCTCTAGAGGTGCAATGACTTGCTGTACAACATATGGAAAAGAGGGAACCTTAGCAGAACTGTTGAATTCTGGATGGTTAGGGAATAAAATCAACAACATATCCCTAAGTCATATTACAATGTACAAATGCTGATATTTTTGTGACTCAACATGCAGTACTGTAGCATTAAGTTTTAGCTTGTAGTCTCCTTAAGGAAGCTTTGTGTTGTAAGCTCTTTGGGACTTAAGGGTAAGTTCCTTCTCTGTTGTGTGCACAAGACAGCCCACCCGAGTTTGCCAAAGGCCTGGGGCTTTTCAGCAGTGACACCACACAAACAGTTTTGTGGTCATATCTTTAACCTCATTGAAGGCAATTATAAGTTTTGGGTGAGTCAGGTTTCATTGTCTGCTGCACTAATGTAGTCCTTCAGTCAGCACTCAGAATACAATAATAAAATGCAATCAATGACTGCTCTGTACTTGTGAGCACAAATCCCGGGTGATGCTAGATAAGCTGCCAAGAATCTCATGGATGGCAAAGTTGCTCTGGACTTTGTACAATTATCATTTGTAACTGAACTCTTACACTGACTTTAACTTTTGTTTTAAGAAGGTATTTTTTCTTCCATTTATTTTCTTCTACTCATTTTGGCTTTGTCAGAGGGGCTGTATAAAAATAATGTTGGAGGAAGTTGTGACAGAGCCTCCATAGTTTTCCACTGAGCCAGACTAACAATACTCTTCCCTACTCTTCATTTAAAAATCTGATTAGACTAAAGTGTGAGTTGTGACAAGGTGACATGCAATGAAAGGTAAACCTTTTCTGTGAACTATTCTCAATGCTGATGTCATGATGGAGTAAAATTACATGTGATAATGTACCCACATCTTTCTGCAACTTGCCATATCCAAGAGAACAGAATTGTTTTTCCCACATAACCAAGCCCAAGCCAAATTGTACAAATATATTTGAATAGGAAAACAACCTTATGAAAAACTCTTTTTATCTGGGTCTGATGTTTTTTTCTCCCTCCAAAGGATGCCAGGATTTGAGTTTGGGTACCAAATACATGATTGCTAACTGGGAAAGAGATGGGAAGGAAAAGAGGAAATTTGTGGTATCAATTACACCTCTGCAAGTATAAAAGTGAATAAAAAATATCTCTGACAGTGAAAGAGATTCAGTTTGAAATTCTACTTAAATATATAGCCAGTGATCCTGGAAGCACCTCTTAGAGCCATAGGAATTTAGAGATGTCCCAGAAAAATGGGCCCATGCTGCCTCCCTGCAAAGAACCACCTAATGTCAGAATAATAATGAAATTATTGTCTTTCAAACTCTATCCATATGTAAGGTCAGAATTACTAGAAAAGCATTTGCTAGTTATTGCTGATTCAGAAAGAAAAGCAAGTGTGACAATGTAAAACTTCATGTTGAAATCAGGGTGCACATGGATTTGCTTTTAAACTCAGCTTGCTTAGGGACTGTGTAGTTAGGGCAGGGTAAAATCCTCTGGGAATTATTAGCCCCCATCACATCAGCCAACCTTTTCTTGATTGACTGAGTTTCTGAAGCTGCAACAGAGCAAACAACAGCATTTTCCTGTATTCTGATTTTCCCTTGCTGATACAATTGGATATATGGGGGTGAGAACATGCATCCTAGTGAAGCCTCTTGGTGCCTAATAACAGATGTTTCTATATACAGGCAAGTGGTATCCTATTATTCTCTACATCCTCTGTGCAGGGAGAGGGGAAAGATAGACTATCAGGAAAAAAAGGCTGTATTCATTATTTCTTGGCCTTAAGAAAATGTGCCCATCAATCCATCAAAAACAAATTTTATTCTGTAATATTAACGTTTAAGGCTATGCTCTTCTGGTGTATTGATTCTCCATAGGCAGAAGAACTCTGAAATGGAAACAATTTTAGAAATGTAGTTTTCAGTTTCCTTAATATTGTATGTTCCTATTATGAAAGAAAATGGCTTTTCCTTCCCCTTTCTCTCTTTCTGCACTGTATATATTAATCACAGAAAAGTGGGCCAAGTTTATCTCTTGTACAAGTCCAAGGACCTTACATCTCTGTGAAATTTCCTCAACCAATTTGTTTCTTAAATAATTAAATACCACCGTGTCTTTATTTATAAATATTTCAATAAAATCCTGGCCCAAAGTCAGGTTTACAATTAAGATTTCTTTTTTTATTTTTCCTTGAGCCCCCATATGCAGGACAACAACCAAGTCAGGATGTTGGTTAAACATATACTTAACTTGGGTTTTGCCCTCAGGAATTTGACCATTTACCACTACTAAAATATGGAGTTAAACATGCGTCAAAAATTTTACTTCATTTGTACAACTAGGGAATGTTTGGGCAATGGAAAGTAGAACCTTCAACTGCTTTGGAACCAAAATCTTATATTTGAATGATCACTGGGTGTGAGTGTTGGAGAGTGTTACGGAAATAAAAGGTGCAGTATTGGACAAAGTTCTGGGAACTAAATTCCACATCTCTAAAGTTGAGGCTGAAATTGAGACGGTAACTAAAATCTTCTCACATCTCTACATCTGGTGCCTCTATATCATAGGTAACATACATGAATGCTTCCATTGCCAATGCTTCTACTATGTGACGTCGTTTGAAATCTGTTTTTCCCTGTATGGGAACAGAAGGTTTAGGTCTCCAGCTCTGTCAATTTGACACCTCTTGACAGCACAGACCTCCCATTTTGGCACTGTGTTTTTTTAGATTTTTCTGTCAAACATCCCCTGCTTTTTGAAGAAAGAAATCACTTAATTCATTATGGCTGAAATACAGTCCTCTACAGATAGCCAGCATATGATTTGTGCAACTTTGGGGCACTGTCTGCCAGGATCTAACACAGGACCTGTAAAGAGGACTTTGGAGACATTTTAGAAGTGAATGGATCTTGTTCTGGACCACTACCTACAAGAGAACTTCAGTGCAGGGGAAGAAAATGCACATGAAATAATATCACACATTACATCCAACATGCAGTTATTTATGTAACAGCTACTGATACCCCACAGAAGGTCTCTAAGCCTGGCTTACCATAGAAGATCACGTAAACAGGAATACTTTATAGACAGCTGTTCTTGTGAGCCAATAAAAAGAACAAATGTAGCTTGTTTATAAACTCTGATAAAATGAGATCTAAATGGCATTAAAGGAAAAAAGAGAAGAAATCCTATTTATAAATTCTACTTCCACACTCATTAAAAGTCTGCAGGTTAAAAGTGTGAAAAAACTTCCACCATACCAGTTTGCAAAACACATGGAAAAATAAAGATGTGTGTGTTTACGGAAAATATCCAAAACTCTCAGGCTGCTCTCAGCGCCCTGGTGATGATCATAGTTGACGAGTTCCATGGTGTAGCTGCATGACTCATTATGTCAGGCATCCATCTTGGCTGCAAGATTTCATATATCTCTGATCACATATTGCTGCTGAAATTAATTCTGCAATTCAGAGGAGGGAGAAGGGCCTTGTAGACAAGGCAATAAAAGTTAGGTGGAAGGAAAACTGTATCCAACACTAATTCTGCAGTGCTTGGGAAAATATTATTCTTGGTATCCATCTATTAATTGTGAACAGCACCAAATACGTATTTGTGAGCAATTACTCCAAGGTGTAGTTGTGGGATTTTGAAACTTCACACAACCTCACACAGCTTTCCAAAGGGTCCATCTCAGTCACCAGAGGAATCATGGTATAAAGAAGCTCCTTAAAGTTTAGTCTTTTAGTCATATAAGTGATGCTGTGAGCAAAACTAGATGCTGAGTTATCCATGGACCACTCCCTAATCTGATCTGGAGCTCACAATACAGTTTAGGATGGCATCTGCTTCATGCAGGTTTTTTTTAGTATCTATACTTGGTATTATTTTAGAAGGTGGACTGACCACATCTAAATTAGAGATATGATTGGGAAAAGATAGTAATGCCTGACACTTAATCAGGAGAGTATTACAGGGGGGAAAACCAATGCAGCAGAAACATGTATTCAATGTATGCCCAGCGATTAAGTGGTGATTAACTAGGGTTTGAAATTCTGAGCTCTGGACTTTTTAATAAAGTGTCAAATAAAGATTAAAAGGAAGAAGAAAGAACAGTCAAAGGAAAAAAAAAATCAGTAAGCTTCTATTTCATTACCGTCTTTTTATTCAGAGTAGGGTTTTTTAAGTCCTATGTATTCATGCTCATGTAAAATCCTGTAATAGAGATGGACATTTAGGATGCAATATTCAAACACACTTAATGGATTTGAAAGCCTGCCTGTTATCAGGTTGTTTTTCATGTTACCTAACTTTACAGTGTATTAAATGGAATCCTAACTGTTTACAGGATCACTTCTAAATGTAAATAGATATCTTTGTTACATCATTTGTCTTAGCTATATTAAAACTCCACTACAAAGCACTTAGTAGCTTCACAAACCACTGATCACACTTTGCAGATTTTATCCAGCTTGGATAACAATTACTTGGGAAGGTAGTGCTACTGAAGTCAATGGACAGAGGCATTGATACTACTGTGCTATGAATGTGTGTCATAGAATCAAAATCTGTGGTAGCCAAACTACTTTACTGACTCCAGAAGACTTATTAACATGCAGTGGAAGCTCTCAAGGTGGTTCTACTCTCCAGAGCTAATGATTCATGCCAGGTATTATCATCATGCTTTGAGGGCCATTCAACTACAGTCCATCTCATCAGATGCGAAGGATTTCATTTTTGGATAGCACCACGTGACAACTTTTAACTCCTCTTTTGGACAGGAAGATGTGATAATTAGCTAAAACTAGGATGTGAGAATAAAAGTTCCCCTTCAGGAAAAAGCAAGCAATGAAAAGTCATAAATTACCTGCATGGGTTTTTTTTCTCAGCCTCAGGACAGAGCAATCATGGGAGCTTGACGAACCAGCTCCAACTACACCTGTATTTCCATGGTGTAAAGGTGTCAAATTACTGCTTAATAGTCCACGTGAAGCTGCTTTGTGGTGCTTCCCAAATGTTTCACTGCAAAGGGTGAGGAGGAATGTCTAACATGGAGTCTCTATTTTCCTTCCTTCAGCTGTCTGTAAAAAAAAAAAAAAAAGGATGCTGTCTCAAACTGGAATAATCTTATATATGTGCTTGTTTGTTTGTTTGTTTGTTTGTGAGTTTTTGTTTGGTTTTTGTTTCTTGGTTGGTTGTTGTTTTTTGTCTTACACCTAATCTATTGCTTGGGGTTGCAGAAGGGTTCAACCTGCCCTAAGTCTGAAAAGTGAGAAACTTACCCCTACAACTAATGAAAAGAAATTTCACATCTTTGACAACTGGGGTTTGAGTCAAGAATAAATTTTTGTAGCAAGAGTGGTAAATGAAAAACAGTATTTATGATGATCTTCATGGAATCTTTTCCACTTTTGGCCATTCACACCTCTCTGTATTTCTTTTCTGTCACCATCTGGATGAAGAGGATTGCAGCATCTGGTTATTGGAACTCACAGAAATCACTCTTTTAAAGAGTTGACTCTAATAAACCTGTTTTGCCTCTAGTCTAAGTTCACGTGCAAAACTGATAAGCATTGACATTGTCACCAAGAAAATTATTTTTGTTTATCCGTAGGTTCTGTAAAAAATGTGTCTTTCTCTCATCTTAGTAGTTAGATCAATTTTTCTATCCTTTGCACCACAGTCCTTCAAACTTTCTTTTGGTGAAAACTTGTTCAGCTTATCTTCTATAGCTGGGAATATACATGTAACACTGCAGTGGAGAAGAGCCAAAGTTAGAGAAAGTTTCCTGAGTACATCAAGGATAGAAAGAATGTTACCTTTGTCTACTCGCATTGTTGAATCCTGTTTCTTCTAGATTCCTGTGCATTGGTTTCACAGGAATATTACCTTTAATAGGAAGAACCATTGCCTTCAGAACCTTCAGTATTCTCTCTGATCCTTATTTTGGACAGTTTAGGGGATTGTATGCATGCTGTTCCATTGGAAATATCTCTTTGAAATGAACTGTGTTGTGTTGATTTGCTTATTACATTCATGTAAATCAGTCAGAGGTGAAATCTGTGGCCACTGACAGACAGAGCCTTTGTTTCATCTCCCACTGCCACTTCCAGGTCTGCATTGATGGGCACCACTATCAGGAGTGACTCGTTTGGAAAAGCAGATGCCACAGTGTAACAGTCATAGCCCATTTACAAATCCAACACAGGTGGCTTAACATAATAATAACAATGAAAAAACCAAACATAAAATAATGGGGAAATATGTGTATTGTTTGCTCTGTTTGACATCATAAAAAAGGTGCACACTTGGGATGTTTATGCCCTAGATTGTTATTTTCTGATAATGTACCTGGTTAAAGTAAAGTTTTCCCTCTGGATGCATATATAACGCTTAGATAAGACAATTCACAAAATCCTATTATAGTGCGGCTGTACACAAACACATTTTTGAATGCTTCAGATAATATCAGGGGCATATATACAAGAGGAAAAGGTATTTCTAGGAATATCATTATTGGTGGCATATCTGTTTAAGTTCCCATATGCACTGGTGGCTCCTTCTTTGAGTTAGACACTAAAAACATTAAAAAAACACATTTGATTTTTTTTTTTTAAATGACAGTCTTTTTTATACAAACAAACACAAAGTTTTAGTATTCTTCCTCCCCTCTAGCTACCACAATTCCATCTTTCTACACAGAAAAAAACCCAACAAAACAAAACAAAACAAAAACACCTTTAGATCTCCAAGATCTATTCCTTTTTGTATAAGTTTAACTCAATCCAAGAGGAAGAACACATGACAATTTTCAACTGTTAGAAAATATAAAATGTAATTTCACCTTGCTTTTGAATAGATATCTAAATAAGTAAAATGATGACAATTTAAACTCTGGAAGACACTGCTTTACTGTTGTACCTCCTCCCTGAAAGACTCTTCCAGCTCTTTGCCCAGCACTGGAGAAACTAGTAGTTGCATTGCTGAACAACTAAATCTGTGTTTCTACAGACCTGTGTTATAAAATCTATATCCATCATGGACTTTCTTTCACGGCTGCATGCAAACTATTTAACCTATCATTATTATCAAGACATGGAGGCAGTACTGAGGAAATTTCTGGGTTTGCCTCCAGTTTCCATTTGGCAAGTTATTGTCTCTCCTTATGTTTCCATTTTCCCAACTGTGCTTAATGAACTAAAACCCAGTACTAGAGGGCATTCAGATATGCAAGCCCACAGTAGAATACTGGGGGGGAAGTGCAATCACTGCTGACCTTTGAATACTTGTAGACAGCACTGAAACATATTCTTGGCAGAATGTACTCTGGGTGGTTAGTGGTTTGATGGAAAATTTTAAGATAGCTTTGTAATTGTTTTAAATCTCCTATGTTTAAAATAGGTTTAAAAGTATCTGAGTGTGTATTTTACTAAAATATTCAGGCTACTCAAATATTCAAGCTAATTAAAAATAGTCCACACTGGTCCTATTACTTTCATCCAAGAATCAGCTGTACATGTTAAAGGAGGATAATACCACAGGCTACAGAACAGCCAGTATTATATGAAGGCTGAAAATCAGCTTGTATAATTATGTTTTAGCTTTCACTGTCTTCAGCTATACTTGGCAATATATTTATAAACATTGAATATTTTATAGCAATTATGGAAAAAAACTTTCAAAAAGAAAATCATTAACATCTTTTTCATAGATTTGAACTAGAGCTTAAACTAGAATTGATATAAGCATTACATTTTGTGCTTTGTATAGAATATTTAATAAGAGAACATAATTGCAAAGTTATAAATGCAACACAGTTGTAAAACTAGGAACCATTTGGTCAAGAATCAAGCTACTAACATGAATGTCTCCTCAAAGAACAAGGCTCCTTGTACTAGACATCCAGCTGGTATAGACATTATCATAATCTCACATAAACAGATTTTTATAAAATATGCTTTAGAAAGAATCCTGACTTTCAAAAACGTAAAGAGCAAAGAGGAATGAAGGGGTATGTTAACAGAATATATCATAAACAGCTCTCATTCCACACTCCAAAAAACATTTCTTGTTGAAATAAAATCAAAACTTCCTGGTGATTTCTTATTGAACATGTTTTCTTTTTAACCTTAAGAAACATACATTTATAGCTCGAAAAGGCTCTATAGGAGGTGATTACATCTGTATTTCTTATGTTTTCTCTTATTCTTATAGATGCTTTTTTCGTTGATTTCCTGATAACCATGAAATAGTAAAATTTTTCTGAGATATTTATCTGTAAATATTATATTTTAGTTTGTACATTATATGAGCCTAACCTGTAGCAATAACTGAGGAAGTTATTGTTAAGTAAAACTGGGACTAATTTTATATTTTACTACCCAAGATAAAGGAGTCTAATGTAAACTAGCCTCACAGACTCCCCCTGTAATATGTACAGAATATTTTTATCCCTTGTGGCATTTGTCATCTAAATGTTTGGTACATAACATGAAGCACAATCTTCTGCAAGTACCTCTCTGACATAAGGGACAGCTTAACTGACCATTCAAATGAGATGCAAAATCCACACCGTTGAAGACAAGTGAGATCAACGTTCCCAAAAGTCAGTAGAAAAAGGCTGATATCTTCACAGAGTTCTTTCTGAGGAGAGATTGTGTCCAGCTACCCTAAACACCTAAACCTGCATAGACATTAACTTTTTTTAACAGCTTTCAAAGGCTTATTTTTTTTTTCTCTCAGAGAAGTGAGAGACTGCAGAGTGTGTTTTCAGGAGGCAAAAAATTGAGGAATGTGTTAAGTTTAGTTTCATCCTCTTTACTTATGAAACTCACAGAAACCATATCTAGCCTTATGGACAAAGAACTGCAACTGTGAAATTGAACTGGTTATTAACAGGAAATCTTTGAAATACAAGCCTGTATGCTGTTATGTAGTATATACAATAACAGATGAATACTTCAGTAAGACCATGTATTTGTTGTTTAGCACTTACTGTACTAATTAAGCTACATCTATGTTGAAGATTAGGCTGAAGAAGGAGAGAGCTAGTTGTGCCCATTGTTCAAACATAGCAGTAGTGTACTGCATAGTTGCTCTACTGAACAAAATGTGGCGTTCCTTCCTAGTACTGCTTATTCATCTAGGCTTAGTGTATTTTAACCAAAATCTTCCATATTCTGGTAACTTAGCAGAAAAATTGAACCATTCTTCTTGCTTGCAACTGATGTTATAGCTATAGCCTTTGTTACCATCAGGAAAAACAAAAGTAAAAAGAGCTCAAAGGTATACACAGAGGTTACTAAAGTAAACAGTAATATTTTTACATAGCCATTTGATTTGGAAAGCCCTCTAGAAAACCAAGTTATGAGAAGTGTTAGGCTGTTCCCTTATTCTTTTATATAAAGGGAGTTAAATGCAAATTACTCAAAGCAGAATTTGAGCTTATATTGAGCCTCATGAAACTAAGTGACTTGAATAAATGCAAAAAGTTAAAACCTTGCCTTGAAAGGAACTCTGAGTCATGCTTACCAGATACACATACCTACAAAAGCTGGTTGTAAGTGTCCTACATATGCATTAAATTGACTGCATAGTCCTGAGCTGTGTTTCTATAGACATGAAGGTGTTAAGAAGTAGATGAGAAGAACTGATTTTAAATCCAGTCAAGCCTGAAAGACATGCACATTTTTTCCCTGCAAAGTAAGAGAGAAGGTTATAAAAGCCTCTGAAATAAAGAAGCAGCTCTCCTGCTGCTCAGCTTTATAGTATGGCCAACAGCTCTTCCAGTTCACTCTTGGGAGTTTTCAGCAACCAGAGGCCTAAGAACAAGGCCTCAGAACAAAAGACAGTACAACTCAACATAAAACAGCAGTATTCAATAACTCAGCATTATTCCTACCATGCGATGACATCACTGACATCACTGACTGCAATGACATCATTGCAGAGGTGATGTGCAGCTGGAAAGCTTTGACACAGAACTGAATTTAAATTCTCTTTGAACAATTTTACCAGGATGTGGAAATGCTATTGTCATGTACATGTCTGAGGGCTTCTAGTCTTGAAACACCAGCTTTTTTAGAATATATACTCCTGGGGAGGGCATTGAGAATAAAATTTGATAAACAAAGATGAGTAATGGGATTTAATACAGATTTAAGGTTCTTGATATTCATTGATTTACCTGCCTCAAGACAACTGTTTGACTGGCTTCTTTTGATTAACTGACTTAAAGGCTTTCTTTGGTTTCATAGGATTTATTTAAGATCAGTCACATTTGCCCACTTAAAAATTGCTTAGGTTCTCCATGATACTCCAGATAGGATTCACTGACCCTTTAACGAATTTTGCCCATCTATAAATTATTTTAATTACTTGCTGTATAGTGTTACTTGTCTGCTACTGATTTTGATAATACAGTATATGGTTCCCTCAAGAGTCAGTTGACTCTCTGAGGGATAATATCTTTCAAAAAAACCTTATAAAGAAATATGCAGGAGACTGAAGTAATCAGTTTGTGTACTGTTTTGCCTTTACTGTAAGTTGTCTTTTCTGAGAATGAAATAATTATAGCAAAGAATCATCCATTGTTCCTTCCCCCCCCCAATTCACCACCTAGACAGATACTAAGATTTACCTTCTAACATAATAATAATTTCTGCAGATTATAAATAGCCTGAAAAATTTTAAATGAAATGATGTTACACTTAGTAACTTGAAGTAACTCTTTGTTCCAAACTCATGAGTGGTATCAGTAGTCAAGAGTACTCCATGGTCAACTTAATTTGATTATTAGTTCTTGCTGAACAGGAATGCTTTTTATGGTGGATTTTTTTCCAGTTTGAGAAATGGGGAACTACAGACCAGCAAGTGTGACACAGTAGCAAGCTAATTGAAAGGAACTGTAATCAAGAACAGAACTAGCAGGCAAGTAGATGGATATAATGTAATGTGAAAGAGGCAACACAACTATTATAGGAGGTAGTTATCCCTTACAAAATTTATAATAGTGCTTTAAAAGAGTCAGCAAGCATATGGATAAAAGCACACTTGGATTTTTGAAAATTCCCTTACCAAAGGCTTGTAAAGAAGCTTGGTTATTGTGGAAAGAAATAGAAAATACTTTTCCTGGGTTAATAACTGCTTAAAGAAGTAGATGTGAAGTGTAGGAATAAATGGTCAGTGTTTTTATTGGAGGCAGGTGAGCAAAGGAGTCCCATAGGAATCCTTTCTCTTGCAGAAGAGATGAAATCTGTTGATGGAATTGAGACAGTCAGGGTAATAAAAATAAATCTGACAGCCAGAAACACAGATCTCGTGATGCTGAATGATAGGGAAACAAAATGGCAAGTGAAATCCAACTGAAAAATGCAAAGTCATTAAAAAGGGGGTGAAAACCCCTAGCTATGCAGACACTGTGCTAGGATGTAGTGAGCTGGGTAGTGCTGGATTTACAGTTGGGTGTGATCTCAAAGGTTTTTTCCTGCCTGAATGATTCTGTAAGTCTGTAAAGACAACAAATGACATGCAGAGTCAAAACTAGACGTGAATTCTCAGTACTTCTCACAGTATTTGACCTAGAAGGGAAGAAATTATATGACCAGTAAAGATATTCAAACTTTTACTAAGCATCAGCAAGACAACTTAATTAAGCAGTTACTAGAGACTAGAACACTATTATTTTCTTTTTCTTCACAAAAGTTCGTAATACATGCAGAAGAGTAACATATATATATATATATGTCTATTGAAATGCACATTTGCTGTGCGTCTCTTTCTAGATGCATATATTTATATAGGGCTACCAAGAAAAGCTTCCGTTCCTGACTTTTAAGATGCTTAAGGCAAAGATATCACTGGATAGAGAACTACAGCTTCTGCTATTGGGAAAAAAGGGCAGTTCTTTTGTATTCGTTAGTTTTGAGTGACATGCAGGAGAAAGGTGCAATGAGCCAAACAGTAGTCTTAGACCAAACAGTAGTTTTGGACGAACCAAACCCAGTGCAGACATACAAAGGCAGCCCCATCATTCCAAGTGTGAGGCTGAGAGCACATCCTTGCCACACAAATTTTAATGAGAGCTTGCCACTGCAGAGCTTCCAGAATAAGAGATTACAGACATATGACTTAAACTCTGAAAGTTTCTGACATTTAATAACAGTAATTAAGAGTTCAGATTGGTGGCTGGATCAATAATCCCTTGCAGTTATTGATCAGAAGCTGCTGCCCTGCCAATCACAGAGCACAGCTGACCTTATGAAAGCTGATCTCTGCTTCCAGCACTGTCCCTGTACCACCTCCTTATGGCCTTCATGCCTCAGAAGTGCTTAAAAAGATGTGCAGCTGCTGTCATCAAGATCTGCTCTGACAGGAGGCTTCTGGGACACCCAGCAGCGGCTGGCTGCTGCAGCTCACTTGGGCATGGAAAAATCTTCAAAGGCCTGAAAGGCAGGACCACTGGGGATGGGCTCCTTCCCCCACGGACTGATCCGCCTCTCAATCTGCCACCTCTCCGCTGCCAACCCAGAGCAGCTGTCCCCTTTCTCCAGACTGAGACAGCACATTCTTTCCCTCCCACATGTAAACATGAAAGAGCTTGAGGCACCCTTTGCAGCCCAGACAACTTCACATGCCACAGGGTGAAGCTTCTCCACCATCCCTCCCTCTGATTGTTGCTGATGCGACATCTCTGGGCTCCTCAGGACAGCACTGCACTCCAGCTTGGGTATGAGAGCCCTTACTTTGGTGTGCAAAAGGCATCTAGGTGGAGAAATGATCCACTGAAAAGTTTAGATGGGCATCAGAGTAATTTTTACCATTGGATCTCTAACATCTTCCATAGAATTTCCCATATGAGATGCCACAGCAGCAGCAAAGCTGCCGTTCTGTCAATGGTTAAAAAAAACATACATAAACATAATAATAAACAACTGTCATTAACACAGTGTCACAATGTAATATTTTACAGAAGTCTTCTTTCCAAATAAAATGTTAAATGTTCATTCACCAACAATACTTCAGTGGAACAACCATTCCCTGTCAACTATTACCAGCAAACACAAATATCTTTATTCACAAATCTTCCTCTTGTACAGTGTCTGCCATAGTTAGCTGTGTTCAGGGAGTCTTTTGCCTTCCTATCTCCTTCCTTAGCATGTAAAAGCTCTAAGGTGCAGTGGGAAAGTGTAGATCAACCAAATAATTTAGCCACTTAACGAGAATGAACACATGAAAAATTTTATTAAACCTGTGGAACTTGTGACTCCTATGAAACAGCCAGGGGACATTCTGAATAAAAAAAGTTCCAGCTCTGTATTTTTAAAAATTTGTCAAAACTTTTTAGGAAAAAAAAATCAACAAAGCAAAGCCATAAACCCTAGGATATAATCCATTTTTCTTACCAGCTTCAGTAATCCTAATGGGATCCTCTCACCACCGCCATTTCTTTCTCTGTCACCTGCCAAATGGGCCTCAGTCAATTAGCTTGAAGTTTTAAAAGATTTACAAGCCAGTGTTCAGAACCTTCCCACTACTAAATATTACATTTTATCTTCTCTGCCTTGTGCTATGCCATGAGTGGCACGTGACAGTGTTTCACATCCTCCACACAATGCAACTCTACAGTCTATTTTAATACCAGGAGAATTAATAGTTATTTAACTTTTTGGACTAACAATGGATAAGTATTTTTAGACTTGGAGATATCTATAGATCTACATTTTAGTCTTTAGAGATATTAATGTCATATAAGGGCTTAGATGTAAAAGGAAAATTTGATTAACTTTAAATTAAGAAATATCTGAAGAAGCAGGTGTCTGTGGAAAGCAGGAGAGAAAGGCATACAAAAGGAACAGCACTGGTTATCTTTCCTCTCTTGAGACAGCTCCCCTCTGAGCTGACCCTTCTGAAATGGGACCTGCACTCAATGCACCTCCTTCAGCAGGCAGCTGGGAGCAATAGGAGCTGGAGAGCGCTGTAAGTCTGCTCAATCAGCTAATGAAAATTAGCTCTGCTGATCAAGTTCAGTATATTACTTGTTGAGTGTAGTGAGACTTAGTTATGGATGAGGAAAAGTCACTATGTTTGTCTCCATTGTATGCTGCCCAATTAAACACAGTCATTATGTTTATCCTTGGTCAGCACCAAACTTCACCTTCCCACGGCAGAGAGTATGACATGCAACAGCAGCACCGGGGAGAGAGGATGGACTGATAAGGATTTAAAAGTCTGATTCACAGGGAACACCTTACTAGTATATTGTTGGACTACATGACCTCAAAGGTCCCTTCCAACACAAACCATCTGGTGATTCTATAAGCTCATCAGTCTAAACCAGAACCTGGATGCTCACTTTCAGATATAGTCACTCACAGGAAGGCTGCATTTCACTGTAACATCTTTTAAGTGAGAAAAGACTGAACTTACCCTCAGGACCTGACACCTGGGCCCAGCCACCAAAACAGTGATTTTGCCATTTCTGTGTACTATAATATGCAAATACTGAGATAAAATTTCTGTCCACACAATAAATGAGAGCAGGAGTTACAATTATAGGTTTCCACTTTTCTCAATGATTTTCTCAGTCTTCAGGGTACAGAAATATTTCCACCATGGACACCAAGCACCCCACCTATCTCCAATTACCCCAGTCCATGCTTCAGGAAAGGAAAAGAAATTGTTTCAAATCACTTCAAAAAGACTAAGGGTTTAAAAGTTAGTTACTGTATTCCTCTGTGAACACTTTCTTTTCTGTACTTATAGCTAAAAGAGAGCTTTCTCTAGCAGAAGAATTTGTCAAATGCTTTGAGGATGTCTACTGAATGTCACTTAGATGAAACAGATGTTCAGCATGTTTACTTATCCCCAGGACCTAGTCATTTTTGGCCAAGACTAGCAACACATATAGGTATCCTGTGACACTTAATATTATCAAACAAGATCCTTCTAAGCTGGAAGATCTCAGGACTTAGAGAAATGTTTCCAAAGTAAAATGTTTTCCCTTTTCTGCAAAAGATAGCGTCAGGTACTAACATCATCAGTGTTACTGCACTTGTTTTTGTGCAGTGGTCCATCTGGAACCAGGGTTGAATGTCTCCTCCTGGAACTTGCCTGGGGACAAGGATGACTTTGTCTTAGGTAGTAGATGAGGGCTGGAGTCCACTGTGGATGGGGAATATATGGTCTTTCCCATGCCCATGTGAATGCATGTAACAAAAGGGCGTTTATCATATACTTTGAAAGCTTTTTCATCAGACAAGAAAGATGCCATGAAGTCATGCCTTCTTTTCCATTGCAGCCTTGGAATTAGACACTTATATTTCTGGTTAACTCCAATGGGGCATGCACAGCCTCATTATTGGCTATTACTTTCTTAGCAACCTACTGTCCCACAATGCCATCTATGTGCTTTGGCAAGGTCTCTCAACCAAGTCAGGCTGTTTTCACAGCTGGGGCAGGTTGGGGGGTGTGGGGTGGTGGTGGGGAAAGAGGATTTCCAAACAGAAGGAGCTTCCATCAAAACTTGCTGAACAGGAGGAAAGACTCAGGATCAAAAGGATGATCCAGAATGTGAGTGGGCTGTAAATAGTTGTAATCCATGCTAAACCTTCTGCTGTCGTGTGCTCTTGTTGCCATTACCTGTGCTAGGGAAATGTAGCCAGCACACGTGTGCTTTTCCTTAGGCTGTGAATATACCTTAATTTTTTAGTGCAAACACACACTCAGCTGTTCTGCTCCTCAGCACCCCATCTGCAAAAAGGGAGATGACAACACTTTTCCATCTCAGAGATCCTCATAGTGGAGGCTGTCGTGATTTCAACAGATGGTGCCTTTGAATTTAGGGGAGGATATCAACTGGTAATCTGAATTTAGAGAGCTGCATACACTTCATTTCATGCATCATATTGGGACAAACCTCCTGGAGCCTGCTCCTCAGGTTGGGAGCTTGCCCAAGGGAGTGCTGTGTAGATATTTCATTTCCCACAGTGGCTATTTCAATTTTAGCCCTTTTTCTGAGCAGGGAGAAATGTCTTAATTTTACAAATAATAGCAGAATATGTCTCAGGCAGGACAATTTGCATGGATAGATTTTGGCTGATATTGAAGAACTGTAATAAATAATCTCCTCCTCACCCACGCCTCTCCCAGAAATCTACATACCTTTGTGCATATTTTATAACAAACCCTAATAAAGAAATAATCCAAAATGGCACCTGTTATTAAAAAAAAAAAAAAGAAAAAAAAAAAAACAAAAAAAAAAAAAAAGAAAAAGAGAATAACCCCAAAATGTAGGTTATTGAAATATGAGTGTAATATAGAAAAGATAGCAGTGCTGATATTAATGACCTATCTGTCTCCTGGTGCACTTAAAAAGTCTCTCATGTATTTTATTTTATTTTTTATTAGAAAGTGTATCATTAGCTCTAAAGATCTTACTGGGAAGGGTGAAGAGAAAGATCTGACTTTTTAAAAGCCAAATTCAACTAGACTTTTTTCCTTACTTAAAAAAAAAAAAAAATAAACATTTTTTTCCCTCTGGCTGGAATATTAGGACAGTATATTAAATTCCTGCCCCCAGTTCCACAAAAAGAAGACCCAACTACATTTACATAATAATGTCCCTACTGTGCTTTTGACAGATGGGTTTTATCAACACAGACATACTGTTAAGGGCTTAGCAATAGATTAAAAAAAAGCCAACAACAATAGAGTGTAACATAATAAAAGTGTATTGTAATGTACATCATAACTTTTGGCCAAGGTTAAATATCCAGTTGGTGTATGAAAGTCGTATTCCATTAGACAAAATAGATGTCATGCAGGAAAACATTAAAGATGAGTCGACTGAGCCATTTGTTTTTATTTATATTACATTATATTTTCCTTGATTCTATTTATGCACTAAGTTAAAAAAAAAAAATTCCTCCAGCTCTCCTTTCTCACCTACACTGCTGCACCACAATGTTCTTGACAGTGTCTCCATGTGAGGCTTCTCGAGGTGCAGGGAGCTGTAAAAAGCCACAAGACCCACCTGCTGAAGTTACAGCACTCCTATGTAACACACCTGAGCAGCCTGCAAGCTTTTACATGGTTAGCAAGCCAACACTACCAAGTTCACCAAGTCCCAGCCTCTGCTTGTTTCACAGTCTAGAAAGAAGTCCGCTTTGCATGGCTGAGCTGCCATGAGGTCTCAGCTGCCCCCACTCTTTGCTGTTGGCTTTAAGTCTGATAGAATAAACTGATTTGTGATATAGGGAATCTTGGAGAAGTTATCAACATGAATTTATTGAGGTGGGATGCATAGTCTTACCCCAGGAGTACTGTCCAGTGTAGTGCTCAATCTGAGTCAAATTAGAGGTGGGTCGTGTGAATTGTTTCTCTGCTTACATCTCTGCAGCTGCCTCTGGTTCTCAGGAGATTCTCCAAAACTCTCTGAAGAGAATAGAGAGCAGCATGTGTCTTATTTTTATTGTTGTTCATTCTTTCCCCTTTCCTCCCCCCTCCAAGCTCCAGCAAATTTGTGCCTTTCTTCGGTAATGGCTTTGTGCAGCTTCACGATAAAAGTCATTCACCAAAGAGACAGAGCAGTTTTCTCTGCATGTCTCCTTGAAAGGTACTCTTGGGTTCAAGAGCTTCACAGCCTCTCCTTAGTGTCAAGTTATATGGTTTTGGGGGCTTTCCCAACTCCATCAATCCCACTGATGGCACAGACACTTTGAGTGGGGTGGTGAGGACAGAGCTGATAAACTGCAGCCTCCTCTGGTACTGAACTCTGTCCAAGGAGTCAATATTGCTCTCCCCAGGAAGCACTTTTTACTCCATATAAAAACATTTTCCCACCAGGAGGTGGTAGCCAAGATGCACATGGGAATGGGTGCCACCAGGCATCTAGAGAGGCTGACCTCACTGGTAACACCATCCTTCCCTTAGCAGCTGGAGCAGAGGCAATGCACAGCTCGAGTTGGTCCTCATGTTATCATGACAACACACAGACAGCGGGTCATATCCTGCCTTGGAGAAGCTGTTGCGATGCCCAGTGAAGCCCAAGAATATAGGAAGACCTGTAGGGGAAATCACTGAGAGAAGTCATTCACTAGAGAAGGATGAAAGGCAGGAAATGCAGCATCTAATGATGTGGGAACTGACAATTCTGTAACTCTTAAGTTACTGTCAATATATACCTGTTGGGCTACTGTCTTGGTTTGAGCTGGCAAAATGCCAACTGTCCAAGACAGAATGAAAAAGGGAAGAAGGGGGAGAGGAAAAAAAAAGACAACTCGAAACCAGGTTTATACAGAAACTAACTATATGTATTTATACAGAAAAGAGAAAATTAAGAGAAAACTACAATATAACAATATAACACATACTTACACAAGTTATATATAACAAGAAATAACCTCCCACTCCCCAGTTAATACAAAGTCTATAGATCTATAAGTACTGTAAAAGACACCTAGCAAGAAACAGAAAGAGTAACAAAATGATTCTACTTCCCTGAATTCAAACAAAATACAAGCAGCAGCAGCAGGAGCAGCAGGGCCTAGTCTAGGAAGACAGGAGATGCACTACGTCCGGTCTGTACCTTCGGCCATGGCAAAACTGACCAAGCCACTCCCACACACTGGATTTTATCCCGATGATGTAATACAGTATGGAATACAATATTATTGGCTGTTAGCTAGCCCAGCTCAGCTCAGGTCAGCTGACAATCCAGGCCTAGTCTGAACTTTAAAACCTAAATTTAGGCCCACCTAGCTAAACCCATAACAGCTACACATAGTGTGGCACAGGTAAAGCAAGTTCTTAAAAAAGGATCTCACAACCTAAGGAAATAGACTTGTTCTAGAAGGAAGGAAATGGATTTTGCTGTTCTTCACAAAGGATGGACTATAGAGATAGACTTAGTCCACTGTCTTGTTTACATTTTGTGTCTGCAGAAGAGCAACTAAAGGAATTCTAGATCTTTGGCAAGAACATCAGGTATGTTATTGCTTTTATTCCACTTCCAGTGAATTCTAGAAGTGAGGCCTAGAATAGTAACAGGCTGTGTATTAACTGGGCAGGCAGGTGTTCCTCTTTTCTCTTTTGGTCCTGATAGTCAGATGGAGAGACTTTAGGTAGCTGTCCAGTAAAACAAATAACTGGGACAGATATGCACACAATGAGACAGAGGGTGTTTTATTTCCTCCCTTTTAGCCTGTGCTATGAAGTATAAGAGGTCACACATTTTAGCTATTTCCAGACTCAAATTCATTGTTGTCATAGCACCAGAACCACAATAACTTAATTTAATTCTCGTTCTGAAAAGGCATCTTTTTCCTGACATCACATTGTTGGACTCAACTTCCAGTATTAAAAACTAAACATAAAGCACAAAGATCCATATTTTGCAGTGAGATAGCACTAATCCAAACACTCTTTATTTACTAGTACATTACATATACCAGAAGGAAGGGATTGGTTTTGTTTGTTTTTATTTCTTAATCACATTGTGAAGAGGTCATATGTGAAACACAGCTGCGAGATATTTTATTTTTCTTTGGATTTTTTATCACTCTTTCTCCTCATTTATTCTTGTAAGATTATACAGTTATCTGCTTTTAATTTCCTATTTAAAGCATATCTCCAACTTGTAAGTAAATATGTTTTTTCTGGTTCAGGTCACGTTTTAGTCTCCAATTAATGAGGAAGATGCATTGGACATCGATGCCCTGTTCTAAGGTTGTTGTAAAGTAAAACCTAATTATATTCTGGTCTTTGCACTTATTGGAGATATTTAGAACTTGTTTACTTGAGACTTAATTAAAGGTAAACTGACACATCATGTTGGTGTTTTGAGCACCTGCATCAACTTTCACTACCTGAAGAATGTTTTAGCGGTCTAGCATCTGCCTGCATTTAGTGGCAGGTGGGAAAAAGAGGGAGGAAGTAATTTTTGTTATGTGTTCTGTTTAGCCAGGTAAAACTATGTCCGATCAACCCAAGTTCATGGAAAACTTTCTAATATATCCATGAAAAGTCTGTCACACTGGGATGCACATCAGGGAAGGATTCAGCCATTCTGGTCAACGTGTGGCTCAAACTGGCAGGTGGATCTCTGATGAAGTTATAGGCGTCTCTTTCCAAAAAGAGATGGAAAGAAATTTGAAGGGGTCTAGTAAGTACTCGCTGTTTCCCCAGGAAAGAAAACAGCTTTTGTTTCCATACATAAATTCTGATATGCAGTGGCTAAAAAAGCAAGTCATCCATGCAGATAAGAAGATCCTCAGATGCTGCTGCAGGGCTAACTCAATTGCTTTCCTCCTGTGTTTCCTAAAATTGGTACCTCCTGTGCAAAAGCCATGATAAACAAATAGCAGTATCATTCCAAATGTACTGTCATCATCATCATCACAGGCCTCCTCCTGACCACTACAAGATGAAGACCTGACCTTAAAAATGGCACCCCTGGCTCAGACCAAATGTGACCATTTTTGTCCCTGCCATCTGTCTATTCATCTTGGTGACAAGCAGCCCTGGCTCTGCTCCCTGCCCATCCACTATCAATAGGCAAGTGACTGCAAATGAGCTTCACTTAAATGGAGGGAGTTGATACCAGCCTCAGGAAAGTATTTTGAAGATCACAGTAGGAAAGGGCCATTGTTTTTGTTCAGATTTGGGGTTTATTTCCTGCTGCAGTTATAAGAAAGGATATTTTCTTCCTTGGGGGTAATGCAGATGTTTGTATGGATAGATAGTTAAGGGATAATACAACACTTTCAGGGACATGGTCCAAGCAGAAGGGGCTGCATGGGGGAAGGATTGAAGAGACCAGTGAGAAGAGCAAATGACTGGGTTTTGTTTTCTGAGGTAAATACTCAGAAGGAAGACCATAGGGAAGATAATAAGTCTCTGGAAGGCATTTGGGATTTGTTTTTAAAATCATCTGATTAAACCATGTTCCTCTTGTAGCTAGTAAAGACACCAATCCTATTTCTTACAAAATAATCTTATCTCCTAGGAATTAATAAAAATTTAGAGACTAGAAATCACATAGCGAGAGGAAATAAAGGCCAGTGACCAAGATGCGAAACGAACTGAATTAATGTCTCTGTTCTGACATAAGACATCTTTTAGAAGTCTGGATAAAATAACCTTTTTACAGCAACAGTTCATAGGTAGAGACCTGTGAAATGGATATCACAACATTTATTTACCTTTCCAGAGCTTGGAAAGGGCAGAGAAATGGGAATAATCTATTATAGGGGTATCACTTTCTAGTGACATCATTGTCTTATTTTGCTGGTTCATTTTAGTAATAGGTGTGCTGTTCAGGCCCCAGATTTTGCCATAAGCTCATCTGGTTCCTATTTCACAGAATCACAGAATTTTTAGGATTGGAAGGGACCTCTGGAGATCATTTAGTTCAACGTCCCCTGCCAAGGCAGGGTCAGCTAGAGCAAGTGACAAAGGAATGTGTCCATGAAGGTTTTGAATAAGTCTACAGAGAGGTAAACTCCACAGCCTCCCTGGGCAGCCTGTTCCAGTCCTCTGCAGTCCTCAGTGTAAAGAAGGTCTTTCTCATATTGAGGTGGAACTTGTCATTTAGTTTATGGCTGTTGCTCCTCATCCTGTCACAGGACACCACTGAACAGAGTCTGGCAGCATCCTTTTGGCACCCACCTTTGAGATATCTATATGCATTATTGAGATCCTCTGACAGTCTTCTCTGCTCCAGACTAACGAGGCCCAGCTCCCACAATCTCTTCTCATAAGAAAGATGCTTCAGACCCCTGCCCATCTTTATTGCCTCCACTGGATCCTCTCCAGTAGCTCCTTGTCTTTCTCATACTGAGGATCCCAGAACTGAATACAGATTTTCTACCAGGACAGTAGCTGGGCATTATGCATTGTTAGATCATATCATGCTGATCCTGAAAATCTCTTCTGCCCTTGATGTACAGAGCAGCATTGTGGTTGTATTCCCTGGAAAATTTGTCTGATGGAGGAAATGGGAAAAAAAGGGACAGGTGTTAGGGAGGATGTGGACAGAATATTTTGGGAGGGGTATGAGGCAACCAGGGGAAACAATATTGGTGGGATGGGGAGGAATGGGGGAGAAGAGAAGGTGCATTACAGAGAGCAGACTGGAGGAATGACAGAATGAGCTGTGGCTCCTGGGCAGGAGGGAGGAGAATGACTCAGACAGGAGTGTCACTGTGTGCTGCTTGGCTGCTTCTCCAGATGGAGACTTTTGAGGCCAGGCGTCACTGACAGCTTGCCCTTAAGTGGTGTGCCAGTGCCTGAGATTTTTATTAAGTTGGGACTATTCCTCCACTTACATAAGCACTTAATATTGCTGACAACTGTTTAAAAGTCATTAATAACACTTAATAGTGGTAAGATGATCAGCTTTTTGTTTTGACTCTAAGCATCATTAATGTAGGGGACAAAGCCAGAGGAATACAAAACAGCCCTTGCATAGGTACAAAAATATTGGCATCTTGCTTTCACTGTGATTATTATGATTACAGGCAACTATCACGTCTAGACAGTTCAGATGAGATTGGGGTCCACTGGACATCAATATAAAACAAAACAGATTGTCCTGAAGAACTGATCATATAAATGGGTAGGTCAAAGGAAAGGTGGGAGGAGAAAAAGGAAATTCTTTAGGATGGTTTGGGTTGCAAGGGACCTTTTGAGGATTTGGAAATGTGTGGCCAGGAAGCTACACATTTTAAAGCGTCAATCCAGAATGGGCCACAAAGGTGGTAAATCCAGGACTAGAATTCAGAAAGAAAAGGAAACATGACCTTAGCAAGGATCTGAGATCTTGCTGCAAGTCGGTGTACAGCATTTTAGCACAGCACATTACCTAGATTTAGGTGGCAACTTGTCACTGTGGGACCTTGTGCTGCCTTTCTGTTGTGACTAATGAGCCCGTATAGCCAAGTGGGCTCCTTGCATGGCTTCCACAGAGGAAAGAGAAAGGTGGTCTTGGAGTTTATGGAGTTGAATAAAGCCCTTGAGCACACAGTCTCAATTTTCCTTTTGTTGCTGTTCCAGATTTCATTTTACCATATAAGGGAGAGAAAACAACAGGGAAGAGGGGAAATTCATTAATGTTTCTGGGCTACACATATGGAATAATGGTGAAACTCTGATAGATTGCCCCAGAGGTAAGCAAGTATGGAAATCTCATGGCCTTGGTGTAGACAGGAAGTCCCAGGAGTGGAGCACGGTCTTAGTATGCATGACCTAAACAAATTACTTGGAAGACCAGCTTCCCCCTTCATGCCTACAAATTTGATGTCTCTGTTCATGAAGTAGAATGGAAGGGTTTCAATTCTCTAGGAAAGTGATGGGA
>JAWWEV010000095.1:65283557-65296275 GCA_035583235.1 Hafferia zeledoni
TGCATGTCTTTGTCTATAGATACAGGGTAAGGCTCTGTGCTATGGTACATCATCTACAGCACCATTATAGTAATTTACCATAGACTGTGGCTGTACAGATTGAATTGCATGCCACAAAATAGAGGTCATAATCATAATTAAAGGACAGTTGGATTTGCAATTCTAATAATTTAAGACTAATCTCCAAAACTGCAACTGTGCAAATTAATATGGTAGGGCATTGAATTTATTCTTTTCCTTATTTTCCAGGGTAGGATTACCTGTGCATAACTGCAGGCAAACTTAATGCCTGTGTCGTACCATCATTTAGTATCCCTAGCAGAGACCAAGGTCCCAGACCAGTAGCTATTATACAAGAGAGAGACCCTACCCTGAACATGTCAGTCAAGAATGAACCCAGAGGCATGGCAGATAGGTGACATGACTTAATCATCCAGGTCGGTGCATGAATTGGGTAATTGAATACCCAAACCAGAGCATTTTGTCTCTGAGGACTTAAAAAACAGACTGAGAGATAAAGAGAGAGAAGTACAAACAGCACAGGGAACCATAACCTAGGCCAGGAGTACCAGCCTTGTGGTTAGGGTGGAAGAGACTTATGGCACTGTCAATATTCTTAATATCTTCTGCTCTTTTCCAGTGGCAAATTCCATGTTCTGTGTCTTGCTTTCTTGTGGTGCAGGGATGGAGTCAGATATGTAAGTATATCATGCAATGTTGGAAAGATTTTTATACTTTTTATTTTTTTCAATTGATGGTAGGTATTTTGTTGATTCTTGTGATCTAAGTGGCTAAAATAAGTTTTCCTGAGGCAAGTGGGACCAGAGGAGATTGAAGTATGTGTCCCTTATGGTCCTCACATGACCTGTGCTGTCCAGTTACTAAGTTCCCTTTGACACTTCACTTCGCATAAGATGTCACCCATTCTGACAACTTTCATCTGTGCATCATATATTTACTACAAGTAAATATTGGTAAGTCAGTGACTATGAAACAGAGAATGGGTGTGCTGGTTTTGGCTGACATAAGGTGAATTTTGTTTACTGGCTAGTATGGGGCTGTGTTTAGGATTTGTGTTGAACACAGTGTTGATAATCTGGAGACATTTTTGCTGTTGCTGAGGAGGACTTACACAGTGCCAAGGCCTTTTCTACTTTCTGTACTGCCATGCTGGGGAGGAGACTGGAGGCTCATGGGAGGCTGGGAGGAGACACAGCTGGAACAACTGACCCCAACTGACGAAGGGGATATTCCAAATCATATGACATCATGCTCAGTATAGGAAGTAGGGGGAAGAAGGAGGAAGAGGAGATGTTTGGAGTGACGGTGTTTGTCTTCCCAAGTAACCATTACATGTGATGGGGCCCTGCTCCCTGGGAATGGCTAAACACCTGTGTGCTCATGGGAAGCTGTGAATTAATGCTTTTTATGTGTGGCTTTTTCTTTCCTTATTAAAAAGTCTTTATCTCAACCCATGAGTTTTCTAGTTTTTACTCTTCTGATTCTCTCCCTGATCTCTCTGGTGAGGGAGTGAGCGAGCAGCTGTGTGGGGCTTGGTGGCTGTATGGGGTTAAACTACAAAAATTGGAAAATTAGAGTTCTTAGTGCTGAACACCATGAGAGAAGTTCCTGGTATACCAGTGCAGCAACACCTCAATGAGCCATGTAATGTGTACCTGGACACTCAGTGACTGTGAAGTAGCATAGACAGCTCTGTTACTGATGTTTGCCATCAGTGGACTCAGTCTCATGATCAAAACGCTGAGAATTAACCACATAACCAATATGAGGTATTTCCAGGCCCCAAAAACAGTCTGAACAGAGCTCAGGGACAAAAAACCACTAGGAGAAAGAAAATAATCTTGTAACAAAAAAATGGCTACTTTCATTTTAACAAATTCAGTGGTAATGAAAACACAATTGAGCAAGCTTGAAATTGCAATGAATGTGCATAAATATGATGTGAAGGCTTTCTGTCTGTGATCAGCCTGATAAAGCCGTGACTGCCTGGAATGGATCCATAGCATTTAAGGGCTGCCTTGTGAGAGTAGGGATATGGAAAGTGAAAAAATAAAGAGTAGGACAGGAAAGTCTGAGTTCCCCTGAGATAACATGAGAACACAAAAGGTGATTTATGACATCGTCTATCACTATTTGTCCCTTATGAGATAGTGCATCACTCTAACAGGCTGGAGTATGTCACCAAATACTGGTTCTACAGACTTCGTTGTTCACCTCATCCAAGTACCAGCCAGTCTGCATGTGTTTCCCCACAGCCAGTTTCCCTGGCTGCCAAACAGCAAAGGACCTCAACTGATGCAGCTGCCCTCTACTTGTCCCAAATCAGGAGAGCACATAGACAGCTACAAAAATGAGCTGATCTGCAGTGACTTAGAATCAGCTAAACCCAAAATTTCAGAGCTAAACTTGATCTCTTTCAGCTTAAAATATTAATCCTTGGCAACTAATTTAAACTTCTTCCCAAAGAAACAAGATGCAATTGTTTGGTTGTATACTGTTTCATGTATTGTTATGGGGTTTGGTATTTTTGGATTTTTTTTTGGTCTTTTTTTCTTTTTTTTTTCCTTCCTCTCCCTCCTCCTTGCTCCCTTGATTTTGGGCTGCTGAGGTTAGCACTTGCAGTGTTCCTTCTTTAACAAAAAATTCCAATGTATACGCATTGTGTTCCTCATTTATGCTTCCCCACTACCCAATTAATGTCACACTAAATTATATACCTGCCACAGATTTAATTCCAGACCACTGAGCTGTCGTTTTTAACCCTCTGCATGTAACTCTACAATATTTATGAGAAAGCTGTACTTACAAGTAATGAGAGATTTCTATAGGTATTTAGCAATTCAATTTTTTATAAGAAAGAATATATTCCTCCACTGAAATCTGTGGGATGGTTCCAAATAAATACAGAAGGATTTTGATATCTATTCAGTTCTCAAGGTTTTAGAGTAGTTTTCCAAATCCCTATTATGCTGCTATGGAATGAAAATGGATGGATCTATGGCTAGAGTTAAGCAGAGATCTGGGCTCATTTCCAACATCCATTGAACTCCTCTACAATGACCTTGAACAAAGCACTTGAGAAGTGGTCCAGAGTGTTTATTTCAGTGTCCAAATGGGGCTTTGAATGAACTTAAAACCTTAAATTCAAGGAAGCTCTTTTCAAGGGATTGTCTAAGCTTAGAGCCTCACAAATCTCACTGCAGATTTCCATGATGCTTGACCTCAGAAAGTATAGGACAATCATGAGTTCCCTGGCCTGAGGCATCAGAGTGCAGTCAGAGCCATCACGTACATGAACTTTGTGAAAAAAATTCTAAACATGGAATGTTTCTCACTATTCTGTTACTCAAGGTACAACTTGAAAAGAAGTTATCGTACATAGCAAGGATAAACAAAAACAACCCCCCCTCTAACAAACTCAGGTCCTCAGCTAATTGGTGCAGATTAATTTGTGCCTGTATTTTCTGTAGAGGTATGGCTGTGACCATTAAGCGTATCACTCGCAATGAAACATAGAGGGTTTTTAAGAACTGGGCCTGTGAATGGACCACCCTCTCAGTAACATTTTCAATATCTTGGAAAGAGACTTTCCATCTCCCTCCATGCAGTACCAAACTATTGTATACCCAGTGTAATGAGGGCAGGTTTAGATTAGACATCAGGAAGAAATTCTTCCCTATGAAGCTGGTGAAACACTGGCTGAGGTTGTCCAGAGAAGCTGTCCATGACCCATCGCTAGAAGTGTTCAAGGCAATATTGGATGGGCTTGGAGCAACCTGGTCTAGTTAAAGGGGTTCCTGGCCTTGGCAGAGGGTTGAAATGAGACGACATTCCCAACCTAAACTTTTCTATGATTCTATTAACAAAGAGGGGAGGGAGTTTCTATGTCCCAAGGCAAGGAGCAAAGCATTTTTACAATGAAGGTGTATCCTTAAAAAAGGCAGTAGGTGACTCTTGACCAGTTCCCACAGAACTTCTGACATGAGAATCAGGAGATCTCCCTTCTCAACAGCCAACACAGAATCAATGAAATTGATTTTTGGCCATTATGATGTGAAAGTGAATACTCTGAATATTGCTTTTAAACTTTATAGCTTTAAATCCAAAGATATTGCTATATAATGGTTTCAAAAGGAAGTAGAAGGTTAAATACCTTTTAGATTTGGCTCTGGCTGTCTCAGTTTCTTTCACGTAAAATTGAAACAAATGTACTCACTGGCTTCCACAACAGTTGAAATGGAAAATATGTGACATTTTGAAGAAATCAAATCACATATTTATCGAAAAAAGCAACTTACATAGATAAACACTGTTTGGTTTTGACATCATTAATGTTTAGATGACATTTTCTGGGGGGATATTGTAAATTACCTTTGATTAGGAAAAAATGAGCACTTTCAATTCTTCTATATTCTTTTAATACTTTTTGAGACAGACTTCCTATCCTGTCCCATGCATGTTCTGCGTTCTGTAAACTTTTGGTAGTCATGTGGTCATTACAGTCTTTTAACTTTACCAGAATTATCTGCAGCTGGTAATCAAACTTTTGTATCTCCTTTATTTAACAAGAAAACAAATCCCTCAACAGCAACATCAAAAATTAAATTAAAAAACCAACAAAAACAACGCCTCAAATAACCCCAAAGTGTAAGCAAACACTTTCAGCAAGACGAAGTCTACACTTGCATGTGCAAAGAGCTGAACCCTACTTTATTCACTCTTCATGCCAGATTAGCCTAAGTAGATCTGATTCAGATGCTAGAGCTCAAGCTTAGCAGGATTTCTAAGTGTTGGTATGAGCCTCTGATAGTAAGGCAACCCAAATCCTCAGTCAGATCTGACCAGTACCATTAGCTGCGTGGAGCAAATGAGCCACTTTTGTAGATATCTTGTTATAGAAGCATACAATCATGGAATATCCTGAACTGGAAGAGACCCACAAGGATCATCCAGTCCAGCTCCTGGCCCTGCTTAGGGTAATCTCAAGGGTCACACTGTGTCCAAATGTTTTCTGCACTCTTGCAAGCTCAGTGATCTTGACCTCTTCCCTGGGGATCCTGTACCAATTCTCAACCACCCTATGGGTGAACAACCCTTATCTAATATCCAGCCTGAACCTCCCCTGACACACTTTGCCTGTTGATGAGAAAGCAGAGCAAAACCACCTTTTGACATTTTGGTTGATATTTCATGACCATTCAGAATGACAAAGCAAATCTCATGTACATGAAACTACTGTTTTTTTCAAGGAAGTCCAGGAACAGTTTCTGATTTTTTATTAATTTATTTATTTATTAATTCCTACAATTCATCAAAGCAGCGGTATTGTCATCTATGCTTTCCAACTAAGGGCAAATGAAAGCATAAGAAGGCTCAAAGTGGTGGAAAGGTCCCATAAGTTTTCAAATAATTTATCTTAATTAGGAACCTAAAAGTTAGTGGTGTGATTAGGTTCAGGGATTAAGACACCTAATTTTAGATGTCCACATGCCAGATAAATGCCCAAGTACCCATTAAAGAGAGTAGAGGTCTAGTCAATACAATTAGTGGTTTAGAAAGAGATGATGCAAATGTCTATATCTGGTCAACCAATAGCTCTCCAAGCTTATACACTTAGATGATATGTAAACACCTAAATTTAGACATACAGTAGCTTGAGTCAGTTTCCTGAAAATAGAAATCTGACAACATTTGAAGTGTCTTTGCACTTTGGAGATACCCACACAGAGCTGTCCATGTGGAACAGGACTTTAGGGAGATGTCTAAAGCCATCAACCACTGGAGGCCAGATGTCATGCCCTATCACAACTGAAGTCACACAGATTGCCTGTTTGTTGTCTACCAAAAAAGTACCCTATTACTGAGCTTAGCTTAGGACTTTCGGCTGCTCATGCACAAGTAGTAACACTTGAAATTCTCTAGACTGATGCAGCTAAAAGGGCTGGCAGACACCACACAGTATTAAAGAGATGCTGCTCCCAGGAAACTAGATGTTGGCTGGAATAGCACAGAGCCTAAGTTTAAGTAAATGTATTGAGCTCCAGCTGTTAAGTTTATCACCTGAGGCTTGTTCTCATAGCCAGTGGAAAGAAAGACAGAGATAAGTTTATCCCATTCTAAGATAAAGCTCAAAGCCAGGTCAGATGAATAGCCCTCTAGATTTCATGCAACTGACAATAAAGGGAGCCCAGTATGGCTTGCCTCTATTTCCAGTTTGGGAGACTGAGTTCATAAAAATGAGGGTTGCATGAGAGTTGATGTAGTATCTGAAGTATCCAGGACCCATCATCCTTCTAACAAAATACTCAGATATACCATATGCATTTATACTGTCACTACATGCCTTTCAAACTCTATTACTGACAGCTGACTGAAGAGACTGACACACGATGTGTATTACAAATATCTATATTGGGATGAAATCCCTGGCAACAGTGCCCATCAGTATAAAACAAACCACCACATCTTGCAGTCCTGAATAAGATCCAGTGCACAGATAGCATATGACAAATTTGCAGACAG
Organism: Hafferia zeledoni; assembly: GCA_035583235.1. Taxonomy (NCBI): domain Eukaryota; kingdom Metazoa; phylum Chordata; class Aves; order Passeriformes; family Thamnophilidae; genus Hafferia; species Hafferia zeledoni. The sequence continues at coordinate 65,290,101 of JAWWEV010000095.1, forward strand.
CTTGTTTATGGCCAACAGGCCATTTTTTCTGTTTGCTTTACAAGCTAATGTGGTTATCCTGCATGGAGCTTTTCTCCCAGAATGATCGCAAAGCATTTTGTAAATTGAAAAGATGTAAAGGAGCTGGGGGGAGGAGGAGAAGGAAGAAAAGAAAAAGTTTCACCTCTACTGGAAAAATGAAGCCCTTCTTTCCTGGTTAACAGTCTGACAGTCAAAATTGGTAAAGGACATTGGCAGCAGATATCATCTATGAGCAACATCAAAAGATTAGTTCTTCTGAGATATGAGGTTGGATCTTTTAGTAATATGGTGTGGCACAAACTGGAAGAGTAGAGCCAGTGGCTTTTACTGGATTTGGTTTCCCCTTTGATTTCCTCTTAAGCACAGGATTGATTCTGAGTGTTCCCTTGAACAAATTCAGGTAGTGGAGGGAAAGGAAAAAAAGTCTCAGAAAACCTTTTTACACTCATGGATAAAGCCATATGTGGAGGGAATCATATGCTTTATGCAGTCCATTGGAGGTTGGGGTGTGTTATTTCTCATTTATATGTAGCATATAATGCAATACAGTTTTTGTTTCACTATGTAAATTCATATTGTCCACCTCGAAATCCCTGTGTAAATCCCATTCCGCCATACTAGACAAACTAAGTCTTCCCTAGGGTTGTGGCTGAACATGTTTCAGGGCATGTTATAGATGGCTCCCTAAATTTCACCTGCCTTATTACTGCTTTTTACAGATACAAAGCTTAATGAATGCTTGGAATCCACAGATTCCCTCTTTTGTTCAGGTCTGAGTGGTCTGTACACTGGTATTACTTCACCAAGAGCTCTTACAGCTGCTCTCAGAACAGAGATAATCACCGAGTTCATTAAAGTCAGACACTGTGTTAGACACGGTCTTTCAGACTCAACAAATGAAGCAAGAAGACCTATTTCTGAAACAAAAATAACAAGGGATTAGACATCTAGAATCCCAAGAGGCAGATGCATGAGAGGTGAAAAGGGGAAGCTGCCTGGCCCAGGACATGGTTCTTCAAATCCAGGACTGGCAAAGATCTGGTATGTTCCCTCTCCTGCTTTGACAGCACCATGCCAACTGTTTCAGAAATAGGAACACATCTGCTGGAAGAAAAGCTTATCTGTGTAGTGTCCAAGTTGAAATAAAATAAAATAAAATAAAAAATTCTTAAACAGGGCATCAATGTCGAACTGATATAGTTACCTTATTACAGGGGTCAAGCCCCAAGTCTGTAGTTTGGCTCAGTCTGACAGTCCACATGCTCCATGGGTAGCTCTGATCACCCAGCTGGCAGATTCTTCACCTTTGCCCAGTGGACAGACAGCTCTATTTGTCCACAGCCTCTCACCATGCACACCCTTCACAAAGACACCCACTCCTCTTTCTGCTCTGTTCCCACTCAGTGCCCTGTGTTGCAGTGGGAAATGTTATTGCACTGGTGACATTTGTATGTGCGGGCTGACATTTCCCTTTGGAAGAAGCTATTCACTTTACAGTCCCTTTTATTTATTGTTGCTTTGGCTCATGGGCCACCATAGAGGTTACTTTAACATAGCTGTAATTAAGGATCTATGATGATAAGGTCCTTTAAGTAGGGTTTTGCTATTTTTATTCAACTGTAAAAATTACATACAACCAAAGGGATTGTGTAAACCATAAATATAGACAAGGTTGTGATTCAGAGCTCAGCAACAGTGGTGTAAATCATAATAAAAGCACTGTATTTAGGAGAGCCATACTACTGTAAATTAGAAATAACTCTATATAGTACTAAGCATTCTAAATGTATAAATTTTGTAAGACTATGCTGGAAAAGTACCTTAAAAAAAAAAAAAAAAGGAAAATAAAAAATAAAAAAACCAAACAACGGTGATTACAGAAGCTTTAAGATCACATTCCAAATCAGTCTTTTAAAGAAATTAACTTTTATAACATTTAGGTCAATAAGTAGTATTTTGCATTAATGAAAAGGTACTGATTAGTAAAAGTGTTAGAATACTCATTATTTTGTTGTTTTTTTTTTTTATTTTTTCACTTGAAGGATGAAATAGAAAACTGCAGAGTTGGAAAGGAGAAAAATGTGAATCAATATGAAACTGTTTTCATTATTTTAATTTATTATTCAAATATGCATCCACAAAATGAAAAGAACCATGAACAGAATACTGAAGAAAACATTCAAATAAAAAAAGATAAACTTTTCCTTTATTTGAAGACGCAGCGGGAAGGAGAGGATTAATCTTTCAAGGGAATTACAGAAATGATATTTTGGAAATGGAAAGCCATAATGTTTCATTGTAAAATGAGTCAAAATATGGTATCATAATAAAATCAGCACTAAAACTTTATTTTTATTCAGATGACAATTTTTTTTCATGAAACCAAAATAAAATAGAACAAACACATGTAAAAGTACCAAGTAATAGGACAACTGGAAATAGTCTCAGATTGAGTATGATTGGATGTTAGGGAAGCAATTCCTCATCAAAAGGGTTATCAAGCATTGGAACAGCCTGCCTAGGAAACCATCCAGATGTGGAACTCAGGGACATAATGTAGTGGTGGGCTTGGCAGTGCTGGCTTTACAGTTGGACACGATGACCTTAAAGGCCTTTTCCAACCAAAATCACTGTATTGTTCTATAAAAAGCTTTTTTACTGGTCTTAGAAATTCCTTCTAAATCCAGATTATTTAGTAATTGTTCATAAGAAATATTTATGCTTTTTATAGAGCAACATAATAGATGGATTGCTGAATTGAAAGGGCCTGAATTCTTTAATATACAAATTATAACATTCTTATGACACCTATCAGATCACTTAGTAGGCCTTGATTAACAGATTTAGTTTGAAAAAAAGAAGTGATCCATTACGTGCTGTAATTATTTAGCTACTTATAGAACATATTTTTTGGGAGACATTTTTTGAAGCCTCCAGTCCAGCTGTTTATTTGAAGTGGAGCAGTAGCCAGTATTGTATTAGGTCAGGCTTGTCTTTACCTACCTGGTCTTGAAAGCATCCAGGGACAGAGACTCCATCAATTTCTTGCATGGTAAGCTCTGGGACCTCATAATCCCAGACATTTTCCCCCTTCCATTCTGGACTGCCCATGTTGCACATTCTAACAGGAGTTCTGGATAACACCTGTTACTGCCAATAAAAGTTAATTATTGTAAAAGAAACATTATCAAATTACTGTAATAATTTTTTTATATTTTCTAAATAAAATTTAAGATTAATAGAAGTTATTCCACATTCTCTTATATAGACTGTTCTTTGACTCTTTAGTGTTTTGTACAGTGAATGATGAGTCAAAATAAAATAAAATTAATTAAAAACAAAATAGTAGTACTATTAAAAAACTTTACCAAATTTGATTGGAAAGATGTAAAATGGAGAATTCTAGGCAAATTTTTACTGAACTGCATAAGATTTCATGGTTTCTTCTTTGGGTCAATTCAAGGAGTTTTACATCAGGCTGGTGTAGGTCAGGTAATCTCAAGCAGAGGTTCTCATGCTTAAACCAGTTCGTTTTTCAGGAGCACATTGAGTTTGCTTTACAGCTTGGAACACTCACGCTCTGAAGACTTATAAAGGGAAACAAGCTAGAAACAAGGAGAAACTAATTCAAGTGTTTTCCAGTGCTACTGAAAAGTACGAGACATTTGAGCAAAACTGAGTGAAAAAATATTCATAACATCTATCACCCTTTACAGGTTTTTATCTCTTCAGCCTAAGCCTTAGTCTTTTGAAAATTTATTCTCCATATGGCACAAGGACTTTTCACAAAAATAAGTTCCTAATTGTAAATTCTTATTGAAATTCTGATCCAAAACCTTTTAAATCAAAGATTTGTTCCTGTAGAAATTGGCCTTTGAAGAAGGTGTAACAATAGCAAATTCTACTTCAGCTCTAAAGTCTTTGGTGTCACCATTGCACTGTAAGTGTTTGGTCTGGGCATAGCTCAGAGGAAATTGAGACCAAACTGGGGACTTCGGCCATAATCATATTCCTATCATGATCTGTTGTTTACTGTTTCTTTATAACCTTGACATCAATAGTTTCAAATGACTTACCATGAATTCTTGAAAAAAAAATAGGGAAAATGTGTTATTTATCTAAAAAGGCCATTCTGCAATCAACATCCTTTCTAATGCAGTGAGAAGGGAAAAAAGAGCTGAGAGTTATTAACATTTTGCTTGTCCACATATCTGACATGTAATAAATGCTACCTTTCATTGAAATGGCAAACATAAACAGTGAATGCTTCTAAAAAAAATAATTAAACAGCTGGACTAAATCACAAATACACTGAATTTTTAAGTGACTTTTGAACAGGAACAAGAATGTGTTTCTTCTTTGAATATGTACAAAGAAACAAATGTAAAGTGGAAGCACATATTAATTTAATTCTACTTCTTTATATCGTTCCTAAAAAAATAAAAAAATTAAAAAATCAGGTCTTCTGGAAGGTGCAGTATAGTGACCTCTCTGAAAATACCAAGTCCAGATACTCAGAAGGGGGTGTCTACTCAGAGAATCACAGAATGGGTAGGATTGGAAAGTACCACAGTGGGTCATCCTAGAGCACATTACACAAGATCCAGAAGGTGCTGGAATGTCTCTAGTGAAGGAGACTCCACACCTTGTCTGGGAAATCTGCTCCAGTGCTCAGTTGTCCACACAGGAAAGAAGTTCTTCCTCATATTCAGGTGGAAGTTCCTGTTCATCAGTTTCTGCCCATTGTCTCTTGTTCTGTTGCTTGTCTCCACCCAGCAGAGTCTGATACATCCTCTGACCCCTCCCTTCAGATAGTGACAGACACTGATCAGGTCTCCTCTCAGTCATCTCTTCGTGAGACTGAACAGGCCCAACTTTCTCAGCCCTTCATCATAACAGAGGTGCTCCAGTCCCCTCATCCTCCTTGTATCCATCCACTGGACCCACTTCAGGAGCTCTGTATCACTCTTGTCCTGAGGCCCTCAGAACTGGACACAGCACTCACCAGGGCTGAGTAGAGGGGCAGGATCATGTGCCTTGACCTGCTGGCCAGATGTCTTTCTAACGTGCCCCAGGATACCATTGGTCTTCTTGGCCACAAGGGCACACTGCTGGATCATAGAAAGCTTGTTGTTTGCCAGGACACCAGGTGCTTCTCAGCAGCTCTGCTTCCCAGAAGGTCAGTCCTCAGCCTGTACAGGAGCATGGGTTGCATGGGCTTATTCTTCCCCAGATGTAGGACAATGTTTTTACCTTTGAACTTTGGATAGTTCTTCTCTTCCCATGTCTCCAACTTGCTAAGGTCCTTCTAAAGGGCTGTACAGCACTCCGGAGTATCGGGGGGGAAAAAAAAAAAAAAAAAAGTATACTCTACTAGTAAATAAATTACAGAAACAGAAGTCAAACAATGATTTCCCACTTTTGATTACAAAATTAGAAATAATCCCATTGGTTTCTTCTACATACTTCAATGCTGTGTTTTAAGAACCTTTTGTTTTCCACTCCCAGTTGCAGATCTCTGGAATAAAGGAATCTTTCCACAAGACAGGGTTACAGTGTTGATATATGTAGACTATGGTAAGTATCCTCATCACCATCACCCTTCTAAAAAATCCCAAAAACAGAAGAAAAAGAAAAACACAGAACAATTTGAAAATAACGGAAGGAGACATAGTCTGTTTAACCATGATTCCTTGTGTCTTCTGGGCTTGTACACCGAGTACATGTCTCAGCTTCCGTGAAGTGTCTGCTTGTAGGGAGAAAAGTAGCAAGTGTCTAGTAACGTATTAAAACTCATGCCATGCTTGTGCATGGTAGATGAGTTTCCCAGAATAACTGATTGAGAAAATGACCACAGTCCTTTTATTCAAGATGCTGAGGCTCACAAATTCAAAACTCTAGCAGCACAGGTCACACTTTATTAATCTATTCAAGTTTAATTTTCTGGTTCCTTTCTGTTTTGTGTCCCATTTTTTTATCTGAATTTCATAAAAACAAACAACACCACCCCCTATCCCCCCACCCCCACCCCACCCCCCCCTCCCCCCCGCCAAACACCCAAAGACATAAAAAACCCCAAACCTCACAAAGGAGGTCTAGAGTTCAATTACTTGATGTCCTATATATATATATATATGTATATATATCTGTATCT
>JAWWEV010000095.1:65296375-65320158 GCA_035583235.1 Hafferia zeledoni
TCATACTATATATATATATATATGTATATATATCTGTATCTGTATTTAAAGTAGAATACTGATCCTTAAAATTGGAAGGGTGATCTCTGTGCACTGTAAACCCCAAAACTAAATTTCTGATGCTATACCAGGAAGAAGTAATAAAAATATTTGGAATATAAAACATTTCTTTATTTAGAAGAAAATATTCTTCTGTAAGGTGCTTCACATGAAAAAAAGACTAGCTGTGTTTCCTTGTGACAAGCGGAAAGTAAAAAAGGCTCTTGAGGCTGAGGCTTTACTAAAGGGTCCAGATTCATTAGCTGAGAGTCATCACTGTGCTAACTACATTTATTCAGTTTTTTGTCATCTCAGTGCATGTCAAGAGACCTTTCCCACCCACCTGTACCACCTCAAAGACGCACAAAACTGGGCTTGAACTATGCCCTTTCTTAAGAAATAAAACTTCAGCCAAAGCAGATCTGAAAACATCCCATTTTTTTCCCTGATTTTGAAGATATCAAGTAATGGAGAAACTGTTTCCCTCAGTAGTTTGTGACACTGGTTAATCATCTCCTCCATTGTGCCTAATTTCTAATTTGAATTTGTCTGGCTTCAGCTCCCAGCCATTAGTTCCTGATGTGCCTTTCCCCACTAGATTAAAGAGCCCATTAATACCCAGCATTCCTCCCCTGTGAAGGTACTGATATGCTGTACTGCAGTCACCTCTCAGTCTTCATTTTAATAGGCTAAACAGATTGAGCTCTTTAAGTCTCTCCCTGTGAAGCATTTTCTCTGGACCTGAAATCACTTCCATGGCTCTTTTCTGCACCCAGCTCATTTTTTTTAATAAACTCTCCATTTTTATTCATGCAGATGCCAAAATTGTATTCTACTCTCAGTCCTCTGAACACTGAATGCTGAAATGAAAAATTTTCTACACTCTTTCCTGCTTCTTCCCTTTTTTTATGCAGTCCAGGAGCACACAATCTTCTTTTCTAATCATCCCTATCTTGAAATCATCATTATACTTAACACTTAACCAAAGTCTTCAGTTTCCAGCATTCTGTGTCTGGGGTGCATCTGTTGTTCCCATATATATGATTTCATTTAGAGAACCAAACACAGCAAAATTAAATATCATGGGTGGCAGAGACTGGTTTACCAAAGAACCCAGATTTCTTTTTGTGCCTGCTTGGCTATTGTTAATATCTATCCGTCAACCAGCTAAAGAAAGGACAAATATTGTGTCTTCTGCACATTTCATCAGTAATGACTTTATATTTCCCTCCAGTTTCCTGTTTAAAATGTTGATGAGCATAAACCCTTTTTTCTAAATTTCTGGTATTCTTTATTGGTAAGAATTTTTTTCACAGCTGGCAGGCTAGTAGAGAAAACTGTGTGTGCATTGCTGATATTCTGAAGAACATGTTTTTTAATAAAATGGTGTGCTGAAACAAGGAACAATGAATCATATAGCATAGTAGCAGAATTAGTTTTATCAAGCAACCTGTAAAGACCTGCAAACATGAAACCAGGTTTGCATTACGGGACCTATTTTCAGTAAAACCTCTTTATTATTATTGTTATTGTGTTTGATTATATTCTACCACTTCAATTTGCCATTTGCTTCAATTTTCCATTGTCTCACCCAGAATTGACATTGAACTGTTTGGGGTTTTATTTTTTGGTTTTGGTTTGTGGTTTTTTGTTTGTTTGTTTTGTTTTGTTTTGTTTTAAAATAATGGAACAATAGTGCTATTTTTCCGGAATGCTATGGTGTTTTTGTTTTGTTTTGTTTTGTTTTCCAAAAAAACTATTACAAATTCACATTAACAAGAAAATGGGTGCTTAAGGCCCACACTCAGGTTCCTCAGATGAGAATTTCTGTCCCCCTGATTTGTAAATGCCTATGCCTAGAAACAATATTTCTCTATCTTTATTAGTTATTGCTGGGCTGAAAAGTAATTTATTGACCTCATCTGCTACAAGTACTTCATATTGCCACTTTCAAATGTGAAAGGTAACTTTTCATAGAAAATGTACCCTTTTATACATTCTTATTGCAATTTTTTTTATTATCGCTTAGTAAATGGAAATATCCCACTCTTCAGATCTCTTCTTCTCCTACCATAAATGAAAAATTAGCTCTTTGTTTGTTTTCATTGTCCTGCAGAACATAATTTTTCCTTGAGACCTTTGTGAACTTTCTTTACATTTTAGCTTCTGTTCCAGACAAACCAGAATACTCATATTTGGGATATTCTCTTAATATATTGTTAATGTTGTCTGTACTAGTTCAGATGAACTTCAGTTTTCTACAAGCACTGGTAATGTATCCAGAATCTAGTCAATACGGATATTCATTTTTTAGGTTCTTCAATTCCTATTTGAATATTGCAATATGCAAAAGAGTAGCAGTTCTGACTGGGATGCTTCTCTAGTGAAAAACATGTTCTAAAATTCTGAAAGTAATGGATATTTATGATTAGCAATCCTTTTTCATTTATAGTGTTGATGAACCGTTCATCTTATATCTGGTAATTTTTTCCTACTTAGAACAACAAACGGTTTAGAGAATCAACATCTACTTATGGAGTGTAGTGAGCTTGGGTTATTGGAAGCCTAAAACTGACTTACATATGTCATTCTGCAGAAAACAGCCTCAGTTTCTTCCGGATGCTAAGTCAATTTGGTTAAACATGAAGCATCTCCAGATCCCAGAGGAGTTGTTGATGCCCTGTCATTGGAAGTGTTCAAGCACAGGTTGGATGTTGCTCTGAGCAGCCTAGTCTAATGAAAGTTGTCCTTGCCCATGGCAGGCAGATTGGAACTAGGTGATCTCTAAGGCCCCTTCCAACTCAAAAAATTCTATGATTCTATGATTCTTTTATTCCTACATGATCCTTACCCATTATCAATCCTGGTTCCCTTCAGGCTCCTGTATAAATATTTAAAAGAGGAAATGTTGACATTAGCTGTCAGGCCAAAAACAGAAAGAACTCTGAACATCTCCTGAGGTTTGTATTGATAAACATTTTGAAGACACAGTCATTTACACAAGAATTTGACTCCTTATTATCACAATATCTTCCCCTTAAACTGCAGTGTGGCAAACAAAAGCCTGTCCTGTGATGGCAATTCTTGGGCCTGGGCACTGAGGATGTTTTGGCTAGCTTTACTTTGCTGTGGTGATTTCTTATACTTTTTCCTTTGTCACAGCATAACTTTTAACCCTTTGACAGAGATGGGAGAAGGTAAAATATGAATGTACTGAAAAACCGTATCCCTAATGCTCAAAAATGCACTAACTGATATAGTAGTAGTCTGAATATGCAGTAACTATAACACTTGGAAAGGTTTACATGGTGTACATTTTCTTTCTTTATATGCATACATGTGCATGTTCATTTTTATCTTCATGTATTTGCAGATATACATACCAAAAATATGTAGGTGCATATATGTTATTTCAGATTGAATGTGCATGAGTCCGATATCTCTCCCCTACTCTCCCTCTTTCTGCCTGAACTACTGGGAAATTTTAACTTTTCTTGGTTAAAATTGCCTCTATTTATGCATTACTTAAATGTCTATTCAGATATGAGTAGAAACACTTCTGTTTTCCTGAAGTTATGCTTCTGAGGGTGATCAGGGAAGACAATAAATACTGGGTGTCTTCTTAACTGTCCGTATGAAGGGCTGTCTGAGGGACTGCAAGAATATAGCCCACACTGACAAAGTAAGAAGTAAAAGGATATGAAATGAGTGGTGAGAGCACAAGTACAGGAGGTATTAGTCACTTCACCTTACACAGTCTCTCTTGATATTTTTCCTCTTTATATTCTCAACCTTAACATGGCTTGAACTTTTGTGGAAAACCAATGCAAAGCAGGATTTTGCAGCACACATGTGATAAATGGGATGCCTCTCAGGAACATAAATCTGTGCTGGTGCATCCTGATGCAGAATTGGTGTTGATGTTAACATGTCATTTGCCCAAATGCTTCAGAGTCCTTTGGGCTTGTCATGAAGGTAAGAATTTATCTTCTAATCTCAGAACCACTTTTCTCTGTCTGGATTAGCCATGAGCAGGAAAGTCATTAACATTTATGAACTGGGGATTAATAACACTCCAGAGCATATTATGTGATCTGTTTATCCCCTACCAGCCCCTTAACCTATGTCTGAGATGGGTAGAAAAAAAAATGGTAGCAAAAACACCTACTCACTTGGAAACTTAACTCAATCACAAAATAGCTGAGACTGACAAAGATCTCTAGAGATTGCTGAGTCCAACTGCCTCATGAAATCAGAGTCAGATCAGGTCCAGTGAGATTCTGAGTATGTCCAGGGATGGAGACTATGCAACCTCTCTAAGTATTTTTTGCAATGTTTGATCACGTCACATTAAGAAGTTTTCTTTATGTTTAAATGAAATTTGCTGTGTATCAATTTGTGCCAGTTATCTATCATGCACACTTGCTGAGGATAGATTTTCCCATCAGTTGATTCATTAATATAGATTATAAATTGTATTGGACCTCATTATAGCCCCTAGGGATATACCACTAGGAAGAGGCCTCTGTGGATTTTGCTGCTCACAAACCCTTTGAGAACAGTTAAGCAGTTTTCAGACCACCTCACTGTCTAATTAACTGGCCCATATTTCATCAGTTTGTCAGTGGGAGACTGTGTCATAGGCCTTGACACTGTCAAGAAAACACAAGATTCACAGCTCATCCCTTGTCCACCGAACTAGTCTTTTTATCATAGGTGGTTATCAGGTTTGTCAGGCATGATTTACCCTTTCTAGGTCCATAATGACTAATCCTAATCACTTCATCCTCTATATTTGGTTTCCTGATTATTTTCATCCTCTTCCCAACGATGGACATAACACTAAGCAGCCTACAGTTCACCAAATCCTCCCGACTTCCTCTCTTGATGTGAGGGTAATGTTTGCTTCCTCAGGAACCTCTCACAATTGCCATGACATTTCAGGGATTATTTGAAAGTGGTCTCACAAGATCATTGACCAGGACCCTCAATATTTGTGGTTGCATCCCATCAGGTCACATATTCTTGTGTATGTCCAGTCTGTTAAAATGTGCTTTAAGATGATCCTTCTCCACCAAGAGTAAATCTTCCTTGCTCAGACTTTTCTACCACTCCTGGGGCTACCTCAAGAGCCTGAGAATTCCTGATGCTAAATCTTACCAGTAAAACCAAGGCAAATAGTGAGTACCTCAGCCTTCGTCACATTGCAAATCCCTCCCTCCATTCAGAAGCAGACTTAAATTTTCTATAGGTTCTCTTTTGATTGATGAAAAATGCCTTCTTTTTGTCCTTCATGTCTCTTGCCATAGTCAACTCCACTGAGCAGCTTTTCCCAAAACCATTAATATGAACTCAGTCTCTACATTACTTCCAGCTTGTATGACCCTGCATCAACTTTTTGTACATTTACTTATCATATCTTCTGTTTTATGAGGTTATTGTACACCCATACAGGCCTTCTGATGCTCTTTCTTTGTTTCCTGCTACTTGGTATGAACTATTTTAGTGTTTGGAGGAGGTGGTCTTTGAAAAATCAACCAGCTTTCCATGGCGGTAACCTTTGGGATTCTTGTAAGCAGATCCCTGAACATGTCAAAGTCTGCTGATCTGAAGTCCAAGCTTGTGATCTTGCTTTTTGGTTTTTTACTTCCTCTCATGGTCCTGGACTCCACCATCTCTACTATCAGTTGTCTAAGCATAGCACTGTTCACTAGTTAGTGTCTGCATCTCTCTGATTGAAGAGCCAGTCTTAGAAACAAAGAATAACAACTGTTGAGCTCTCTGTTGTGTATTAATGCTGGACATCTTCGGAGATACTCTATCAGAAATTATTATGAGTCTGATCCAAAGGACATGGGGGTCAATAAGACTTTCAGAATTTATGCTCTACAGATTACATTTGATGACCTTTCTTTCAACACAGAAAATAGAGGACATCAAATTCAATCATTAAAAAGCAAACACAAATCTAACAAATCAAGGGTATTCTGATTGTAAAGACTAAAACCCTGATGAGTTGTTGAACTCCCTGCTGCAGGAACATTTGAAGATTAAATATCTATATGGGTTCATAAAAAGCCCTTCATGAAAGTAAAAGCTGTCAAGTCTAACATAAAAAGGGCATCCCTTTTCTTAGAAATCTCTGCACTGCAGATTGCAGTTAGCACTGGAGACTGAGAGTATTCTGACTAAATGCCATGATATGTTTATCTTATCTGGGCAGCCACTAATTGTCAGTATTAGAGAGAGGATACTTAGTCTGATGGATGTGAATATTCCAAAATATTACCACACAGAGTCCCATGACAACTTCTAAGGTGACCGGGGCAAAACATTTGAAGCAGCTGGGCAATTTTCCATTGTTTTCAATGGAGTTGACATCCAATTTTTGGCAATTTATTCTCATGTTTTGATATTATTAACCAAAGACCTGTGGATCAACACCCATTATGGCACCATGGGACAAATTTCTGAAGTGTTTTATAATTGTTAAAAGGACCTGCTTTTCTAAAATAATGAAATTTATAATGCTTTTCAGACACCTGTCCCATAATTAAGATCTGAACTTCTACACAGAATGCAATGATAAAAAGTGCTACTCCTCACAACAAGTGTCAAGTGTAAATATAGTACAAATTTTTCAACCTTTGCATTTGAGTAAAATAAAGAAATAATTCCATTCTGAAGTGGTTTGTTGATTTTTCTTTTGGTGCTTCTTTTATACAAGTAATTTTTTAGGTCCAGATTAATTTCTGGTGCAAGTCTATGAAAAGCTCTGCATCAACAGAAGGGATAGATTTTTTGGGTAATCTTTTTTTTTTTTTTCATTCCAGTCACTGATAAGCCTAGGACTTTACTCACTGTTTCTCTTTGTGAGTTAATACATAGTATTGAATTTCCTCTTTGTATTCTCATTCTTTCTTTTGTGTAGGCATTTGTTTTATTCTTTTCCTTTTTTTTTGTTAGTTTCCTTGGGGGATGAAGGAAAGGCATCATTACCAAGAATACCTTCAAAAAAAGATTAAAAAAAAAAGAGGAAAGACAGTCTGTTTGTCCTTGTTTTGAGCAACATTTTATAGCTAATAATTACTGCTTGTGGCTGGACAGGATATTGGAATTATTACTATTTAGAAGACAACCTGTAATTATAATGAAATAAGTCACAACTGGACTGAGGAAAAGAAAAGGGAGACAGAAAGGACAGAATAGAGAAGATAATAGGACAAAGACAAAAAGAACAATGGACCATATCTTTCACTATGATGAATCATACATATGCTTTTATGAACAAACATAGACTAGTTTCTGGTCCTACTTGCTACTGTGTGAATCCAAAACCATTACAGAGTAGTTGTGCCTTATTGCAACCGAGATCAGAAACAGAATCATGTGGGAGGAGTGAATAACGCATGTGCTGTTATATAGAAACATTGTCCTGTTCTCTCTGCTCTGTTGGCTGAGGATAGTAGTGACATTTTCGTTTTTGTTTAACATGTTCTAAATCTAGCTGAGGTTTATGAAGCTGCTCTGAGAATTCACCTGGCCTTGCATGCTGTGACAGGGTATCAGCAGTCAGACTTTTATTGCAAACAGAGCATGGGGTCTGGTCCAAAATTGCAGAACTGGGTACTAAGGAATACAAGTAACGAAAATCATGTTGAGTTTTGAGAAGAATAATAACAAGAAAAGAACAAAAATAAAATACCCAGAACCCTTCCTGTCCTGTATTTTTATTAAAACAAAATCTCTCCCACTATAATCATTTCTTTGCAATTTTTGGCTGATGAAACAGAATATATAACTATAAATATATATTTAACTATAGGAGAATGGTGAGCTTTCTGTCATGAGAACTTTGTTCCTTTCTAAGATGAGATAAATCCTCTGGTGATACCTATTTTTCTCCATGAATCACAGAGGTAGTATAGATACTTTCTTAGAACTATTCATGTCTAACAGTAGATGACAAACTCCACTTCATGTATCTACAAAATTGCTCACTCATGGTTTGACCAATTTACCTTTAAAAGTAGAACCTGGCTGCAAATGTATTTTCTATTTCACAGAAAATTACATTATTCCCATAATTTTCACTCTTTTTAGCTGGATAATAATAATAGGAGAAACATGAAATTTACTTGGGAATGAAAGTCTGAAATAAAATAATAATGATTTTTATTCAAAACTTGCTTTTTCAAAGAAAGTGAAATGATTCATTGTAATGTTCATGTTTGATTTTATACACTATGAGCAGCTTTGAAATGATACAGAAAAGGCTCTACTGAAATGGAAACATTTGAACATTCTGTTCCATTACAAGCTCATCAGAACAATCTTCTCAGATTTCTTCATAATGAAATTTTATTAGAATTGATAGATTTTCACACAAGCATGCAGTTTTGACAAGCATTTTCTGCAAGAAAGAAAGAAAGGTTGATAGAGGACATTCTGCTAGTTTTATTTTAAAATCTCTGTATTATATTAAAAGAAAAAAAGGAACCCCACCAAAAAATTTCTAATCACTTCATTTGACTTCTCTCTAGACACCTAGCTGCTGTAGCTCTTGTACAGAAAGATTTAATTACTAGTGTCTAAAAATGTTTTGCCATTCAAGGAGCTTTACCTTACATGCAACACTTTATTCTCAAAACAACTTCAAAGGGCAGCCTAACATAGTTGTGCTTATCTTCCACTGACAGGTTAAGATACGGAGATTCTAAATTATTTGCAAAAATGAAATTTGAGTTTGATGAAGAATCTAGATTGAGATAATGTTAAATAAGGTACCATTATGCACCCCCACCTCTCTTTTTTAAAAAAATAATAATAATAAAAAGAAAAAAAACCACCTTTGATGTTTTTGTTTGTTTGTTTGGTTGGTTGGTTGGTTGGTTGGTTTGGTTGGCTGTTTGGTTTTGGTAAATGTTACAACCCAACCATGTGCAGTGTAAAGGGAAAGCTATCATACTGAAGCATTGAAGAAACACTTATGAGGAAAAGAAATAGTGGAACATCCCACTTATGTTTCTCCTGCATAAATAATGCAACCCAAGGGCAATCAGTATTTAGAGAGTGGTTTCTTGTCCTATCAAGCACCAATTCAGCAGCCAAATGATATAGACAAGTCCCCATTTCAATGGAAAATACAGTGGGACAAAGGAAAATATTTCATTTCACTGGGCAAAATCCTTTATATAAAGGCCAGCTACAAAAGAGTCAATGATCTTTGCTCCTGGACACCTACTAACCATTAATGGGAAAGCACCTCTGAAAACACACACATGCACTTACAACTTGGGCTATAATGAGGACTTTGCTGTTTGATGACGACACATCTGGCACGCTTTCAGAACTCTGCAGTCCCAATTATAAAGCTGTCCAGCAGGAAAACCCATTACAGATCTGAGCTGTCAGACCTTCGAAATGAGGTTGAAGAAAAAAAAAAAAGGCAAAGGAAAGGGGTTAAAGATGAAGAAGAAAAAAAAAAAAGGGAAGAAAATAGTGAAGAGTAAAATGCCTTTAAAGAAAAGTTGTTCTTAGAGCCCCCTATAATGTGACAGAGCTAATTTGTCCTTTTAAAGATCTAAAGAGCCTGCTAGCTGCAGGTGGCAAAGAGGTTACTTGTAGAATGGACTGTGGGCATCAGATAACATAACACAGAAAACTTCTGTCCCCCATGGAAAAGTTAATGAGATCAACTCTTTTAGGATTTCCCAAAAGAGTTCCTTCAAGCTCACCTCATCCACATCTCATTCTTACAGGCAAACAAAAATGTCTGGTTGAGTTTAATTGGCCAACCAATGCTTTGATAGCCAGGGTTTTTATCTTGCCCTTGGGGTTACTCACTGTAACAGAATTAGGCCAATGTGCTGAAATATGAACATCAGTTTTCATTCTTTTTTTTTTTTTTTTGTTCTTGTTGTTGTTTAGTTTTGGAGAGGGTGTTGGTATTCATATTATTATGGAAAACCTAGATTTGCTAGTAAATATACATAAATGAAAAACCTTTTAAATCTGTTAGCCTTTTCAATGTGAAGTGTCATCATTTCATCATTTCTAATGAGGTTCAAGGATTCTCCAAGGCATGTCTAAGCAAAGTAGACATAGAATAAGCAATGGCACATATGGTTCATGGTGTGGTATATTCTGATTTATGTCAGTAAAGGATGGAATATTGTAGGTCTTAGCTATTATATTCACTGTGTAATAAACATGTAAGCTATTCAGTAAAAACAGGGAATGACTTCTTTTCATAGAGTTGTGCCAAGGTAACCTATTTCTTGCACATGCATTATCTCAGCTGGCTAGAGCCTGGTGCTAATATTGCCAAGGTTGTTGGTTCATTCCCTGTGTAGGGCATTCACTTAAGAGTTGGACTTGAAGATCCTTGTGGCTCCCCTGCAACTTATCTGATCTGTAACTAATATGAATCAGAAAGTTGAAGTAAAAAAAAAAAAAAAAAGTCACATCAGAGAAAAGCTTCACAAAGTATTAACTATTCACCAAATTTATTCCACATTCCAGAAGCCATGGTATTTGTCTCTGTTACAGAAAAATAAAAGATCAATTATATGAAGCAAGAAAAATTCTGTATAACCTTAAGTATTGGTCTCATGTAGAACTGTTCTTTCAGTAGTGTTAGATAGCTGGTTTTCCCACTACCAGTTCATCTCTGTGACTTGAACTGAAAGCATATAAAATGACTGGAAAGGTCTGAACTCAGTCCATGCTCAGAAAGGAGGGTTTGCAGGGCATTTAGTCCCTACTGCATATTTTCTGTTCAGCCACTGTGTCTTGTGAGAGCTTAGTCTGAGAGAACAAAACATTCTTGTAAGTTCCCCAGCAGGGAAACTGCAGACCTTGGCCCCAGTCTGTGCCCGTATGGATTTTGTATATAAAATGGAAAGTCTGTGTTATAACCCAGCCTTTCCCAGCAGAGGACTGTAGGTATCTCTGTATGAGTCTCAGGAACTGAAGCAAGTTGTGTGATGTACCAGCCTCATGAGGATATTCTTGTTCATTCTTTCTTGTTCAGGTAATCTCTCCTGGTGAAATGTTAATTTGTCTATTTTCTCTGTAAGTCCTTTCACAAACTCTGTTTTCCTCTGGTGTTTGTGCATCATTCCCCTCCTTACGTCATTTCCTCCAGACAGAGGATGATTGTACCCCTTTACCCACTCCTATTGTCATTTATGTGAGCCTTTAGCCCTCTGTCAAGGGGGCTAAGGGAAATAACCCCTCAGCGTAGGAGGCCTTGGAGTTTAATCTCTCCTCTTTTTCACCTCTTAGGATAATGTGAAAACATTTTCGTTCAGAAAACATGTTTATGCAGCATCAGCATCAAAAAGCCATTTTCTTGTTTTCCCTAATGACTTTATCAGACACAGAGAAACACAATGAAAGATGTTGTTATTCCTTTTCCTTTCCTTTATCTTTATGTTTTCATGGAAGCATCATTAGTGAGGATAATATTTGTGCCAGAATATATTCAACACATGGGTCTGATACTCTCATTCTAATGTATCACCAAGATTTGGGTTTTTTTCTTTATTAAGCTACCCAGCATTTATCAAAAGCCATTTCATAAACAAACCCAGGGTTACCCTTCTGCCATCTTTTTGAGGGCAGAATCAGAGAGTTGATAGAGAACTGACAGAATATATGTAGTGGGATTGGTATATACATAAGGCTGGTAGTGTCCCATTATCAGGGACTTGAATTTCATCTCTTGGTCATTCTCCAAATGGTTTTGTGAATTCCTTTCTTCCTGGAGAAGGAGGGAACTTGATCTTTGCCAGCTATGCTGACTACCAGTATGATGAAGTATGATCTCCCTCCAAGTACAGGCAGAAACCTCCACAAAATTAAAAATGACACAAGCAAACAGACCGACAAACAAAAAAATAACACCCCTCCCCAAAACCAAACCAAACCAAACCATCAACTGCTAAATTCCACTCTCTGTTCTTTGTCCTTTTTAACTGGTCCTTTTATTAGTAAAGCTTTTTACTCTCAGGGGTGGCTATTACAGTATGCCACTCTAGGTCCCAGCTTTCTAAAGTATCAAAATCTATCACTAGAAAGACATTGCTGAGAGGTACCACTGCCTTTCCTATGCTACTTAGCAGCTGCTGGAGAAAGCATGACTTTAGTCTCACTGAGCAGTCACTTTTCAGGGAGCTATATACCAGTTTTAGCCTTCTGTATCTCCATTTCTCTGTGAGATGCAAGTAATGTCTACAGAAAAATCAATATCCAAAGAAGGCAGAAGGCAACTGAGCTCAGCTGTGAGGAGAGACAGCCCATGTCCTCAAGAGTTTAGAGACCTGTTAGACAGTGGAGACAGAGAGTAAATAAGGACATAGTGTTACATGCAGAGCAGTCTTAGGGAGAAAACTCACTTCCCTGACTCCCAATGCAACATTGGTTTCATATATAGCACTTAGGGCATGTCTTTGGAGAATAAACTTCCCGTATTTTGTATTCCAAAAATGTGTAACTTAAACTTTGTGTAGATGAGTCCAAATAGATGAGCTCTACTTTTCAGGGCTTGCTAGCTTGCAGTCAGATTTGAGCTGTGGCTCAGCAGAATGATTTTAGTCCTTGGGTAATCACACAGGGAGGAAACAAGTCCAAGTATCAACCATCAACTATTCTATCATCATTCCAGCCACAGGCTCCCTCTGATCTCTGAGGGCACCCTCTCAGCCATACTCCTTGGTTATATGCTTGTGAATGTGTATATATGGAATAGGAATGGCTGACTGCTATTTGAGCTTGCTGCAGAAGGTCTCTAATTCCTTAACTTTATAGGTCAGTCTTTCTTGTGTGTGTGTGTGTATTTTTGGTTGGTTGGTCGCTGGTTTGGTCTGGGGTTTTCTGTGTGTTTGTGTTTGTTTGGGGTTTGTTTGGTGTTTTTTTTTGGGGGGGGGGGAGGGGGGGTGTTGGTAGGGGGCAATGGTTGTTTGCTCAAAGGAAAAAACTGGACTGGACACATTACTTTTTGAGAACTTTCTTGGCTGGTCTCCTAAGAAGAGATTCCTGTAAGTCTTCCCCTTAACAGTAAGCCTTTCTCTCTGTATATCACTGAGTCCCCTGCTCACAGTTCATCTAGAAGAGAGCGAACTGCTCAGCCTCACTTCATAGCTCTCAGATCCCAACTGAGATCTATTAATGAGGAACTCTGCAGTGCAAATCAAGGGACCCTTAGGGTGCTGTATAAATTTATAACAAGGGGTAATCCATTCTCAGCATTGCATGGAATAACACTTAAAAAAACTCCAACAAAACTCCATAGAAAATGTTGAGGGAAGGCAGAACAGCCAGGGAATTGCAGAGTGGTGTTGCAGAAACATGAAATCATCCCAACCCCAGTGCTGTCAGGGTCCCTGAGCACTAATCAGCACAGGCAGGAGTTGGGCAGTCTCCTTCAGAGAGGGGAATGGAGGTACTGTGAAGCAGCAAGTGGGATCCATCCACTTTGAGGAAGTGTCCATGTGATGAGTGGGATTTTCCTAGGTTTTCTTCAGAGACAATGCTGGGAATTGACAGTCCAGTCCAGATCAGGGCCATGTTTCAGAGATTTATCTCTGTCTCTCTATTAGGTTTGGGGGGATATAGGATAGTTAATAAAGTAAAGAAGACAAATATAAAAAAACAAAACAAAACCAAACCCAAAACAAAACAAAAACCAAACCAACAAACAAAAAACCCCCAACAAACAGGATTAGGTAGGCTCAGGGGTGTTACCCAAAATTAAAAAGAAGAATTAGGAAAACCTTCAAATTACAGGTGCTGGAGTAGACTGTAATTAATTCTTTTGGTTATAGCCATTTGCCTTCTCCTGCTTTTCTTATCCTTTGTGTTTTAACAAATAAATAATAAAGCCCAGTAATATAACTAGGTCTTGGGATATAAAAAGATGACTAGAAAATTTTATCATGTAAAGGAATCTTGAAGCCATTTAATACAGAGCGAGATATATGCCTCATACAGAGATCTGTCTTTTACACTGGAAACAAGTGATTTTCACTGAGCAATGGTTAACCATGGAATGGTTAAGAAATGCTGCTCCATCCATTGTGTTGGGCTTGTCAAACAGTCCTTGTACTCTGAATTTGTGGAATAAACAGGACTAGCTCAGACCATCTTTGAACCTGACACTGCAGCTAAAAGACTTTTGTGATGTCCCACACAACAGTGAACCTGTGTGAGACAGAAACTCTCCAATTCCTTTCTCTTTCACTAATACTTAGGACTTTCAATGGGTGCACTATTAATGTTGACATCTCTGACTACAGCAGATAAGAAAACTCATCATGAACTAAGGCTGTACTGCCAAGTGCTATTCAGTATTCCAAAACATGTAAGATTTTTCTGTATGTGTGTATGTGTGCTTAAAATATCTCACAGTTTGGGTTCATTAAGCAGTCTGTATTCAAACTTGCTCAACTGTCTTTGTATGGACTGAATATTGACAGTTTAATGACAGTGCCACCTTATGAGATTTCCAAGAGTTTTGAAATTTATCTCAGACTATAAAACCTAAGAATTTTTTCTTCTGTGTATTACCATTATGACTACTCTAAAAGCTGTTGTATCTCCTGGGAGTTAACAAGCTTCAAGTATAAGCAAACAGGTTACAGAGGCTGCTGGGAAAATTGTTAGGGGTATCAGAATAAAAGAATGGCCTGGGTTGGAAGGGACCACAAAGATTAACTAGTTCCAACTACCCTTCTGTGGACAGGGACACTTTCCACTAGATCAGATTGCTCAGAGCTCCATTCAGCCTGGCCTTGAATTCTCTCAATGATGGGGCACTTTGGGCAGCCTGTTCTAGTGTCTCCCCAACCTCACAGTAAAGAATTTCATCTTAATATCTATTCTAAACCTGCTCTTTTTTCAGTTTAAAGCCATCCCTCTTGGTCCTTCACTTCATGCTCTTGTAAATAGTGTCTCTCCATCTTTTCTATGGGCTCCCTTCAGGTACTAAAAGGCTGCAATTATGTCTCTCTGAAGCCCTCTCTTTCCCAGGGTGAACAATCCCAATTCTCCCAGTCTCTTCTTATAGGAGATGTGCTCCATCCCTCTGATCATCTTAGTAGCCTCCTCTGGACTCGTTCTAACAGGTCATTGTCCTTCCTGTGGTGGGGATCCCAGAACTGGGTGGAGTGCTCCAGGTGGGGTCTCACAGAGCAGAGCTGAGAGTCAGAACCCCCTCCCTTGACCTGCGGCCCACCCTGCTTTGGATGCAGCCCAGGAATTTGGTTTCTGTGCAGTGAGTGCACACGGCTTGGTCATGTCCAGCTTCTCATCCACCAGCACCCTCAAGTCCTTCTCAGCAGGGCTGCTCTTGGTCTGCTCATTCCCCAGACTGTATTGACACTGAGGGTTACCCTGACCCAGGTGCAACACCTTCCATGTGGTCCCGTTAAACCTCATGAGATTTCCAGTTTGTCTAGTCCCTCTGAATCAGTGCTGAAGACCTCATCAAAAGTCCATTTAAGTCAATGGGAAAACTGCTATTAGCTTCCGTAGACTTCACTAGGCTTTGAATTAGGCTTTGAGTTCAAGTACTTTGACAGGGCTGAAGGGAAAGTATGAAAAAGAGCAGAATAATAAAGAATAAAGCAGTACTCAGGTGAATGACGTAGGCTCCAACAGCAAGAAATAGGAAGGAAGTTGGGCTGTAGCAGGCAGCAGGGCAGTGAGGGGACTGCAGAACGGTGCGTGTGCATTCACACAACACCCATTCACACCATTTCTCAGATGCTCAATTTTCTGAGCAGTAAATTCTGTCAGTATTTTTAAAAAATATGTATTAATTTATTTTTAGGAAAAGAAAGGCATGCTGTTAAATATTGGTGACTCCAGGATGTTGAGTGGGAAGGTAATGATTTATAATACATTATAGGAGTGGGCATGATAAAAGTCTGTGAAAAGATTCTATTGCTCTGCAGCCTCTGGTCTCTGCATAACTTTAGCAATAAGGTGCCTGTTGCAGTCTGCATGGTTTTAACCTGAAGCTATTACTGGCATTTGAAATAACATATTGTTTAATCCTTCTAACTTCAACATGAATCATTCAGAGGAATGAGGGGAGGAAGAGAAAGACTGAAGGGAGGCAAAGAGAAGGGCTCTTATAGGAATTATGAGAAGCGTGAGCTGCCGTATCTGATTATAAGGCAGAAAGGGCTACTGAGCCATCTGTGCAGGGAAGGTAGGATGCTATGTGACAGCTCGTGGGGATTTGTGAGGACACCTACCAGGCTAGGAAGCAAGGAGTACACAGTGGCTTGCCTCTGAGCTTTGCTCTCTATCGAGGGGTGTTTGAATCCCTGCCCAATGATTTATCTTTTGAAGCCATTTTTTTTTCTTCAGCAATGACCATTGCTGGTGTCACTGGAGAACTGGAGTCTTTTTTCCTGTAGTGGGTCCATCTCCATAGTGAATCTCTCAATAGAGAGGCACATCAGAGTTAGGCATATGTCTCACCTCTCATGCCCTGTCTCTAGGGTTAGACAGACTTTGAGGGCTGACAGTGCTTTCCAGGACCAACCTGAGTTCTCAGGGATCACACAGAGGTAAAGTCTTGGAGAAGACTATTTACATGCAACACCCACAGGCTACCCTAAAGCATTATTGGACCAAAAATGAAGTCAGTTGACTTTGTGAAAGCTAGATGTTCATTGCATTGGTAAACTCCCTGTGCAAGAAGCACTATCCCTCTGCCCTTTCTTGGACTCACACTCACAGCCTCTTGGCTCATGTCTTTCTGTTTTAAGAGTGCTATAGATTTTTGTAACTTTTGGTACTGTTTTTACCTACAGACAAGCCTCAATTTTACATATCCCTAACCTGTCAACTACTCTAGTTTCAGGCCTTTGACACAATCCAGCTGTTATAGTACAAAGAACAGTTTGTTCTCTGTTTTTGCTGAGCCTGAAGGATAATTTTTGGCCAAAACATTAGCTTTAATACATCAATACATTTAATGAGATTTATATCTGCATCCAAAATTCACCCGTGGTGGCCTTTCAGCCTTTTAGTCAGGTGTTGGCAGCCTTGTGGTCTCGACTATTTGTTTGAAATTCAAGCTCACAAAGAGTGTTTCTACCCATTAAGGTGACATGAATCAAATATTCCGTTGGAGTTTACTTGTGCATAACCACGAAAATACGTTTTTTTTTTAACTTGAGACAGGAAAAACAAGCAGCAGCAATTAGTTGGGTATCAGACACAGGGTGTCCCCATTCTTGGTCCTTCATGTGGCTTCAGAATGGAAAGAACCCAGCATTTTTATTTTTCATCCTGCATCAAGGTGATTTTACTTAATTGACCCATTGATCTTAAATTACAGTGCATTGTAGAGGAATCCTTGAAAACAAGAGATCTCTATTTTCTAAGTGACTTACATGCAGATAAAACTTGTATATATGATGTTCCTGTTCATTTTGCAACACCTAAATCCAGGTATCTGAATGCTAACTGCCACCTATACTCCTTTGGACTGAACAAAATATTACTTTGGGTAGCCAGTTTCATGGAGAACTATTTTTCTGGGTTAGTAAAATGAAATACATCTTCCTTTCTGTCATTATTTCTCCTTCCATTTCTGTAATGATATTTTCAAGGTAAAAAAAAATGATCATCAAAGTTTGGAACACAGACTCATTTTAGCTCCATTATGATTGTTATTATTACTACCAGTAGTACTATTTAGATTTTTATAGCTTTTTCTTGTATATTTCTTAGAGAACTTCATAAAACAAGGGAATGTTCTTATCCTGGCTTTTCTGAGGCAGTGAAATACACATAGAAATGAAATAATTTCCCAGCAGTTAAACTGGAGGTTAGTGGTGTGGCTCAAAACAAACCACAGGCTGGATGAGGTTCAATGGTTAACAGGGTAGAATAGTGGTTTCCAGGGTAAGTTTCTCAGATGTGAGGAAATGTTTATATTGGGAATTGTTTTTAAGATAGAAAGGTCTGTTTTAAATAAGAAGAAAGAATATGGGGCAATAGAGGAAGAAAAAGTATCAAAGTAACAGGTAGTAAAAGATTCAGGACCTAAAGGAGAGACAAATGTTGCTGGAGAAATTGATTCATATATAAACAAAAAAATCTGAGAGGGACCATTCTAGATGATGCTACCTTGTATCAGAAAGGGGAATTTAGTCCCTTTTAATGGAGGATGGAAAAATACTCACACATGAGTCCTCAGAACCTTTATAGACACATAAACTTTTTTTTTTTTTAATTAAGATGAAAATGGGATTTTCTCTAAGCATATTTCAATCCCTGAGTCTTTGGTTCCTTTCTCAATCCCAGCTACATCTAACAAAAATTGGAATGGGGGAGGGGGGAAGGGGGGGGGTGTTGGAAAAAAACCCCCATCTACACGCTGCCAACTTCATTGATGTCAGTCACAAATGCTTACAAGGATTACAGCGAGGTAATGAGCTTTTGTACTAATGGTACATCTTTTAATAACTGTTATCTGCACTTCCAGTTGCAAGTGATAAGTGAGGCTATATTGTTAATGACAAAATGCCTCACCTTTTCCCCCAGCCCCCATCCTGATACTTCATCTTTCTCTGAATTCCTCAGCTGATGGTTGGAGAGAAATCAGAGTTGATTTTAAAGCTGTTTTATGTGGTTTGGTGTATTCCAGCTGAGCACAGGGCTGAGCTCCTGCTCTGCTGATCCCTCTGGGCTGTGGCACTGGGCACTCACATGGGAACCAGGGGAGAATGCCCAAATGGAAAAAAATGAAATGCTTCTTTCCATGCCAGGGACTGAAAACAGCAGGGAAGAAGAAAATGTAATAATAATAGTCATGTGTCAGAGACAGAGAGCTGTGAAAGAACAGGAGGATCAGAGTGTGGCACATAGGCAAAATGGCTTCAGCTTTCCACTCTGCCTTCCTGTGTGATGCTGGCCAAAACATTTATTTTTTTCACTGTCTCCTCTAAAGCAAGGCTAAGAGCATTTTCCTATCTCACATGAAGGATCAGAAAGAAAAGGGAATGGGGATACAATCGTTCAGTGAATGTCAGGTCATTACTTCTTGTGATGGAGATGCAATGTTGTGAAACTGTTGCTCGGGAGCTTTTTGAGAAGAGATTAGACAGTGTCAGTGCCACACTGCATTGCTCTTTGTCCCTTGGGTGCAGCTAGGTTTGTGTCCTGTGATTCTATAACTGCACATACATCTTTGTTTAAGCTTTACCTTCTCTCAGCACCCCTTTAATGTGTATGTATATATATATATATATATATATAATGTTTGTTTGTTGTTTTTGGTTTTGGTTTTGTTTTGTTTTGTTTTGTTTTTCCTGAAAGGGGAGAGATTTAATTTCCATGAAGCTTCACAGAGGAGCAGAGATAGAGCCAGCATACAATATAGGCTTGCTTACTGTCTGTTTGGGTGGAGTCAACCCTCTCAGTGTTAAGCCAGGCTTTCTGAGGTCTCAGTCTATACCTGTATAGCCTAGCACAACCTACCCTCTCTGCCCATATGAACTATAATACCCTCGTTGTTCATTTTTTGTTTTTTCATGGTCTCTCTTGAGCACAGGAACACTTCTACTCAAAGCTCAGAAGTCAAAGAGATGCTTGAATGTTGTCTGGGAACATCTTCAAGCAGTGTCCTCTAATGTGAGGCTTTGCTCTGGCTCAGCACAGCTCCAGAGTTCCTGCAAACATGGTCCATGGCATGGCAAACTCTGTGAGAGGCAGAGGTGAAATGGATTCACCTAGAATAAGCACAAAAATAATAAATACAAATAAGAAAGAATTTGGTTTCTTTACAGAGTTGGTAATGATAAGGAGAATGAAACCTTCAGAAAGGTACTTTCGTGGGTGGAGGTGCCACCCATACGTCTACCAGTTGAGCAGTTAATCTTCTCATCATGTTTTCTAATGAAGGAAAAGGAAAGGGCTAATAAATGTCCTTTTTTCTTTAAATGAAACATAGAACTCGCCAGAATATGGGATTTTCAGAATGATTCCAACCTGTAATTTTTTATTTTTTTTTTTAAATTTTAGAACAAAATATAGTCTGGAATTTCATGTGAAAGAGAATATTTGCAGAAGGAAATGTCAGAAGCACAGTAAACACAGTTATCACTACCACCTGGAACTGTTTAGAAAAATTTCCATGGAGAATTTTATGAAAATTAGCACATTCCAGAAACATTTTGGATTTGCTTAAATGGCATTTTCAAGCAAAAAAAAAAAGTTATATAAAAATTGTTTTAGCAGTTTTATGGACTTTTTTTCCCCCCAGTAAACTCATTTGCTTGGATTTTTAAAACCAGAGATAGAAGAAAATCATTAGACAATGTAAGTGCAGATAATAATCCTACCCTGGGAGAGAAATGGAATATTTTAATAATGTGAGGTCCTTATGATCTCTTCCTGCTAAGATTATATGGTAATAATATTTTTTTCGATGTAGAAACAAATGTCATTGTGGAGAAACAATGCAAGACCTGAAACAACTTTTAAGAATGCCCCTCTAGAAACATACACAAACATACTTGCTTCAAGTCTGTCAAAACATTTTTGGTTGATTTTTTTTTAATATAATTTTGATTATCTGCCCATTTACGTATTCCATATACAATAATTTTCTTTGTACAACTGCATTTTGAGATGTTAAATTTAAATATTCCATTAAGATGTTTGAACAGAAAAAGGACTACTTGAAGTTTCTCCTAAGGTACTTCAAGCAAAAATTTTCAGCAGTATTTCATACAGATGTACATGCATACACACACACAAAGTTTTTCTATTGAAAAAAACATTTCTAATGGAATTCAGTTTGAAACATCTTTATCTGACCAGTTCCCCTGAAGAGCTACAGGGATAAAAATGTTGCATGAGAAAAGCATAAGCATCTAATGCTATTTTTCCTAAATATTCCCCAAGGGCTTCCCATTTCAGGCTGTTTCTGGTCCAAGGGCAGTATCTTTGGGCATAATAACTCCCAACAGATTTCCAGCTCACTCTGTCTCTTTTTTATACCTAAAGGAATTTCAGCATACCCAACATCCTATGGCAAGGAGTTCCATGAAGTAGTTCCTTTTGTTCATTTTATTTAGCTTTCTTCTAAATTCCCATCAGTTTCATTTCATGCCTTAGCTCATACTTTGAAAGATCCAGTAAAATTTGTTTTCATAGACCCTTATCATATGCTCTTTCAGTCATGTCTTTATTTAGGCCTCAGAGTTTCACACATGGATGCTATCTTATACCTGTGATCTTTCTTGTTGCCTTTTTTCTATATCCTCTCCAGTGCTCTTACTTGCTCTAAGAGATGAGGAAAAGTAGAACTGCACACAGCATTGTGTGTAGGGGCACAGCAGACTTGCAGCGCTTTTCTCTCTCTTGTATTCCTAAATTTTACTATAGGTGAGACGATACTTTCTTAGCATTATCTTTTATCATCCCAAGACCTCATTTCTAAATAGTTCTTAGCCCATAGTGGCATAAATAAAGGGAAGATTTCTGTTCCCATGTTCATCAGCAAAACATGGGACTGAGTTCTTTATGTGAGGAAAAAAGGAACGTAAGGGGCAAGAAGTTCTAGGATATAGTACGACCTCCAGATAATAATCCTAAGCAAAAAGTTCAGGGTGAAAACCCTCACAGAGTTCTCAAGTACAGGAAAGGCTGAGTGATCTGGAAGATGATGAAGAGCCTGACATCAAGGGTATAATTTGTCAGAGAATAAAAGATGGTGAAAGGTTAAAAAAGGATTAAAAAAATTAGTATTGTTTGGGAACACATGTATAGGAAACAGTCTGCTAAAGGAGAGCACTATGTTGAAAAAGCATTGAACATAAAGTCTGCTTACCTAGGAAAAAGAAGAAACTGAGGAATAAAGTGCCCAGAGCCAGACAGTATCATGTCTGCTGCAGCACTGGCAGTTCATTTAATAACTTTCAATCCTATGTCTTGGTATTACAAGCTTTAAAAGCTCCAGCTGAAAACAATTGCTATTAATAACTCCCCTGCTTTGCAATATGAAAGCAGCAGGTACAACAGAGAGACACCTATAATCCCCCCATGTTAGACAGCAGCAGAACAGCACTCAGCCAACCATGGAGGAGAATCCTATAAAAATACTCAAATCCATCTCTCCATGATGGATGGTCTTTGTACAAGCACTAAAGTGTATTCCCTTTAGTACCACTGTCTATTGATGTTGAGCTACTAAGTAATCTGAGGGAAACTAGGAAGCGATCGCCATGATAAAAAATAAAATGGATTGGGGATAAAGATGGAATTTCATCAAAACCATCATGATCAGAACAATATTGCCTGAGAAATGGGGAGCTTTATATCTGTCAACATGTCAGTGTTTGGACAGGAAACCAAAGCCTTGGAGATTGGTGTCAGAAGAGTGATCTTTTTCTTCGATAAGCACCATGCATGTACTGACATGAAATACAAATGCAATCTTGCTGACTAGAATTCATGACAAGTAGCTCCTGTGAGAACAGTCTGAAACTGTAAGACTGCTCAGATGTTCCTGGATGACTTTTCATATTCACTAAGCATTTACTCGGCCTTTACTCATGAAATACATTCTGCTAAATCATGGGACTTTTCTGAACCATTTAGGATTTATTTCAGATTTTTGAACTGAGCCAAATCTTGCATATCTTATGTGGACTAATCAGAGGGAATCATTAATACTGACATGATGACTCACAGGATTGAAGGCAGTAGATAGGATCAAGTCCTATACAAGTACTAAAACTAAAATGCTTATAGCATTAGAGGGATCTAAAGCTGCTTTAAAAAAGAATTACAAAAAATTAGGAAAGATGTGTTGAAGCTACAATTTTGAGACAGAAAAACTGTCAGCAATGTCACATAGGAAAAAGTTAACTAGTTGAGATTTGACAGCTGGGGGCCACTATATTGCTGAACAGTATAGACACAAAGATGAATGCCCAAGGACAGAACCAACCATTCAGGAGGAATAATAGCATGAACCCAGGAAAGAAATGTAGACTGAAACCTATTTCATCTCTTCATGTGTTAGATGTTGAGAGCAGGGAACAATAATAAAATGATAGAATAGGTGAGATTGGATGGCACTTCTGGAGTTCCTCTAGTCCTCCTCCCACCTCGGCAGGGTCACCTTAAGCATGTTGCTCAGGACCATGTCCATTTGTGATTCCACCATCTTCACTAACCTCTCTGAGTAACTTGTTGCAGTTTCACCACCATCACAGTTAAAAAATTTCTTCTTGTGTTCATTTGAATAGAATTTCCTGTGTTTCCATTCATGTTCATTGCCTCCTATCCTGTTTACTGGGATTTCTTTAATGTCCCTCTGGAAGTACTTTTGCACATTGAAAGAAAATCCCCATGAGCCTTCCTACCTCCTGGATAAGCAGTTCCAGCCCTCTGAGCTTTTATATGCCAAATGCTCCAGATCCCTCATCATCATCAACTCTTTGCTAGACTTGCACCAGTATGTCCATATCATTATACTGGGGAGCCCAGAATTGCATTCAGAACTCCAGATGTGAGACTGAATCCTTTTTCTACACTACAACCACTTTATGTCTCTCAACAGGAAAAAAACAAATAAAAAACCTCTGACCAAACACCCACTCCCCCCCGCACCCCACCCCCACCCCCCCCCCAGAAAAAAAGAAACAACAACACACAAACCTGTGACATGAGTTTTCATAGGCTTTTATCAGGAGGACTTAAAAGAA
>JAWWEV010000095.1:65320258-65344931 GCA_035583235.1 Hafferia zeledoni
ATAGGCTTTTATCAGGAGGACTTAAAAGAATTCAAGAGAACCACTGGGAAGAGATTGACAGAAACAAAGAAAGTGAAAGCCATGTGAGAAACTCTTACATCAATGAGGGAAGATGGCGTCCACCTTCTGTTAAAATCTTTTTGGAAATAAACTGATTGAAAACACAAGGTTTCTGAGGCTTCCGGGCTTTTGGAGTCTACAGAGGGACATTCATGAGAAACAAGCCTAGAAATGTTCAGCTGCTCTGAACTTGAGCATTTGCTGCAGAGAGTTCCAGTGCCTCTCATGAGAGTATTGTCTGGCTAAACTCCGAATAAGACCCTTACAAGGTAGCCTTAGCACCTTCAGCAGTTTAAAAGTCTTTTGGGAACAAGGAAGATTTCTCTAGGTTGAAATGCATTTTGCTTTCTGAACTGAATAGTTTTGGGTTTAGTTTTTGTTCACAAAATGCCTTAAAATCTCATGGTTTGAGTTATCTGTGGCTGGGGAATTGCAAGTGCTCTTCATGCCTGAAGACCATTTCAGATGCTTTGCTTGTGCACAAATAATGAAATGTTTGGGGAAGCAAAATGTTGACATGGAGATCATCTGTAGCAAGTAACAAGATAGCAGCTTCTTAAGCAAAGGCATAAGAGGACTAGAAATAACAAAAATGAAATATTAAGGCCACAGGGCTGGATAGCCTTTTTCTTCTGGAGCATGTAATGATTTAAAGGATGAGACAGATACTCAGATAAGACAAATACAAAGAATTATAATAAGTGTTTACCTATGATCATCTTTAAGGCTTTGAGAAAGAGTTTTCTTGGGCAGGTTATTCAGTAACCTGCAACAGGCTTTTTTTCTGGGGATTGGGTGTTTGATTGTTTGTCTTTTGCATTTATTATTATTTTCTGTCATATATAGATGCCTATGAATTTTGTTTGAGCCAGACAAGTTTCTTCTCATGGGAGACAGGACACTGAACCCATTAACTCTTGTTCTGAGCCAGCAGAACGGGCCCTGTGTTACTCTGTTATGCATTATCAACTTTTGTTCATATGGATCATCCAAAATAAAGCCAATGCATGGCAAAAGATGTACAATCATCTGTTGTCTGCAGGGAAAACAGGGAAGATTTTCACCCAGGCTTTATACATTAAAATGTTATATCTAAGATGCCTCACCCAGGTTCTGCCAGGACTCAGCAGAGGTATGTGTGCAGTGACCTATAGGTGCTATCTTGGACAGTGCTGTCAACCTTGATTGAAACCCCTCTTGCCCTTGGTGTTTGTTCTATTGATATTATCACTGCTTAAATGATTTGCACAGATTAAAGCACTAGCCATATGAAAACAACCCCAAAACTTATACAAGTATATAACCAAGGATGACTTCATATGGAAGGTTGATAAGAAATCTAGATGCTTTCTAGAATGCCTGGTGATGATGGAAAAGGGAAATAAACATCATAGAGGAAGAAGAAATTATTAGTTTAAAAGATATGGTGGACACAAGAGTATCTGGAGATAAGCTGGCAAATCATAAATGTGGCATGGAAAGGGAAAGAACCTTCTTAACCTAAAAAAATTAATTTTAATTGATGTGCAAAGTATAGACCTTCCAGCCTTGTAATATGAGGATTTGGAAAAGGAAACCTAATTCTGTTTTAATTCAATATATAATGAAAGCAATTTTCTGATGCAATACCTGCATTTTGTGAATAGAAACTCTCTACATTCCTGTGGTACTAATAGTTCAAGCAGAATTTGGTTTGTATAAATTTATTTCAAAGTATTTCACAAATTTTATGGGTGTTAATATTTTTTCTTAATTAGTGTGAATATTCATTGCATATTTCTCTTATTTCACTGTTTAAATGTTTACATAATTGCAGCAAAGTCAGGCAGAGTACCATACTACATTAATTGAAGTGAAATCTTTCACTGAATTTTTAAAGGACTGAAGTTGGTGAACTTAACACTCAAAATCAGAAGCCAGAGCATGTACAAGCCATCAGGTTTGCCAAGCCAATTGAAAGCTCCACGTTGCTTGATAGAAGAATCTGAATATCTGTCATATTCTGTGTCATTTGACCATTGCCTTTGAGGGGCAAGGCCTGCAGGGGAACAGCTAATGAAAATAAGAAAATTGTGTTTCAGAGTAATTTCTAAGAAATATTTGGGCTTTTAAGACACAAAGGATCATGGGTTGTGTCTTAATGCCATTCTTGAGAAATAAGTTCTGTCAGCAAATTTCTCTACTGAACTGCAAGGTATGATGGAGATAAGGTCAGGTGCTCCATGTGCCTCAAGCTGGTTTAAAAAAATTTAAGCTTGGTTCTACATATCAGCATGGACATCTTACCAGATACAATATGATGAAATGAGATCAGCAGAATAAATCTAAAAAAACCCCAATTTTGCTTTTGTTGTGCATGTTAAAGTCACTTGGAAAAGTAAAATTCTTAATTCCCCGACTTTTATGCATATTGTGTTAGGTTGAGCTGGAAAAATGCCAACTGCCCAACACAGAGAGAAAGGGTCCCCTCCCCCAACCAAGGGAAAAGGAGGGAAAGAAAAAAACCCACCAAAACAAAAAACACAAACCCCGAAGTAGCAAGCTTCTTATGTTATACAAAAGAAAGACAATTAAAAACAGAATATGATATAATACATATATATACAAATGTGAGAAAAGAAAACCAGGCTAACAACAATAACTACCGAGTCACTCAATCAAATAATACAGATTCCAACCACCCGAACCTCACGAAACCTCCCCAAAACATCCAGAGAAACCTCTCAGCAAGAGAGGAGAAAAATTAACAAGAAAATATTCACCTCCCTAGATAACATTGCAGGGATGGTGGCAAGACCTAATCTCTGTAGAGGCAGAGCAGTGTGTCCTCACAGGTCTGAGGCAGAGACAAAAAGAGGCAGAAGCTGCATCTCCCTCTCTTTTTATACTTCTTGACACTTCTTGGCCATGTCAGATGATATGAAATACCTCTTTGGTTGCTTAAGTCAGGTGATGCCTGCTCCTCCTAATCTATGTCATACCCTTTGGGCCTGCTGAATTGAGGCCTAGCTAAGGCCCAGCTGAAAGTAAAGCCAAAACTACCACACATATCAATTTTGTAGCTCTATAGTTGCATTACTTTGAAGTTATTATGATTTGGAGGTTGATTTTTTTAGTGTTTTTGACTGCTATTGGTTTTTCAACAGAGTTTGGATGCTCAGTAAATGATCCCTTTCACTGCAGAAACCATAGCAAGAGCAGTCTCTGTAACTATCATGTTCGGGAAATTAGAATAGAGAGTTTTCATAATTTCTGGCCTTGCATACAAATCTCCAATTTCTGGAACAGGGCAGCACTTCCCTCCCTCAGAGCTGAAGATAAAAGCCTGTGAGTGATTCTGTGGTGCTATAACATGATGGAGATAAGGACCAGATAAGAATCTTGGTAGATAGGATAGACAGATACAAACACTATCCCTGGATAAGATTTCAAGCAAAAAAACCCTAATCAATAAACATATGGGCAAACAAAAATGCAAATGAGCCACAGAATTAAAAATGTTCAGGAAGAAAGAAAGATTTCTGTAATACTTACCCGTATTGCATTGACTTCAAGTAGCCCTTAAGTGGAACTGACGGTATTACAAACACAATAAGCACTTCTAGACAAACTGGAATAACAATCACTTCAGGAGCCTGGAAGCATTCACAATTCTGCTGTTGTCAACTCTTTCAGTAGTTTAATTTTCAATGGTAAGCACAACTCCTATATAGTGTTGTCAAAATCGCAATGAAGTTATGTCATTGAATATTAAAGTGCTGGCCTGTGGAATGCCAAACACACAGATTTGAATTTCATGCTCTCTACTAAACATCAAGACAAATATGTCTAATTTCATAAAAACCTCACCAGCCCAGAAAGGCTGACAGTCAGGCCCGGTGTTACCACTTTGCCAGCTGAAACAGGAGTTTCTGCTGTAAAAAAACTCTTCCCAAGAATTCAGAGGAGGGGAGAAGCAGCATGGGGTTAAGATTCATGGATGCAGCATGAGGTAAAAGAATGAAGAGGTGGGGTAGTAAAGGGTATTGTTCATCACTGAACAAAAAATTCACACTTGTGTATGATGATACGCTCCTTGTGATGCTTGGAAGAGTTTGGGAGGCAATTCAAGAAATGCATAAGGAAATTGAATTATTTACCATAAAAGATAGGAGATTCATTTACTGTGGAATTTTCCCAGTTTCAGACTTCATTTGTGAGCCATGATGGTGACCTGTTCAACAGGAGGTGCAACACACTTGCACTCATCAAAATCCAGAAAGTTGCTGCCTCCTTTGTCCTTTCTCCCAATGCTACCTTATACTCCAAGATGCACTCGGGGCTTGTATCTTTCCTTGTCTTTCCCTGTCTTTCCAAGTCTTCATAAGACTAGAGGTAACCTGTGATAATCCTTCGAGAGTCTGTAGTCTCTCTGTTAAATCTCCTAGGCTTGAAATGTGCGTTCCCCTTGGGGATACATTTTGTTCTGTCTTACAAAGAAGGTCTGTAACCACTGGAAAGACCTGAGAAGCCATATGAACATGAAAATCCTGGTCATCTCTAGACTAACAAAGTGGTTTTCTTCTGGGATGTTTTCCAAAAATTCTTGGTCTGACCTTGAAAGTAAAATTTTTTACCTCCTTTTATTGGATGAAATGCATCTATTCATGGAATAGGTGCCCAGAGCTTACCAATTATACTCAGATGCTCAAAATAGTCTGGACACCGATATTCTGGACAGAATGAGTTCCATGCTGAAGTATTCCTGGCAGGCAACAAAAAAGAGACAATTAATTGCTCAGTCTTATTTGGTCTACAGTTTATAGATAGAGCTGTGGAAAGAAGTGTTCATTATGTTTTGTTTGTGCTCTGTGACCTCTTCAGCCTGAGACTGACTGAAACCCACCAAACTATTCTCATTTAAGTATCCTAAAGCTTTGAAAATTAAAAATCATTAATTATCCTGACTGTAGTTTTAGTGCCTAACAAATAATCAACAATTATAATAATTAATGGGACAATTTTTTTTTCTCCATAGAGCACCAAAAGTATATTAGAAACACCACATTTCCCCTGAAGTTACATTGCTTTCAAGATATTTCCCTCTGATTACTTTGGTTCCTTGGGGGGGCATTTCTATGCTCACAGAAATATCTTGAATGTTCTGGTTTACCACTGCTTATGCCTTCTGAGATCCTGTATTATTAATAATACTTATTATTGCAATTATTTATTATTAAATTAAGGATGAGAGAGTTTACAGCAATTCAAAAAGTATAGAAGAGAATGTAAACCTAATCTTATAGGGGTTGTGGTTGAACTTTCAGACTGTGCACAGTGGGAAGCCCCTGAGACTGAGGAATTGTACTTAGCAAGAGCATCTGCTAAATGGACACAAAAGACAACTAAATAAATGTAATGACCTCATTCATTGCCGAACTTTTTACTCAAAAGGTTATACTGGAGAGTGCTGATAAAAAAAGTATCTCAGATTTTGTAATAATCTAGAGTGCAGATCAGTATCTGAGAAGGTCGATTAACATATGATAATTTCATGAGGTATACTTTAAATTTTCTGTAGGAGATGTCCTTTATCTCTTCTGGAGGACAGAGAAATGCCTGGTCACAAAGAGGAAGGTGTTCTGAATGTATAACCACAGCTCATAGTGTGCAGTTATGCAAGTTTTCTGAGCTAAAGGGAAGAGAGGTGCTTTATCTGCAGATGCAGAATCAGAGCTCACAAGCCAGTAGGAGAGACTGAGTTGAGATATCAAACAGCTTAGAGTAATGACCCAACATGGTGCAAGGTCATCAGATGGTCTGACCATCACAACAGACCTGGTAAAAAAGAAAACTTTGCCTCTTGGACTTGCAATAAAGAATTTTGTTGTTGTGCAGGACATAGTGAGAACTTATCTGGAGCGATGTGTCTCTCAGCACAAGAGACATGAAGGTCCTGGGACAGATCCAGTGGAGAGCTACAAAGATGGCTAAGAGACTGGAGCTTTTGTCTTACAAGGAGAAGCTGAGGGAGCTGGGCTTGTTCAGTCTCAAGAAGAGCTGACTGAGAGGGGACATCAACAGAGTCTATCAGAATCTGAAGGGAGAGTGCCAAAAGGATGGACCAGGCACTGCTCAGAGGTGCCTAGCAGTAGGACAAGAGGCAGTGGGCAGAAGCTGATGCCTAGGAAGTTCCACATGAACATGAGAAAGAACTTCTTTACTATGCAGTGACTGAGTGAAGGAACAGATTGTCCAGAGCTGCTGAGGAGTCTCCCTCATCAGCGGTACTCAACAACCATCTGGACACAATCCTGTGCAATGTGCTCTAGGATTGCGCTGTATGAGCAGGGAAGTTGGATCTGATGAACCCACTGTTGTCCCTTCCAATCTGACTCATTCTGGGATTCTGAGATGATTAAAATTCAGACATGGAGAATGGTTCTTTGAGAAAAATTATTCTCAAGGAGTTTGATATTTAGAAGGGAACACGCTCTCTGGATGGTTGACCCACATCATCTCCCATAATTTATTGCAGCATAGAGAACAACTCTTTTTCTCCTGTAATTAAGAAATGGAGGCCTCTGACATCTAAGTGGTGAAACAGGGCTTAGGCAGATCTAGACAAACTTTTAAGCTGTTATATTTATTCTTCTAATTCTCCCCTCTACTTGTTAAGCAGATACCTGTTCATCACTGTGTAATTCAGATTAGATAATTTTAAATAAAATGTACTGGTCTTCAGATAGGACTTGAAAGCAGTAGGTGGTTACTGTAGATCAAATATTGTGTCTTCAGCTTGTTCTAAAGCTGGAGAAGTGTCTCCTGGAAACTATGGAACACCTGCAGTACACCCAAGCAAAGCACATGAGGAAACCAGTGAGAGAACACAGACAGAACCATGTCTGCAACTGTGGCAGTGGTATTAGTGACTTACAGGAGCTTTTAGGTATCACTACTCCCTTCAAGTGATGAACATGTTTCCCTTTTCTGACACGTGCTTCCTACCCAGGTGCACAGCAAGTGAAACATACCTGAAACATATTCAAAGGAATAAAGAACAACAGATGTACAATTAGAAACAGATCCAATGCAACAGTCCAAAAGGCTGCTTCAGAATAACATCTGACTCAGGAACATTTGTTTTTTGTTTTTTTTGTTTTTAAATAAACCCATTTGGAAACAAAGATATGTTTTCCATTACTTTGTTTTGTTTTTCATGTGGACTTACCCTGACTTTCCTTTATTCTAAATGAGGAGTCCTACCTCGGATTCGAAATGTCTTAATGGCTGCAGAGTATGTATTAGATGCAATCACAGAAAAAACAGCACTGCAAAGGGTCTTAAGAGGGTGTATAATCCATGTAGTTCTATCCTCAAGGCAAGATCAACTACTTAAGACATTTGCAAGAGAAGATTGTCTATCTTGTGTTCTCAGTAATGACCAGTGATATATTGCAAACCATGTACTTACATATATTACAGCAGAATCTGCAGTCTACGGGTCACATTAAAGTCTCACTTGCTGACAGTGTTCAAACTCGTAAGAGGAAGCAATTCCAGGTCCAAACAAGTTTCAGTCTCAGCAGACAAAGCAGTCAAGGGAAAGAGAAATAATGTATCATCATGCTTATTTTATATGGAATGTCTAACTTTTTAGCAGTAGCCTAATTAATCTTTTTTTTTTTTTTTTTTTTTTTTTTTAGGTTAATAGCAAACCTCCAGGTGACCACAACTGACAGTAACAAAAGCCACTACACATTGCCCAAATAACACGCAGGGGAAAAAAGTAAAAGTGTTATGGGGACTCCTGTATAACCTATCTCCCTCACATGTCAAAATGGTGACAAAGACTTCTACACCTGGTGTGATGTTTTGTCTGACTAAACATTTT
The DNA here is from genome assembly GCA_035583235.1 of Hafferia zeledoni. Lineage (NCBI taxonomy): Eukaryota > Metazoa > Chordata > Aves > Passeriformes > Thamnophilidae > Hafferia > Hafferia zeledoni. Next base: position 65,328,192 of record JAWWEV010000095.1, read on the forward strand.
CAAAAGAAAATGCTGACTTTAAAATAAATAATAATTTCAAAAAGCATAGCACAATGATGGAGTTTTCCCAACATGGCATGCAACTGTAGAGTCAAACATGCTTATCCACATTCCCTGAGTGATGATTTATGTTTTGACATCGACTAACTCATCGATGCTCAGGGCACAAGCACTCAGACAATCTCCATCACCACTTTCCCATTAGAAATCTTGATCTCTGCTGAAACAAGCTCAATTCCCTTCATTATTTCCCAGCCGACAGACGGCTTGAGAGGGAGGATATTACAAGTGTCAGTCTCTTTGCCTACGGACAGGCCATGGATGACACCAGAAGGAGAGAAACAAAGAAATAAAATATATCTCTGTTTGTGTGGCAACCTTTTAATGTGTTTGTTGTACCACTGTGTTTCATTTATTCTCCCAAAACTAGTTTACCAGGATTATTTTCTTGGAAGTCTTTCAGCAAAAGTGTTATCTATCCCTTTTTTCTCGGCATTTTTTTAGGCTCTTGGCATTTCACAGAAAGAAGGATCTGGCAATCCATCTTGAAGAGCCATATTGTTATTAGGAGGAGTTATAAAGCTCTTCAAATTAGCCATGGAGTAAAATCTAGCAAATATTTTTGAGAAGGATGGTGTTTTCTTACTACACAAGGCAAAGAATGACAAGATGAGCATTAATGTAGGTTTTTTTCCATAAATACATTCAGAAGGGTCATTTTGTTTGTATTAATAATTGCATGGTTTTGGCAATGACAGGTTAAATTGAAGGTCTGTAGGTTAATGAAAATTGTCATAACTCTTTTGGCTCCAATAGAGGTATGGTGTTTTGTGCTAAGAGTTAGTTAAAAATACAGTGAAAAATAGTCCCTGATCTTTAGTTTTTGAAGACAGAAAGCAAAGAAAACTGAGAAAGAGCATGAAGAGCAAAATGAAAGTGTGTTTCCCACTCAATGCAATCAGTTTCAGTCATTTGAGGATTCTCTTCTGTCACCTAAGTGCATTTGTGGGGAGATGCTCCAGAACTCTTTTTAGACAATGTCATTAGAGGTAAACATTTTTGGTTCAATCTTTGATGAATGAATGTCATGAAATGGCTCTCATCTGCACTACAGCCATTTCTTGTCTTTTTAAACATGATTTTAACTGCCTACTAAGAACAGTCCCTGACCCACACCAGTTGCCAAAATCATGCCAAGGAATACCTTTGGAAGTTGATAATTGTGATAATCCTAAACCATATCTGGAACTCTTCCATTTAGTAGCATCAGTAATCATCTTCTACTATCTGTGAATGTTCCCAGACACTCTTTTACTCATTAATGTAGCCTTTCCCTATCTGTCCCTTCAGGGGAGCTCTGTGATGGCCAGCAAAAGAACAACACCACACAGAGGAGTTTTATTAAATGTATATGAGTAAGGCCATCTGAGACAAAAAATAATAAAAGATTGATAATGTGGGTATGCCACAAAGGTAGTTATTGCCAAAGAGAATCTGTAGCCTCTGGAGTATGAAAATATAAGAATGGACCACATTAAAAGTTAAAATATTTTCCCATAGATGTTGATGTTCACCATTTTGAGGAAAATTATCATTAAAAAGCTACTCTTTAAAAAAAACAAACATAGAGATATATATATAAAGCTCTGATAACAGGGAACAGAATTAACGCTCAACATTTTGTCATTAAAAGAAGGAGGAATAAAAAGAAATGCAGAAAATAAGATAAATTATGCAAAATAAAATAAATCCAGGAAACAAAGGGAGGATCAGTGTAATGTCTCAAGAAATCTAGTAATGACCTGCTAGAGGATGGAAGAGAAGGAGGTGCATTTTGCTTTATTGTGTATTTCTGTAGAATGCAGTAAAAGAAAATTCTACCATCTGTCATCTTCAAGAAATTGGCATGGTATGACATTGGACAGGTTTGCTCATACTTCCAATCTGCTGCTCGCTCATTTCTGTTGAACAGTTTTGTTCTCCACTTCTCCCACATAGTTTTTATTTTTATCATTATTGTTATTATTTGGAAGTTGGATTATGTTCCATTATTTTTTCTATAGCTTGAATTTTTCCAGTGAAAATAAAATAAAATAAAATAATGATACTAAAGATCTACCAGAAAATCCAGACTGCCTCCACTACCTGCTTTTTTATTTTTTCAGATTTCATTTAAGTCTACTTATAATGGTGATTAGACTTCCCCAAATCATTGTTTGGGATAAAATATTAAATAAAATGTGTCATAATGAACAGTAATGTAACACTAATTTTTACTGACATTAAAATCCATACGCAATATAGATGAAATTTATGTAAGTAGGTTATATCTCCTATTAGGAAAAGTATATTTCTTCAGGATATGGCAGAAAAATGTCTCTCTCATAAGTTACAGTTGCAAATCCGAAAGACAGAATTCCCTTGCTGTATGTCACAGAGAGAGCCCTAGATGTGGGATTTATTTAACTGCTATGGATCCAGCTGGTTGATAATGTGAATATAAATTCTCAGGTGATCTCCCATCTGGGAAGATCCCTGCCACTATTATATGTTCCAAAGGGAGAACACCAAAACAGAAGAGCTTATTGTTTCTCACTAGCAACAAGGAGGACTTAGAAATAAATTTGTCTCCTCTGGCATTTACAGATTAAAAGGTTAACCTCTACCCTGAAATTGTTGCTTAAGTCACATCAGCACATCAGGAGAGCTGGGTTCCTAAAACTACTAAAAGAGAAGTTTGAAAGTGAAAAGCTTGAATGTTGTGGCTTCATGTTCCAAGATATAGATTAAGCTGCCTTGATTTCCTTGGGGAAAAAAAAAAAGTTTTTAAGTTCTGCAGCTTTGTAAGCTTTTGTTGACCTCCTACTTCATACTCCAGGTTTCCAAGACTGTTGTGTCTTCATATTTCAACACAATTTAACTAAAAGCAGACTCTAGGAATCCCCACTTGTCTTTCAGAAGACATTTGAGAATAAGCACCTACCTTCAAGATAAGTAAAGTTCTTTTGTAGAAAAATCATATAGGAGTAGAGAAAGATGAAAACTGTGAATAGATGAATAAAGTAGATCAACACAATACATTTGAAGTAGCTTACTCAAAGAGCATTTCTTTGGTTTTTCAGTAAAATATGTTTTCAGCATTATTAAATTTATTTATGGGCCAGATTTCTTATTGGTAACAATTAGCATAGTTGCAGCCATTTTGGTGAACTGAAGTTATTATAATTATATAATTAAATGGGAATTTAATTTTGAGGGAAATGGGTATTTGTTCAAATGAAGGAACATTTTGCATGGTTTTATTTTAACCTGAAGGGAAAGGATGAGGATTTGGGATTACCAAGAAAGGCAGGCAAAGAAAAGCTAGAAAACAATTCATTAGGCTAAGGAGCAGATAGACTTGCAGGGAAAGACTTGAGACTCGAAATACTGAGAGTGGTGATGACTCAGGGGAGTTACACTAGACTTGGAACAGTGAGTTTCATAGCAGAGTTTGGCCCACAGCCTGGAAAAGAGTCTTCTTGCTGTCTGTCAATGTTCAAATGAATATTCTTTAAACTTAGCACTCTTTTTATAGTGTCATCCATCTGGGGATCTGTAACATCAAGGTAGCATAAGAGTGATCAGGATTTCGCCAAGTGGTTTATAATTCAAGGAAAAGTGACACACGCCATGTAAGGAATAAATAATAATATTTACAAAACCTGTGTGAAGAATTGTCTGTATAATTAAGGTGTAATAGACACATCTCTTGCAAGTCAGGTATAACAGATCAGTTGTATGAGTAATAATGATAGAATGTAGGTTTTTCTTTGATAAGTTGGCTTAGTTTTTTGGGGAGTTTTGTTTGTTTGGTTGTTGGTTGTTTTTTTTTGTCAGGGGTTGAAGGGTGTCTTGAAATAACAGTTTGAAAACAGCATTTGTGGAATTTCCAGGAAAAATAACCTAGTTCTGGAAATTCCATGCAGTGAAAATTGATACAAGCAAAGCAGAGGAATTAAGAAAAAACACAGACTAAGGAAAGATGAAGGGAAACACCTTGATTTGCTTTAATCTTCCCTCTAAAGAATCTGTCCCTGCACCCTTTCCATGACACAGTGCAATATTTGACCTGTCAGTGAAAGTTCTGCCCACCTCCTGTGTAAAACTTTGGAATTTCAAATAGTCTGTTCCTCAAGTCATTGTATGAGCATGATGTTATCTTTCAATTTTTAGTCATGGAAGAAACTGAAACAGATTAAGTCCTATTCAAGGACTTCTAAAACTCCCCCTTTGCTCAGTTTCCTTCCTCTAATTAGGCAAAACAAAACAATGAAGACAAGTAGCATAAGAGAAAAAACAAACAAACAAACAAACAGTACTTCTTTTGTCCCTGATAACCTTCCTGGGGAAAGGTTCTTGTCCCCAGATCCAGTGCTGAGTTTGATACTCATAAGAGTAACCAAACAAGAGGCACTTCATCAGCATTCGAAGGCCTCATAGAAATGCTCTCACTCATGATTTGTAGCTGAAGTTCAAAAAACAAATTAAATTATGCATTAGACAAGAATGGAGAAAGAGACAAAGAGAAAACACTTTCCATGTCCTTTCAGGTAGTGAGAAGAAATCATGAAGCATGGGATTAGCATATACCAGGAGACAACAGTCATACTTCATACCAGTATCATTTTACTCATCAAACCTCCTTGTTGTTCTTACTGTGACAATACAACAACAAAAGGTTGGCCTTTAGTTATGTTCTCATCTGCTTCTGGTTATCCAGTCATTAGCCATCAAACTCCGCTGTCACGAGCCACTACTATGCAATTTTTTGGTTCACTGTGGGTCAAGGATAGCAAATATTTTTGATTGCATCTTATTTTCTTGGTGTCTTGGAGGGGGAAAAATAAACAGTTAATCTATTTCATTTTACTGATCACTGCCAAGAGTTCTGGATGGGTAATTTTGTGTCGTTACTCTGTCCCTATCTCATAAAGTTTCATTTACTGCCTTTTTAAACAAATGATGACTCCAAATCTATTTGTCACACAATAGCTCTCAAACATGCCAAACAATAACTATTACTATTCTTGACTTGTTTGATCCAAATGGCATTTGCAGACATTATTCCTCCCCTCTTCTTGATATGACTTGAATAGAAACCTTTAAATAAGTAAAACAAAATCCAGAGCAAACCTCGAAAACAACAAACCAACATCCAAGCCCTGGAAAATAACCACAAAACCAGTGGCTGTTACCATTATAAGTGGGGAAATCCAAATATGAGATTTCAATATTGTTCTCCTTTCAAATGCTCCAAAAAGATTCATATGTGTATAATATTTAGGTTCATCTCATTGACTTTGTCAAAAAGCAACAGCAATTACTTAGCTGAAAGAGGAGTTAACCACCAAAATTCTTTCTATACATAAGCATGTCAAAACATGCACACACGCACACACACACACACACACACACAGAGTGATCGATATCAATTTTCAAATGTACTATTGATTTTAGTAGCCCTTAATTTCAGGACAAACAATAGTTTCTTTTGTAATTTCCATGCTGCTGATATAATTGCCATCATTGCTGACCTGTATGCTGTCAAATACTATTGACTGGGCATGAAATGGAGCAAGAAGGGACTGGCAGCAAGGAGTGTGCTGATAGGAGAGAAGAATATGGGTGCCTTCTTGCTAACTAAAGGAATAAATAAAAGAGATGCAACAATTTTATAGTCTAGTAGCTGAGAGGGCTGGACTTTGACCAACCTGTGCCTCTGTCCCCATCCTCTCCCACTGTGGGTTCTACTGTCTATGCAAGCTGCAGACCCATGAGAGGTTTTTCAGCTGAATTCATTGGATGTGCTTCTTGATTAAGCCAGGAAAGGATGCTTTTATGACTAAACCACTGGAGACTCTGGAGTCACAGGTTTTCTTTGTGCTCTACCAGTGACTGGTGACTTCAGAAGCATATTTTTCAGAGTGCTGACAGCTCTTCATGGCCCCTTTGCATGTTCTTCATCATCCAAAGTGTGCTATAATTTCTTTGTCTGCCTTGTGCATTAAATTGTACAGTTTCTATGAAAAGTAATTGAGATGCTTCATACAGATATTACGTGGCCCTGTTCTTGAGCTTGTGAGGCTGCTGGGCTACAGATGCATTTCTGGAAGTGCTGTAACTGTGTTGAGTGTCATAACTGGAGATGCACAGCCTACAGACCAGGAGGGCAGCTGTAGGACTAGATTTTAGAACTCATTCAGGTGACTAGAGCCTTCACTGGCATTGTCAGATCTTAAGATTTACTTTACAGGACTCCATCCAATATCTTGTGCTCTCTAAATCAATATTAAATCCAAAGTATCCTCATAATCATGTCTAAACTTGGAGTTATGGATATTTGAAAGAAGCCTCTGGCTCTCACACAGAAAGGAGAATATTCATTCACTTGCCTGGACAACATGCTGACTGGTGTAATTATATTCTACCAGCTCAGATTTCTCCAGTATCTGCTATCTGCTGACTTTGAAATCATTCTTAACTTCCTGCCCTGAGCTGCTTTGTAGTATGGCTGTGTGTTTTAAATCATCTGAACCAGCCATGTATCTGCAGAGATGATACCACAGCTGACTCACACGTTAGTGTACATACCTCAGCCCAATTAATCTTCCTCCAAGGAAACTGCATAAATAACATCTTATGACTACATGTTATCCAGCAACTTTCATCCTAAAACATTTTAGTATGTCTTGGCAGGCAGTAAGTACATACACATATATACATCTATGTATATACACATATAGTGGAGAGGGAGAGGAAAGGCCAGTAACGCAGTGTCAGGATCCAGATTTGAGTCATAGCAGCAAAAGATCCAGCTTCAGGGTATTCTGCACTTATTTACACTAACATTTCACTTAACTGGCTTCATTACGATTCAGGAGAATTTAGATTCAATATACCAGGTTAATCTATAGCATGTATATGAGCCTATGGGTAAAATCCTAGGCCCCTTTGGAATCATTGTAGAAATTCCCAAAGGACTGAAAACTTCTTTCTGTCTAGGAATCATTCCCTTCAGCACCACAGTGCACCCCTCACTGGAGTGGAAAGCAGCTGCAAAGCTTTAATGAATGAAAAAGAATATAATATCCAGCTAAAACTAGAGTGGGAATTATAAGTAGGCAAATCAACCAGCAGTTACTCAAATTTAAATCTATTGAGGATGCTGGGGTTAATGACTAGTTTATGCACTACATTTCCTTCCTTTAATATTATTTTAATATTGTTGTATTTTATTTTAATTACGTTCAATCTTAGCTTTTCTGTTACTTTATAGAGGAAGCACATTTGTGCTCACTAGCTTGGAAAAAAGCAAGAAGCAAATGTCAAACTTACACTACCACATGGGATCTAAAGCTTGGTTTAATTCTGGTTAAGACAGATCTAAATTAAAACTACTTTCCTTTCCCTGTAGACCCCCTATTTAAAAATGACAAGTCCCTGAGTGTGTGTGTTTGTGAGACTAAGTGTTTTACTGAAGGATCATGAACAGAGCCTAAGAGAGAAGTAGAGAAAAGGAACAAATAGATTTAAAGGATGATTTCAGATACTAAGTCTTTGACTTTCCCACCATCTTGAAATGCATCTATTCCTCTTGTTCTGTATGAGGAGGTCTTTTACCTTTCAGTTTGCTTTTAGGACAGCAAAGTAACTGTAAGAATCACATGGGACATGAGAATTGTGGTATGTGTGGAGATAATGTATTTTAGAAGCAGCTGGTCATAAGTGTTTAAACTGTGTATTCTGGTGAATGAAAAAACAAAATCTTTCATAGTTCAAAAAATCACTACTGTGTTCTCTAGGGATTTACTTATTTAGTGATAGAAAATGTGCAAAATATTCTGGAGACTGTCCAAGAAAAGTCTCAAATATTAGATCTAGGGAGCTAACTGCTAAAACAGACTGTTAAATTTTTGCTAAATTTATAGAAATGTCTGCCAGTAAGGACAAAATGGTTAAATAAATAAAGATAAAATAGATGTGAATACAACTGTGAGCATGAGGCTGTTCAAATCTCCAGGAACATCTGACAACTTGGGAAAGAAAATTCTATGGACAAATTCATTTTCCCCAATCCCTTAACTTCATGTGGTCGATGAATGGCATTCCTTCACAGTTTTATCAATAGAATGTAATTCTGGCCAGATCAGTCTGTCAACAAGGAACAACATCAAATCATTTTGTCCATATAAATAAATCACTTGCTGTTTATTATTTCTTTTCTTTGTTTGGGGATGAAATGGGGCTATTAAAATGCCTTCTGCAGCCCAATATAAGAATAGGGGAAGACTCTTCAATGTAGACAAAACACATAGTGCAGGCAAAATTGCCTCCACACAAAGAACTAGAGAATGCAGAAAGATGCAATAAAAGGAATACAAAAGAACCCTTGATTGTCCAGTGCCTGATTTATAAAATAGAGTTGTGGTGAAAGTGATGTTTTGAGGTTCAGGTGTGGAGGTCTCTGGTATAAGTACAGCAAACACATAAAAACACAATGATTTTTGTACTGAAAGGCTTGAGAGACTGTTATCATCCCTGACTAATATGTAAGAAAGCAGAGAATGTTCAGTTCAGTGGATATTCTTAGTCAGATGGTGTCTGCTTCTCATAGAAATGTTTCTACTTTCTTGTGAAAAAAAAAAAAAATTCTTAGTAAAATTTTGAAGTATAAGAGAGTATGTAAGGATTTATGAAACGCCTTTTCTGAAAGTTGCTTCCTCAGTCTCAACATTACCAGAGAACAACCCCATAAGGGTCATTCACTTAAGAGTTGGACTCAATGATCCTTGTGGGTCTCTTCCAGCTCAGAATATTTGGTGAAATTTCTCTGACATTCCTTTGTCCCATTCCAGTCCTCTCTCCCACTCACAGGTTGCTAATTCCTACCCCTTTCCACCTACTTCTCTACTACCATCAAGTGAACCACAGAGGTCAGGGTACCTCTGCTAGTACTACCCAACTGTTAAACAGTATAAACTCTGCATCACAAAGCAAAGAAATATTTTAGAAGATTAGAATTTGGGATTTTTGCAAATGACATTAATCAATCCAGAACCTCCCACCTTTTTAGTGATCTAGGTTTATATACTTTCATACAACCATGGGAAACGCTTTGTCATGATCTGGCATTCCACAAGAAGAGATGGATGACTGTCTTTATATCCTTATAGGTCCCCAGAATTGGATAGGACCATATTTTACAAGCTCTGTTTTATGCAAAACAAGGACAAGAATGTTGGAAATCTGTTTTTTAAATAGTGAGGTATATGTAATAAAAAACAAACAAACCACCACCACCAACAATGACAACAACAACAAAAACCTCCAAACTGAAACAAAACCAGTGGGTAAATTCATAAGGACATTCACATTATTAGGTCAATCAGGACAAGGTCTTACCAGGATACTTGCTAAAGCACGGCAGAAAAAGAAATAGAACTGGCTGTTTGCAACCCAGGTTATGCTCAAGTTTTTGGATGGTACTTGTCCTTAATACTAGATGACCTCAGGCACTGGGACCCTTTGAAAATAATTCTAACTCTCTACAGAGGTTCCAAAAGTTAGGATACAATTCCTGGAGAGATGAACACAGCAGGACCAGCTCTAACATCAACTTGCAGCATGCATTGAGAGTACTGAGTTCAGTAAGTTTAAATTGATATGTAAACAAAGATGAATATTTGAGTACATGTTCTCAGAGCAGGTTGCATGTAAACTAGCCAGTCAAATTAAAGCTGCCTTTCTCAGAAAAACAGGTGCCTAACTCTGGATTGCTGAAATGATTGCCACCTTCTTCAATACACAGCCACAAATGCTCTTACAAGTCTAGCTGAGCTGGTAACTGTAAGTTTGCTGTAACCACAGTAGCTGGATCACAGTTTCCTCTGTGTTTATAGTGATTTAAATTCTGACCTCCTCAGCTGGATGACTGTACTAACTTCAAGACAATACATTTTTTCTTGCATGGAAAGGTTGTATTTGTTCACAGAATTTCTCAGAGGTGTTCGTGAATGAACCCAGAAAGTCCAACGATCCAATAATCTGCGAAAGCTTCAGGCCAGTCTTTTCATTTTACCTAACCTGCTAAAGAAGAGATACTAGCAAAACTCCCTGGATAAAATATGATTTTGGGGGCCTTCTTAACCCCTTCAATATTTAAAACATCTGCACAAAATGAAACTGTTTCTAGCAGAGGACATGAGCTCAAGCTGTACTATTGAGCTACAGTACTAGGAGATAGGCATAGGACAGATTCTTACAGACCTAAGCGGTGTATGATGAAGAATTTGAACCCAGATACTTTAGTGATAACTGGGCAAAAACTAGGTACAAACAGCTTTCATTACTCTAACTCTGCCCCAAGCAGCTGACCATTGAGCACTGGAGTCTCTTAGCCTGAACCAGCTGTCCCTTAGACAAGAGCAAATACATTAGTTGCCTGTAACCTGGTTGCTACTCTGGAAGAGAGCCAGGGTGGGATTGGCAGAGGGAGGAACAAATGATCCAGACGGTAAGTCAGGCAGGGTGTCTTTCACCCTGGATCATTGGAGAGCTGTACTCCCAGGGCAGAAGCCCTAGGGAAGGATAATGGATCCCTGTATCCTAGTCTTCCCGCCTCTGGATTGCTTGGTTATATGTCTTCCCCTTGTTTTCCACATTCCCCCATGTTTTTTTTGGCAGGTGGAGTCAATGTGAAAACGAACTCTAAATGGTTCAGAGTTTTTTTCATTTTTGTTATTTTTTGTTCTGTTTTGTTGTTGCTTTTCTTCCTCACATCCCCAAAGAAACATCAAAGTACAAGGGAAGGAAAGCAATACTGAGAATATCAGGGAAAGTTAAACAAAAAGGCAGAAGGAAAAAAAAATAAACAGAAGAATAAAAGAATCAAGTGATGGTGGCCCTGTGGAACTTTTTTCAAGGGGGTTAGGCTTTCTTCAGAGGAAGTTTTCATATATGTTTGTTTGTTTGCATTTTCAAATTAAGGCTGTTGGTGCACATTCAGAGGAGAACAAAAGTAATGCAAATTTCAAAGTTGGTGATCACTGCAGCAGGCTGCTGACTGGGCCACCTGGCTACTGCAAGCAGCCCATTGCCTGCTGTGCTCACCTGCTTAAATATTAACAACAAGAGGGAAGGTGGAAATGTATCAATTAAACATCAGGAGTGTCTGAGCAAGGAGATGGATTGTTTTCAGGATACAACGCAGGCAGTCGCATCCCCTGACTTCTGATCCTGGCTGCTTAACCCTCTGAATGTTAACCCATGTTAAAGTGTTTTGTCTCCCTCCTCACTCTTCCCTACCAGGACTTGATTGTGACCCATAAAGGCAACAGCATTCATTTACCAAAAGTGAGGAACAGAGATTCAGTAGTAGTCCAGAAGCAGACTTGAATTGACTGTAGCTCCAGACTAGAGCCTAGCATCTTTGTTTTAGCTTTCTGAGCCATCAGATGTTTCCCTTGGAGTGGAAGAGAGACACACAAAATAAATCTCAGTGCAAATTAAACAACCTGACAGTGACTGAGGATGCTGCCTTTGCTCTGTGGCAAAGGGAAGCTGTGCCAAAGCCAAGAAGAAAACTCTAATCAGTCCAAATGGAAGACTTTACTTAACCAGTCATAAAAATAATAATGTACTAGATCAGATTTAATATCCAACAGCCCCAAATTTTGAGTGCTATCAATAGTGGGGGCCTAGGGATAAGTATAAGAAAAGAAAATAATACGTGTTTCTCTATCTATCTGTCTATCTATCTATGTTTGTTCTATATGGTCTTCTAGCCTCACAAATGGCATCATGAAAACAAAGTGTTTTCTATATCCTCAGTAACTTTTGAAATATTTTCCATGACCTTGTTTGGGTTTTTTTTGTTGTTGTTGCTGTTGTTTGTTTGTTTTTTAATGCATTGGAACTTCTGATTTCCATGATACCCTATGAAAAGCAGCTTCCCCATTTAGCTATTCTGATTACACAGCTTGGTTGTCATATATTAGATAACACATTGATAAACCTGTGATCAGTGACACAAACACTTCAGGTAGTTATACTCTTCCACCATATTGATATTACCACAAAGACATGGATTTGAAACATCTGCTTATAGGAGGTGTCTCCAAATTGTGGTACATTTGTTGAATGGGCTTAAAAAGACGTTAATCTGAAAAGCCAAAAGCAAAGGAAGCTCATACAGAGTGATCTGGATTGGTGATGTCTTGCAGTTGTATGCAGTGCTACTCAGGCAGTGGTAAACATGCTGTCACCTACATAAATTCACCCACAGTCTTAGCAGTCATTGTGGCAGATGGCCTGAACTGAACTGAACCCTTTTAGCTTTTACTAGTACCTTAATTTCATAGTGGCCTCTTTTTGGTTTGAATTTCAAGAGATTTCAATTAGAACATTTTAACCTCTTCAGCTGGGTTCTATAAAACAGTTGCTGGCAGTCCTAATCTGCAGATTATTTACTCTGCCAGTATTTCTAAGAACTACATCTGTGTATAAAATGATGAAATCTCATTATATTTTCTTTTTAAACCAACACTATGCCTTTCATAAAATTATCCAATTAGTGCTGTGCTTGTACAGTATTATGCTATTACCCAATCACAGGGTGTTTACTGTACAGATGTGTTACTTTAATTAAACAAATGCAACTAGTCATAAAAAGCAATGATATTTCAGAACAAAATTCTCAAGTACTAGCCATTGATCCTGGGTTAACAAGTGAAGGGTGAATTCAGGGCTTTGTTTCACAGAAAGATTTGCTCTTTGGTTTCCACAAACTTTTCAACCATAGTGATTGCTTAGAGTTCCTCCAAATTAAGCTAACAGTCTAAAGCTGCATGAAAGGCATTTGTCCTGACTCAAAACCTAGAATAATGTGTTTTAAATTATAATGATTACTTTTGTAGTTTCTGTGGTTAAATAAGATAAAGTAACGATGAATGAAAACATGAAGCTGAGATATCTGAACAGACAAGATGAAAAACAATTGGACAGGAGAAGGAGAGCAAAGAATGACAAAATAATTTGGCCAAGGAGCCTCACTAAGTCAATGACACAGGAGATGAACCTCAGTTATCTGGAGGCCCAGAGCAGTATTGTACTCTCTTGACTCAGCCAAAAACTTACAATCATCACATAGGACCAGCTCATCAACTGAGGGAGGGAAAACATACTAGTGACTTCCAGGAAGATTTTTTATTTTAAAACAGAGAAGATTTTGGACAATACAATGTATTTACAAATTTTAAAATATAGGAGTTTTTTCAAGCGATTGAATAATATTGAACAGTGTGCTTCTCACTGCAGGTAGATATCTTGGTCTTGCAGCTAGTCTTCTGCTGAAGGAGAAATCCATGATTCCATATAAGGGTTCAGCTTGATAATGTATTGATATTACATATGTTCGTTGTATAACAGAACTGGTCAGATCAGAGTTTGGACCATCCATTTTCAGGAACTTCAAACTACTTCCCAAAGTGCAATTCTGTGTAAAGTCAGAAATGCTATGACAGAAAAAAAACAAAAACGAAAAACCAAACAAACAAACAAAAAAACCCCAACACACAAAACCCCCTTCCTGAGCTGTTTGCCACAGCTTCCCACAAAGGAACTGCAGCAAAGATCTAAGAATGATGCAGCATTTCTAAAAAGAGAAACTTGCCACTACTCCAATGACTTTGGCACCTCCTGAGGCTGTGTGTGAGTGCCACCTGCTGACCCCTGCCATGGGAAAACAAAGCAGAACCCCGTGGGCACCTCCTGCTCCTTTGGGCCTGCAGATGCTCCCTATGGAAAGCAAACCTGTTATCCTTCCCCATTGCAACATATTATCTACGGAAGATGCTTTTCCAGTTATTCCTGCTTACTTCCTCCCCTGAAGACCTCACAACTGTACAATCATGCATCCACTCTAGAATGCAATGATTTTTAATCTAGAAGACTGTTCCAACTGTTCTACTTACAGTCTTGATAGGAGCCTGTGCTGGTTTAAATGTAAACCGGCAGGAGAAAAAAAAATACTAAACATAAAAGAGATTATAAGTCAGAACTACAATTTAATAACAATATTATAATAAATGCAATGGCACAAAGAGAAATTGAGTTTAACCCACACAACCCAGAATTATAACCCAGCACCCTGGGGCACAAACACAATGGGGTTTGTTAGCCCCTGAGACCAATGTGGTTCCCCCAAGTCCAAAGCAAAAGGAAGTGAAAAAACCTGTTGGTGCACATGACAGTTGTAGTCTGGTGAAGAGTGGTGGTCTCCTCCTGTCAAGGTTCTGATCCTTCTCTGGATCTGCTGAGTGGTTTCCCAGGTCTTCAAACCCCAAGATTATATACCCTCAGGTCTAGGCGGGAGCATCCCGTACCTCCCCCAGGGCAGGGAGTTACACAATGGGCGATCTGACTCTGTGAGTCATGGGATATTTTGGAATCGTTGATGGCCCATTAGCAGACACGCCCCCTCAGGCTGAGTGTGAAGGTGCTAACGACTCCCTGGAGGGGAGTTATCAGAGCTCTTATCTCACAAATGTCTCTCACACCCAGCTCACAGACTGAGGAGTCAGGTGTGCCCTGGGCAGCTGCTGCAAATGGTCCATTGTTAACAGTTCTTGGGAAATGAATAGAGGGTGTAGGATACATAGCTTTGATCACCCACGCACAGTGATAAATTGGTCCCACCTCTTGAACTAGGACAGAGCCCTAAGATTTTTTTTTTTAGCTCCTATGAACACAATGTCTTGTAAAGCTTCCTACAGCTAGGGCATATGTGCATAGTATAATGCCTTTGTAGTGCCACCTCTTCTTATGTCATATGGAAAAAAATAGTACAGTGAGACACCAAAATCTATGCATCCTTTAAATTTTGCTTATATAATACATGAAAGATGTTACAGTAATAAATCATCAACCTGGGATTAAGTCTGACATTGGACTTGTCACTGAATCATCCAGTGATTTAGGCCTTAATCTGTAAAAATTGGAATAGAACTGTTTCCTCTGTTTTCCTCATCTGGTTGGATTGTGATCTCTTTAAGTCAGGCACTTTTCCTTTTTATGCATTTCTTACAGAATCTGCCACAGCATGTTCCCTGTGGCATTGTGAGGACTGCACAGCTGCAGTACATACAAAAATATGGTAACATTAATCTAAAATTCTTTTGAGAACTCACATAATGCTGGTTTTGGACTATCTCTTTTTTTCTTTTTTTTTTTTTTTTTTCCAAAAGTCTTCTTCACAAGGGAAATTTCACTCAGAAGGAACAATAGAGACTAAATTAAACTGTGAGGCTGTTATGGGTTTAGCTAGGTAGGCCTAAATTTAAGCTTTAGCTTTAATTTTTCTCTTTTCTGTATAAACATATATAATTAGTTCAGGTTCAAACCTGTTCTGAGTTTCCAGGTTTTTTGCCTTTCTCCCTTTTCTCAGGGGGAGAGAGAAAGGCTCTGATTCTGCGTTGGGCAGTTGGCATTTTGCCAGCTCAACCCTAGACAGAGACCACTGAGAGAAATTCAACCACTTCAGCTAACTGTGTTGATATGTACAGGATTGGCAAATAAGGAAAAATAGAAAAATTTTCTTAGCTTATAGAAGCAGCAGATCCCACCTTGCTCACAGTCAGAGAAAATGTTACTCATTCAGATTACCTGAATTTTTGTATCATTCAGACCCTTCCCTGGACAACTTAGGGTCTCAGTCAGAGCAGGGATTTGCTATCCTGGTTCCACATGCAGGAGTTAAAGGCCAGAGAGCTGAATGCACATGTCCAACACTGCAAATACAGTCACACTGGCAAGAATGGGAATTGAACACAGACCTTCCCTGGATTACACCATGAAGAGACATACACGCACCCTGAGCCAGAGGTATTTACATCTGTTGGTCCTCTAATATCGTGTGATTGTGTTTGCACAGAGCTGAGCCCAGGTGAATAGGCTCTGCCTTTTGGCTGGGCTCGAAGTCTGGGGCATGATGACATATGATGTGTATTTCTCCAGGTTTTAGTTGTCCCAGAACCCATGCAGTGAGTGTGTTGGCTCCAGCCCTCAGCATACAGCATAGGTGTATCCCAGCTATTAAACTCTGTACACAACAACAGGCTTTAAGAATGTGCTTTTTTTTAAGGCAGCAGAGGAAGTGGAATAACATATTTCTTCTTAAAAGCTGCAGAACAAAGTAAGAAAGAACAAAAAACCTAAGCCTCCCTCCTTTCCACTTCCAAACAGCAACAAATTCCCACCCCTGCAGACGCCACATTTCCAGGCTTTAAATAAATAACAACAGTGAGGCCAACCTTTCCATCTCCCCTATGTAAGAGGAGAAACATTCTGGCTTTGCCACATGTCCTGTAATTATGGGTCGAATCCCTGTTCACAGGGGTATCGATCTGCTGCTAGCTGAGTCTAACTCATTAGGTATTCCTTCATTGTTTCCTATGCAAATTAAGTTAATGAGAATTAGGAACATAATGGAGCCCATTCACCGTTCTAGTTGGTGGAAAATGGGTTTGACTACCAATTTTCCATTACAGCTGTTTTGTAATTACTCTGGAGCACTCTGCATTCTAATGGAGATCCTGAGCTGATCTGACAGTCGCTTAGCTTTTTTTTCTTTTCCCCTGCTCTCTCCCATCTTCTCCTTCTTCCCAGGAAAAAAAAAAAAAAAAAGAAAAAAAAAAAAAAGGT